>CM076582.1:1185376853-1185966767 GCA_034641835.2 Pinus albicaulis
TGGTAAAGGCTAAAAATTTATAAGGAGAAGAAGATCATAGTGCAAAGGTGAGTACATGTCTGGGTATTGAATGAATACTTCACTCTGAAGTATATCTACATGGAATGGGTTGCAGTTTATTGATAGATCTTAATTAATAATGAAGCTACGAATAAAATTATGGATCAGGATCTATAGACCTGAAATGACTATGTATTTTCTAGCTCTGTTTATGGAAAGTTTATATCTGTGATCTGGAAAATGTTTGTTGAAGTGAAGGGTAAGATCTAAGCTGTTTGTCTGTTCTGAAGAGTTGCGCAGCTCTGCAATGTTTGTAGATCTATACCCAGGTTCGTCTCAGTGAAAGCATGTATGTACACATGTTAGTTTCTGCAAAAGCGCGTATGGAATCTAAGGTCAGTCCTGAAATAGTTGTAGATATATACACAGGTTTGTCTCTGTGAAAGAGCGTATATATGCGGGTTCAGTGAAGAAAAAGTGCGTATGGAATCTAGGGTTTCGCTGAAGTATGCGAAAAGAAATTTCTAATCTGTTTTTTTGTTCTAATGATGTCTTCATACAAATTTGGGTTGTTTGAATACTGATTATGCTGCTAGTTGATTATGATTAAAGATCATTTGTTGGTTGATTGGTTGATGATTCAATGAATGAATTGAATGGGTTATAAGTTTCAATTTGATGTCTGTTCTTTGAGCTTAAATGTGTGGAGTGGGTCCAGTCTGAAAATCCGATGAAAAGAGGCCTACAAGGTGTGTTGTGGAAGTTGTAGGATCCAGTATGAAAATTGATGAAACGTGGTTTGGCAAAGTGGTTCTGGCTGAAGCCTTTAGTATGGAAGTAGAAGCTTCCCGCTAGTAGAAGCGGTGTTCTATTTAGGGGCTGAAGATCCTCTTCCGTGAGTGGCCGAAAACTGAAGAAAGGGGGTTGGAGCTCCCTTTCCGTAGCAGCTCATAAATGAGTGAAGGTTGCAGACTTCTATAGGTAGAATCCTGCGCATTGATATGAGTCTACAACAGTACAATGTTGTAAACAATTTTCCATATAATAAATATTGAAAAAAGAGACGACAACAACGGTGGCTTTCTCCCGAATTGGGTTTCCACCTTAAATATTGGTGTTCATGTGTGTTCTACTTGTGTGATGTTTTATACTGTTGTTACTGCGCATATTTATTGATTAACTAACCTGATGCATAACTAGTAAATCTGATTTAAAGACTATTTCTGAGAAGTTTTCTAAACTAGAAATTTATATCAGTATAAGCTAGTTTCTTCCAGCATATTCGTGTGTATACGCGAGTTCGGTTCGTAAGAGCCACATATGGAATTCTGCAAAATAAAAATTTAAATTTATAGATATGAGCTCTAAATACTGATTCATCCTCCCCTCTTAGTATTTTTCCCAACAAATAAAATATATATTACAAAAAGATAGTGATAGCTGCATAACAAACTTGCAAGTTGTCCTATTTATTAAAATAAAATATCTTTTGTGTTGGTTTTGGGCTGCAGCTGGCTGTTGTGTTGTCTTTTAATGCTAGCAAGTGGTCTTCAATGTATTTCAAAGCTTTATCTCTCACATGATACTCTTTAACTGATAAAATTTACCTCTGATACTCTTTAACCTGCTGTTTTGACTGTGTTACTGCTTTAAACAATTTGTTTTTACTGTGTAAAATAGCAACTCTTTTTTTTCATCCTATTTTACTACAAATTATATTTTTACAGTAAATATGTGAGCTTCTACCAAAACTCTTCATCTGGTAATTTAATCGTTGTAAGTTTTCTGAAATTCTCATCTGCTTCAGTGTATCTAACAAAGGTTGGCTTGTCTACAAAGAGGTGTTTTTTCTCAGGCTGTAAATAAAACAAATTTTCAACACTCTTATGCAACACTTTACCTGTGGGAACTCCTTGCCAATCTGCCTTGTTCACTTGATCTCTAGCAAAGTCTCTTATCTTCTTATTGTAATATTCTTGCTTCATCAGTTTATTATTGATAACAAGAATATTTGGCAAGCCTTTTTGTCTTAATGTGTCAAACTTAACCATGAATCTAGTTATGGCCATGTCCATATTTTGACACTTCTCTTCCAACTATTTCATTAAATTTTTCTTTGAAAGTACCTTTCTTACTTCAAGAATTGTTTCAGGTCTGTCAATAATTCATATCTCATCCAATTCTTGCTTTTTTTTAGTATTTAGAAACTTGATTATTTCTTGGGCTTCTTCATATTTGACACCTAGTTCTTCTTTAGTCTTCAATATTTCTTCTTTGGCCGCCTTAAGCAAGTTCTTCTGCTCATAAATTACTTGAATTGATGGCCAAGTATCATTAATTGATTCAATGATCTTGGACCATAACTGATTTTTTATGTAGGCCTTGAGCTCTTTTAATGTTAATTCTATTTCTACCTTTTTAAGTTGTTCACTGAACCTTTTGAATTTTTGTTCGTCTGTTTTAGCATTTATCTGTTCTAATTTCTTGGCATCTTCAAAGTTATTGATTTTCTCTTTCAATCTATTGATCTCATTATTTTGTATTGACATGTCTTCCATGGCTCTAATGAGTTTATTGGCCTCATCTGACTGTTGAACAGTTGAAGTGGAAGATTCTGTGGCAGAAGTAGTGGAAGAAGTAACTGGCACTGCTGTGGCCAGTGGGACTTTTGGTGCTAACTCTTCTACTAGAGTTGAAGGGAATACTGTTGTTACCATGGGAATGACTGTAGGAGGAACACTTTGAGTCTTTGTAGCTTCTTTTTCTTGGACAAGCTTGTCCATTTCAATCTCCATCTCCTTGATCTATGCTCTCATTTGTAGTATGAGACTCATCATCTCATATGTTTTATTTTCCTCTTGTACAATCTCTTTAGCCCGTGGATGTTTTGTTGGAGGTAGTTTCAGTTTCTTTCTAAGTGCTACAATATCATCATTTTTCTTCTTTACTAATTCCTCTGCTTCTTTCACATTTGAAGGGTCATACCTTACTTCAATTACCAGTTCTTCTAAAGACTTGATTCTAGTTTCTTTAGCATATGAAGAGGCCTTTTCAAACCTAAACTGATCTCTTGTATTTTTCAAATTGTTTTGGAGTTTCTAGGCACTCATTTATTTTGTGGTCATGGTAGAATAAAGGATTTATGAGCTTTGCTTGTGAAACTCAATCTAATCCAAGGGATGAATGTTCTCTATTGGAATTTCAATATGAGCTCTCTTGTAATCTGATGTTGTTGTAGGTTTAGGCACTGTTGGCTGTAGCACTGTCATTATAAAATTTTTATTTGTATAATCAAATGATGAAAGCAGCCTATTTTGAATCCCTGGAGTCTATTGTAAGTATTGTGAATAGATTTCATTCTTGATCTCTTCATTTTTGGCTTTGATCCGTTTGTATTTTATATCCAAGTCTTTATCTTCTGCCTGATGTGATGAAGATTCTTCCATGATTTGTTATTTTTCAATCATATGAGTGTTAGAAGTAGCAGTTTCCTGCTCATTTTCAATTACTGTGTGAGTCACAGTGTCCTTCTCTGGGTTTTCTTCATCTAAAACTTCAATTGTTTCCTTCTCTTTATCTGCTGGATTGATTTTAGGTTTCTTATTGTATCTGAGCTTGAATCTAGTTTTTGTTGTTGTTTCAGCTGTATATGTGCCTTCTTCTCTGATTCTCTTTGTGGTTCTGTCTTCCTGAATAGGAGTCTGCAAAGTGTGACTAGTATCACCTTGCTTGATAGATTCCATCTATGTATTTTCCAACCATTCAGCTTGGTTGGAAAACTTTTCAATTTCAGGATTTTTATCATGAATATATGGGGTTAATTTTCATTTCACCCTCATCTTACTAATTATTCCATAAGGATAATAATTCCACAAAAAAAATTCATCAAACTTATACTCTAGCAATTGTTTTGCTACCTCTATACCTGCTTCCCTGTGATTGCATATGAAAGGACCCACCCAGTTTTTCAATTTGAACTAAGTCTTCTTTTTAGTAGCTAAAAATTTTACAGAATCTGAATTTAGAACCTGTCTTATATACTCTAAGGCAAACACTCTCATTGGAAAATACTTTGGCAATTTATAGGGCAAGAGGTTTGACTCATAGACTCTAATCTCTATGTGACTTCGGTAAAGGTACCAATCACCAGTTCTGCTCTGCTTTGATAGCTATAAAAATTTCTTTATCTCATCACTTATCCTTGGCTGTATACTGTTTGTAAGCATATTTATCAATGAGTGAATAAAACAGTCTGTGAAATCCACATAAGTGAACTTAGTTGACTCTTTTCTGATTAAAGAAGTCTAGAAAATAACTGATAGTGGATTACCTTCTACATTCAACTTCTAAAGGGCTATTGGGAATTTATCTTCTTGGAAGTAAAGGAACATATGAAAGAGGAAGGAGGTATATCTGAAAACACCTTCAGTGGGAAGTTTTACAAGATGATCATGGATACTATCAGCTATATACTCAACATAGTTATAAATCACTGTGGGGGGTTGACCAGCCACAAAAGTGGATAGAAAACCAAGTATAGACTCATCAGTGTGCTGATCAGTAAAGTAACCAAGGATAAAGGACAACATTGAAATAACATGTCTTGATCCTTCAGGAAATTTCGAGGATGAATATGAAGGGTTAATATTTGGGATTTCAACATATGAAGGAATGAATATATGAAAAATTTGAAATCCTTTAGGAAAATCTAAATCCAGATAAATATTTGTAAGAGCTTCTATAGATAATGGGACTGCATTAGGATCTGGTTGCAACTGAAGCATTTGGTTTATAGATTCTACAGTGCTAGTGAATAATACTTCTTTCTCAGCATTAAAAATAGCTCTTAGGTCAGGATAATAGTGAGCTTGATATAGTATAGTGACCTATGGACACTGATGGGTATGGGGAACTACATATTTGGGCAACGTGGACTCCCAAATTTGAACTTCATCTCCCTGATCCAAAGATTTTTCTAGGCTCCAGTAGTGGATATGAAGAAGATACAATTCAATTACTGGATCAGTTATTTTATAATCAGCATCCGCTAAAGGGGTATGCTCAACATCTACAACAGGAGGTTGTAGTGGATTTATGACAATTGTGCTTTTAGAAGCCATTTCTAGGTTTGTTCTTGACAATTTATACCTCCGGATCTTAAAACTATGTTTTTAGGTTTTTATACACTTCTGTAAGCTTAAATTGTTTACAGAAGGTCTTTTTGGTTGGACATAGGTCTCTTTTGAACAG
The DNA here is from genome assembly GCA_034641835.2 of Pinus albicaulis. Taxonomy (NCBI): domain Eukaryota; kingdom Viridiplantae; phylum Streptophyta; class Pinopsida; order Pinales; family Pinaceae; genus Pinus; species Pinus albicaulis. Next base: position 1,185,382,104 of record CM076582.1, read on the forward strand.
TAATAAGTAAAATTATGGTTTCTTCTGGTTCGAACTTTCAATTTCTGCTTCAAAATCAATCTTTAAACCTTTTTATAGATTCAAGAAAGGTTTAACAAGGGTTTACTTGTCTTTTTTTGGATAAAGCAGACCTAAAAAATTCTAATTCATGCACAAAATGGGTTCTGAGCATTTATAAAAGGGTTTGAATCATTCAAAGGGTTTTCTGGAGGTCTGTAATGATTAAAACAATTAGACTTTGCTTAAAATAAACTTACAGTTTTCAGAAACTGCAAATTTATCAGGGTTTTAAAACAAATATGACTTTCAGAGGCATTAAGGTTATTTATTTAGGCAAACAGGCTTCATGAGGCTCAAATTCACAAGTACAACTCTTCTCAGATATAAGATGGGTATTTTTCTTGAAAAATACTTGTTATTTTAGGTATTTGACTTGAAAAAGAGTTTCTTAGACGTCTGAGAGCTTTCAGAAGCTTGGTTGAGGTCTTTTAAACATAAACAACAATGTCTGAGCAGTCGCAACAGTAAATTCTGATTGAATTATCATTGTTTGTGCATGAAAGTAGGGTGACGACTTCTTTCTTCAATCACAAACAGTCAAATAAGTAGAAAATGTAGTAAAAAGGTTCAAATGCACATAAATATGTTGTTTATAGGAAATTTACTTGAAATAGTGTCTGCAATCAATGTCAGTCTTTTCAAATGGGGAGTGGTTTGGCACGGGGAGATTGAATACCGCGAAGCAGTTATCGCATGATCTAAAGGCAGTAAATGGTTTTTCTCAAAGGGACGTGGTCCAGTAAGAAACAGACGCGTGGAGGATAGATGATGGGGCAATACTGCCCATATCGTAAATCTGAAAATGATTAATCATCGTGCCATTGAAATTGCGATATGGGTTATGGTTCGTTGGATTGAGCGGAAGGATTGTGAACAGTCCAGATTGAGCGATAAAGTTGATGGGTATATGAGCGTGGGGCCTGGGATATTTTATGTGGCGGGGTTAATGTTTTTATGTTAAAACATAGTTTTAAACATAAAATCTTATTGTTTAAACAGATAGACGAGATAGGAGGGATATGTAAATTTTTAACATTTTTCACCAGAAATAGGCTTATTTACAGGTGTAATGCAACCTTTGAGCGGGTTATTAATAAAATATGTGTTTTAAACTATGGGGGAGTGGAATATATGTCACATGGGGAATTAGAACCATAGGGAAAACATTAATAAAGTGGGTTTGGGCTATTTTAATAAATGAATTAATATAACTATGGGGTAGGGTATTATAAGGAATTAATAAAATAGGTTAACTTTTAATATGAGAATGAATATGATGAGAGGAAATACATATTAGTATACTAAGTAAAGTGTGTTTTACATGTTTTTGGTGCAATTTTCAAGTTGTAGCCCCATACTTAACTTTACACATTTAATACTTAGGATAAAGCATTTTGTCAGGCTTTTTGAATATTTTTGTATGAAATGAAATTAGTTAAGGGGGTTTTTACTTCTAATAAAAAAGGTGTTTTAACTTAGGAAAATGGATTTTATCTTAGGAAAAGGGTGATAATGTTGAGGAAAAGGGTTTTTATGAAGGGAATCCAATACTTAGTGCTGATTAGTCATTAAGCCTTGGGTTCGGTCCCAACAAAAGTCAAAGAAATGCTCTGAGCCTTTATAACTGAAGGTTTTGAATACTGGAATAATTTGAGGGAAGGGAAATTAGTAATTTTCCAGATGATGTTTTATTCATGCCTTGTGTAACTGGTTTTTACCTACCCATCATTTATTCTACCATTTTTTCCTTTATTTGCATGGGTGCATTTGAGCTTGCAACCCTAAATCCATTTTTCTTTTAAATCATAAACTATCTAATTCTAACCTTATTTCATCCGAGGGCTCAGATTAAACTGTTGAGCTCCTCATTTATTCTCTAAATATCTATTGATTTGTCAAGTTTAAACTGTTTGATAGATCTTTATTCTCTATATATAAACATGAAATTTAAAGCATGAAAAAGCTAGGATTAAACTATTTTAACTCATCATGGATTATGGCATTTTGAACAAGCTGCACATAATCATTTATTTGCAGTAAAAGTAAAATTAGTGGCATTTTTTACTTGCATCACTTTCATATCTTATTCGTATCTCTTTTTGTGTTTGGGGTCCATTTTTATATTCTTTTTTATCTTTTTTCTTTTCAATTCATTTGATTTTTCTTTTAGGATTTTTACCCTCTTTTAATTTTTTTATTATTATTTTCAAATATGGGAAAACAACTTTCAGAAAGCAAGGTATGTACATATTTACAAGACTTATCAAAGTTAATTAAAAAATTATGAACCCTATTATTATAGGACCCTAACAGGTCATATTGATTAAATGATAGAAGTGAGTTATTTTGGAGGTTATTTACAAAGTCACAAGTATGATTCATCCTTAGAACAAATGTGAAAAGTCATTTTCATCATTGAGCTACATGGATTGGTTTACTAGTTCACAAATCTAGAATTTTTGGAAGTCCCTTGTAGCAAAATAGTAGTAACTTTATTATATTTTTAAGGACATGTAAATGAGATTATTCTGAGTTTATTCCACTTGGATTGTGTCATAGAAACATTAAAGTTAATAAAAAAATTTACCCCATATCATTTTCACTTGATTAGGTTAGGCATTTGATAGGTTAACTAGCTCACTAATTCTAGAATTTCTAGTTTTTAGTGTAGTAGTTTTATGTTATTTTTTAGCACATGTTAGAAGAGGTATTTTTGAGTGGATCTACTTGGAATGGATTCCTAGGAAATATTACTTTATAACAAAAATTTACCTATATAATTTTAATTTTATTTTCTTGGGAATTTGGCAAGTGATCTCACTCCTGTAGCAATCTTGTCACTCCTGTAGTAGTCCTGTAGCACTTTGGTAGCACGTGTAAACTTGACCGGATATGCTCCAAAAGTTTAGTTTTTGTCCCTTAAACTTGAATAATGACCCCTAGGATATATAATCCATGATTTAAGAAGACCAAATACCACTTAGGATTTTCCTTTTTACCCCTACGCCACATCTCAACAATTTGGGTTAATGGAAAGATTTATGAATTGGATAACACAATAATGATTTTCTTGATTTCCACATAAAGTATATAATGAAATCTATCAATGGACCTAACCTATTTGGAATGCAGTGATTGATTACTTTCTCTTTCCTTCATGTGTGTTATATTATTTTAATTTCTTTATTCTTAAGCTAGGGTTTTTATTTCAAGCAGTATTATTTCCTTTCCATAGACTAGGCTTCGTTTTCAATGCAACTTTCACATTATCCAATTAGGCTAGTGTTTGAATTCATGATATTAACTTCATTACATCAAATCAACAAAAGAAGGACACATTTCATGTTGCACATTTAGTTTTTACGCCTCTTAAGTTTGTATGAACCCTAGGTTGATAATTTAAGTTGGTAGCATTGGGAGTTGCAACATTCTTGTTGCAATACTGGGGCTCATCACTTTTTGGTGTCAATGATGGGGAGTTTTCAAAGTATATATTTTTTCTTCCCTAGTTGATTAATTTCTTTTACTTTATGCAAAAATGCACAAAAATTTCATTAGGCGTCTTTGAAAACTCCCACTGATCACTGGAGTAAAAGAAGATCCACATCACCATCCACTTGCAAGTAGTGAAGAGGAAATGAAAATACAGGGAAAATGGATGGAGATGATGACAACGAGGAAGATCCTCTTGGATTTCCCATTCAGGATACTAATAATAGTGTTCATACGAAGAACATCCCTCCTTCCCTTCCCAACTTCCATGGTATGAGGTCAAAGCATCCGAAAACCTTTCTCTTTGAATTTGAAATCATTTGTAGATCTCATGGTTAATTATTAAACGCTCAAAAAATGATATTGTTTCCAGTAACATTGAAGGATATAGAACTTAAATGGTTCATGATTTTAGGGACTAATTCAATAAGATCATGGAATGATATGAAAAATGTATTTCTAGAAAAATATAAAGATCATGATCTTTCAGAATAAATATTTAGTAAGATGAGAGCCTTGAGGATATAATAGATATATTTATGTATAATGTTAAGAGGGAAAAATAGCATCATTTAGGATTTGACACACTAAAAACCCTCTTACTGAAAACACTTAGTGATGATTGGATTGATCTCCTTGATATTATGAGTAGAGGTTATGTACGCCAATTATTATTTGAAGAAATTTGTGAAACATTCAAGTGCATATAAAGATGAAGGGAAATGTTAAGTAAATCAACATCAAGATTGGTAAGCAAGTTGTACTTGAAAATTTTCTTGACAACTTTAAAACAAAAATGATTGGCAATCTAAGTGATCAAGTAAAAATGTTAAGAATACAAGATGAGAAACAATAATTTGTTGATATTTGTATTGTCCATGTAGAATCACATGCTATTAAATGTTTCCCTTCATTACCAAGGTTGAAGAAATTTTATCAAGAGGACAATGGAGCAAGTCAATCACTAAAGAAGTTATGTTATGTTGCTAAAAGAAGACCATGACATCCTAGTCAACTGGTTATGATGCAAGAACCTAATTCACAATTTCAAGACTATGCACATCCATATCAAATTAATTGGAACACCCTCTTTCCTTGGATACCTTGGCCATCTCAACCCCAAAACCAATCTTGGAAACAAGGTGTTGAAATGACAACAAGAAATGGCTTCTAAATTAATTTTCCCTTAATTAATTTAGAAGGAAATTGTAATTCCACATCTTATGACAACTTGTATGAATTAACTGAGTTAGTAAGACTTAGTTAGCTCTATGAATTATAGTTTAGGGTCAAAGAGGAGGAATGTAGAGTTCTCCCTAACTTTTATGGGGTCTAGTTGCAGTGATTTGTGAGTTGCAAATATTTAACTCAATTAATTGAATTAAAATCAGTTTAACTAGTTCTAACTGAGAGATGAGTTAGTGATATGTCCAGTGAATTAAATATGATTTAATTCACAAGTAGTGGTCAATCAATTAACTTATAATTCGCTATAAATAGTTGTTGCATGTCAGTTCTAAGGAAGGCCCAGTTGAGATTAGGGTTAAAGGGAAGACAAATATCAATTGTATAATTAGAAAATTGTGCATGTCATGGATGAGGTCATCATGATGCCTTGAAGAAATTGTGCAATAAATTCCTGGGAATTTCCTATTTAATAGGGGATAAATTCCATTAGGAATGCATAAGACATCGTGGTTAGACAAAGCCAAATAATTGGTGAAGTATTGGACCGATTTTGCCTAGATTAGAGTGAGACAATCAGAGATAGTGCAATGGTTTCTCAAGAAGGGAAATATCATTGTATTGTTTCATGTCCTTGACTTTATACATTATATAGATAGTGGGGTTTTGAGCAGTTTATTTCCACATATACATCACGTGTTGTGCGATTGAAAAATTATTTCTCTTACTTGTTATTTGATTGTGCGATCGAATTGGTTTCCACAATTTGTACAAGTGATTTAGTATTTTGTTTTAGTACATTACAAGATCAGATTGAATCCATTAGATAAATTTTTACATGGCATCATAGCAGGAATAAAAATAGAGAAGAATAACCAGATTTTGTTTTGAACAGGTACATCAAGTTTGTAGATTTATTCTTCGTGACCAACAACAAATCAATATGTCTTTCAATGGCTTGAGACTCGAATATGCACTCGAGGGAAATTCGAATTACATAGCATGGAAGGATAGGATGGAGGTAGTTATTGATGACAAAGGAATGAAGGAATTCATAGAAAATGATGTTCCCTAGCCCACAGTAGCAGATGCTCAACTTCTTGATGCATGGAAGAATAATGTAGCAAACAAGAGAAGGATCTTGTTATAGGGATTTCGAGATCATATTGTCTCAAATATTCATGGAAAAGAAACTACAGATGCTATGTGGAAGGCCTTAACATATCTGTTTCAGAATAATAATGACCATAGGAAGTTGGCACTGAAAGACAAGCTTAGAAAGATCAAGATGGACAAAGGCGACATGATCCAAAAATACTTGACCAAGCTCACTAAGCGTCAAGATGAGCTTGGAAGTGTTGGGGTAACAATTTCCTAGGATGATTTGGTGAGCCTAGCACTTCTATGAATTTCAAATCTTTGGCATAGCTACTAGGACTCTGTAAATGGGAGGGAGAAGCTACCAGAGTGGGATCGATTGTGGTTTTCCTTGGTACAAGAAGAGATTCGGTAGAGCACCACATATTGATCCTCATCAAATACTGATGTTGAGGAGAACCATGCCTTGGATGGAAAGGTGAAGAAAGGAAAAGGAAAGGTGTCCCATTCCAAATCGGAGTCTGACAAGGTAGGAAAGAAGAGAGACTTGTCAAAGGTAAACAAATTTCACTGTCATGAGCATGGACACTATGCCACAAGTTGTCCACAAAAGAAGACCAACAAGAATGCCTCTGGAGGAGTAGCGGGTGAAGCACTTCCTTCACAGTTCAAGTTGTATTTCACTCTCATCACATGCATGGCTTCATCAGTGATGGGTTCTATGCGGTACTTGGATAGTGGAGCTTTGTTCCATACGACTGGAAACAAAGAATTCTTCAGTATCTTTGAGGAGAAGGAACGCCAGATGCACATCGAGATGGGAGATGACGATAAGTATAACACTACCGATGTAGGTATAGACACCTCTAAGAGAGATTCAATTAAACCCCTCACGTTAAAATATGTCATGTGTATGTTCCTAGTTTAAAGAATAATTTGGTTTATGTTTCTATATTGGAAGATCATTTCTATGATTTGATATTCAGTGAAGGAAAGGCATTTCTTTATCACAAAGCTACGGGACTTGTGAAAAATATTGGGGTTTGAGTAAATAAACTTTACAAAATATATGTATAAAATTGTGTTTCCTTGAGCACGAAAGCAAAGAAAGTGGAGAGTCGAGACATCAGTGAGTTATGGCATAGGAGATTGGGCCATATACACCATGGTGCTTTGACGATCATGCATGATATTTATACAATACTTCCAAAGGGTGCACTTGTGTAGAGAGATACATGCAAAGGGTGTACGTTGGGGAAGTATACCAAAGCCACCTTTCACAATAAGAAAATCCAACCAAATTCAATCCTTGAGATATTTCACTCGGACGTGTGTCGACCACTCTCGACAGCTTCCATAGAAAAACACAAGTATTATGTGATTTTTTTTTTATGATTTTTCAAGAAAGTGTTGGATTTTATTCCTGCAAAAGAAAGATCACATGTTATCTGAGCTTTGTGAGTTCATGGAAATTTTCAAGAAAGATACAGGGAAGAAGGTGAAGTCTCTAAGGAGCAACAATGGTGGAGAATTTATCTCTAATAAATTCAAGAACTTTTGTGCCTAAGAAGGAATTCGAAGAGAATTGATAGCACCTCATAACCCAAAACAAAATGGGGTCGCAGAAATAAAGAACATAAATATTTTGGGAGTTACATGAGCTATGTTGCATGATCAAGGCCTACCATTGCATCTCTGGGCGGAAGCATGAAATACAACAGTATTTGTGTAGAACAAAAGTCATCATTAGATACTTGGGATGAGTACAATAGAGGAGGCGTTTTAAAGTAAGAGACGAGATATGTCACATTTTAATTTTTTTGGCTCATTTTTTTATTTCTCTGTAATCAAATCGACCAGGAATAAACTAGCCCCAATTTTAGGGGATATTTGTGGGGTACACTAATACATCTCACAACTATCAGGTGTAATTTCTAGCACACAGGATGATAGCGGTTAGAAGAGATGTGAAATTCGATGAAGAGAAAGCCATGTGAACTTCCCTTGAGAGGGAGATGAAGTTTCATGTAGTTGAGGAGATATTGGCTCCAAAAGAAGAACCTCAAGATGTGGAGAAACCACAAGCAAAGGAATAGAGAGTGGTAGAAACTACTCATGTAGAGCCATCCACCAAAGATGGAAGGAAGTGCACCAGAGAGGCTGATAGGTTGATGCTATATGTGAGAGAGAATATGGGAGGACCCACATCACATCGTAGGAAGAGAAGGTTTCCAAAGACGTAAAATGGATACATGGATATTATGAGCAAAGGTATTCATATAGAACCATCCTCTTTGGAGGAAACCATGCAAGAAATAGTCTGGGTTGTTGCCATGGTTGAGGAGTATGAATCCATGATCAGACACAATGAATGGGAAGTTGTCCCAAGACCAGTGGGGAAGTCTATTGTAAGATCTAGGTGGGTCTACAAGGTGAAGCAAGAAACAAGGGGGAATGTGGAGAAGCACAAGGACATATTTTTGGCCAGAGGGTTCTCTCAGGTGGAGGGGATTGACTATGATGAGACTTTTGCACCAGTCGCAAGGTACTCATCAATTATATCCATCCTTTCACTGTCAACATAGATGGGATGGCAGATACATTAGATGGATGTAAAGACAACCTTCCTTAATGGGGTGATTGAGGAAGAGGTGCATAATTAGTGGCTAAAAGGTTTTGAGACCTTAGGAAAGGAGTCACATGTGTGTATATACTCAAGAGAGCACTCTATGGGCTGAAGCAAGCATCTCGTGCTTGGTACACCAGGATCAACATCTATTTCACCGGGTTGGGATTTAATAAGAGTGAAGAATATGCGAACCTATATCATATTTTGGTAGACGATAAGCTTTTGATTATTGTACTTTATGTCGATGATCTGATACTGACAGGTGATGAGTAGCTCATAAAGTCTTGAAAAGAGGGTCTTGCAAGAGAATTTGAGATGAAGGACATGGGGCTCTTGCACTATTTCTTGGGATTGGAAATATGGAAAACAGGTGGGGAAATATTTGTATCTCAAGGCAAGTATGCCAATGCGATCCTCAGGAAGTTCCACATGGAGCACAATAATCCCATGGAGACTCCTATAGCAGGAAACTGGAGGAAAGATGATGTTTCTTCAAGTGAAAGTAGTAGATGTCGCTATTTGACGTGAAAACTTGTGGTTCTACTCATGTATTTTCAGAACACACGACCGTGCATAAGCTATGCGCTTAACTGACTTTAGTAAAGCTATGGCTGCTCACCAAGCTCTTTCGGGAAGGCAACCAAGCATGTGTTGGAGATGGCCTCAAAAGGTCACTATAGATCACGGATTATGGGTACATACAGACATAGGGAGTGAAGATCCAAGGCTTCGCCGACACAGATTTGGAAGGGAGTACATTCCGATAGGAAGTTAGCACATCAGTGTCATTCAACATAGGGTCAACAACACCTTTCGCTACGCCAGATGACGCAGACCAAGCTCACCTTTAGTTCCACATAGGCATAGTACGTTGCAGCCAACTAGGCAACATGTGAGGCGCCAGGATTAGGAAGAGGCTTCGTTGGTTTGTTTGGTCGAAAGATGGATCCGACGTGATATATTGTGATAACCATACTTCATAAAACTCCCTCACTAATCCATTTTTTCATGACAGTCCAACATATTGATATCCGGTATCACCATCTCGTAGATTGTGTGCAGAGGCAAAGTTATGTCATTAGAGTACATTCCTATATAGTAGAAAGCGAGATGCAAACATCTCTTGATGAAGGCACCGTGAAGAGGAAAATATGAATTCCACCGAGTGCAGTACCGTCGCAGCAGAAAATCCATTTCTTTTTTGAGAGCGGGGTGTTGAAATGGAAACAATAAACGCTGCTAAATCAATTTTCCCTCACGCAGTTTTAGAAGGAAATTGTGCTTTCCACATCTTATGATAGCTTCAGGAGGAGTTAAACCTGAGTTATGCCTCAGCATAGCCTCTCTCTCACGAATTGGGTTGAGGGTCAAAGCAGAGGAGGCATGTAGAGTTCTTCTAAATGTGTGTGGCCTAGTTGCACAATATTTATGAGTTTGTAATTAGTTAACTCAATTAATTTAGTTAAAATCGCCTTTAACTAGCTCTAATTGAGAGAGATGAGCTAGTGATATATCCAATGTAGCCAGATTTATGATTTAATTCACTAGTGGTCAATCAGCGAATCTGGACAATTCACTATAAATATTTTTTTCACGCCATTTCTAAGGAAGGCCTAATGAGATCGTTAAAGGAAAAGATAACCATCAATTGTATAATTAGAAAATTGCATGTGTCATCAATGATGCCTTTGAAAGAGTCTGCGTTAACAAATTATCGAATTTATTATTTAATAGGCTCAATTCCCCTTCGAATGGTGTAAGCTAGCCCGGCTCGACAGAGGAGCTGAATTGGTGAACTATTGGACCGAGTTTTTCCTAGATCAGAGTGAGACACGCTCGCAGATATTGCAAAGGTTTCCTCAAGAAGGGAAATAACATTTGTATTTTTTCATCTTATTTACTCGATTACATATGCAGACACTCGGGTTTTTGAGCATGCTTTCTTCCCGTATTACATCGTGTTGTGCGACTTTGATAAATTATTTCTCTTACTTTGTTATGTGATTGTGCGATCGAATTGGTTTCCACAATTTGTAGAAGTGATTTAGTATTTTCTGCTTTTAGTACATTACTAGATCATATTGAATCCATTAGATAAATTTCTACACAAGGTTGGAAAAGAGATTATGGGAGAAATACAAAATAACCTCAATATTTTTCTTCAATATCCTCCTTACCCAACTCCATGTTATCCCTACCATCCACCTCCACCACAACCACAAACTCAACCACATCCATCTCAAAGATCCACTCCCCACTCAACTACTTGTACCACCATTTCCAAACCCACACAAGGAAGTAGTTCAACCCACTTACAATGCCGCAGGTACAATACCCTTAAAAAACTCTTCTTGATCAAAATGCTATTCATATTAGACTCGAGAAGGGCATTGCATAAAAGGGACTCCCCTGATTTCATTGAAGGGACAACATTAGAAATAGATGATTCCATGCATGAGATTGGAGCAGTTCCACTCGTGCTTTACCATCTGATCCTTTTCGTGTTCACGAGAATAATCATAAAATAGTAGAAGATCTAAATGAGCATAGAAAACGAAGACATGAAGAATGATCTATATGAGCAAAACAAAATCAAGGGCATCAAAGCTATTTTGAGGTTTGGTTCCAAAAATCAACAATATGGAGCATCACTCTCCTTCTTAAACAAGTACTCGACATTCTTCAAAGTCAGAGAATATGGTCCCTAATATTTTAGGTCCGTTTAAAAAGCATATTACTAGTTAGCATACACATGAGTTTATATGGTCTAGCTTTCTTTATGCACATGGCTCCTTTGGGAAAGTATTTGTATGTACTTTGGAGAGATTTTATTTTTTTCGAGTAGGGTAGGGACATAGGAATAAAAGGAGAGAAAGGAAAAAGAGGGAAAATAAAATATCGTGTGAAAACCCTCCTTTGAGGTGCCTCGACATGCACTCGTTTGAAAACTCCTCGAGGCAATCAAAGTTGCGAAAAAGAGAAAAAAGGAAAAGGATCCTGAGGTGAAACCTCCTTTAAGGAACCTAGGCAAACCTACTAGTTGAAAACCTCATTGAGACAACTTTAGTGAGGTCTAAGAAAAGAGGAACAAATGAAAATAAATGAAAAGGAACAAAAGCACTATCTCCACCTATCTCTTCCTACTAATGAGCACAGTGCTCTCCAAACTTTGCAAGCATCAGAAGAACGTTAGCACAAAAAGATCCTGATAAAAAACCTAGTCAAAGAAAGTCAAAATTGGGCTTTCTCCTTTCTGCATACGTCCCAGCGAATACCACATGCTAGTAGATCCATCCCCTTATCCATTTCCAACATAAACCCATCATTCCCAAGTCTTTCCCATTCGTACCATCGAGCTCCTAAAAGTGACTATAGAAGGAAGATAACGTATTTGTTACAAGACTAACAAAATACATTGCATAAAGTACCAAAACAGTAGCTATATATCAAAAAACCATGCATTATTTTTTTCTGAGTTGTTTCATGGGAATACGTATAAGTGATGATGGTAAACATGCTAAAGGAATTTCAACAAATTTCTACTGCAGACACTTTTTCAAGAAATTGGTCTCCATCACTCTACAACCATTTCTTTATTTTTTTGTCGATCATTCATGCAGTCCACCAACCAAGGTGTCACATGAGGAGGTGCATAAGGATGATGGAAACCTCGCTCAAAATAAATTCATGTCAATCAAATCTACTCTGCTTTAGATGCATCGATAAAAAAATTCTCCATATCAGTTGTTTGAGAGTTGCTACACGAGTGACTAGAATTTCTACAAGACTCAGTGATCGACATTGAAAAATGGAAACCAAATTTTATATTTTTCATCTAGGAACAAGAGGAGTATTCCGAGAACAGCCTCATCATTCATTTTCTCCACACCACTTGACCTCTTTCTCCACTCATTTCCACTTATGTCCATCAAAAACACCACTTTTTCACCCCTTTCCTTCAATTTCTTCCGCTGCGTAAAAGGCCTCTCAATCCTAGTCAAATTATTATTCATGAATTATCCTTATTTTTAAATATAGAACCTCGAAGGAAATTATGATTCTTAGAAGGTTCTATGTGTGACCTGCTATAACAAGACACACACTCATGAAGCCGTTTGCACATCCCTTGTCACACCACTACTAGAGCATCAATAAAAAAATGTACAACAAAAATAAACTTTATAAGAACCAATAGGATTTAAGATGATGATGTCAAACTTTCATGTGATTTACTATTTTTAAAGTAAAAGGGTAAAGTATTAAAAAATAATAAAATAATAAAACTACTTTTTCAACTCATATTTTCAACTTATCTCCCAATTTTGTTTTACTCAAATTTTGCTGAAGCGGAGTACTCGTTGGATGAAAAATTTAATTCCTCATCCAAGAAGTACCCATGTTGCATATTTTTCGATGGACCCTTCTACATGAAAAATGAGAAATACATAAAAAAACGTGATTACAATCACATTTTTCATGCATTTTTTATTTTTCGTGTAATGACTAACGCAAAGATAAACCCGCAAACCCGTAATCTACAAACACTACCATGCATATAAGAAATGCATCTCAAATCTCTCCGTCCAAATAAAACTCAATAAAGGCAATTTCAACAAGACATAACAGGTTCTTTAACTTATCCATACACAAGCAATCTTACACACACTTTTCATATAATCAAAAGTCAATAAAACAATGTGCCCATGATTTAAATTCAACTTGACATTGTTTCAAACAAAACTTTCTCGCAAACATTACCAAATAACATTTGTCCGCACTCAATTTCGTGTCTTGATTCTTCAATTCAATCGAACCAAGGTACCAGACTGCTTATGCCTTTTCCTTCTCGCATACCAAGCCGGATTAGCACTCTCATGTTGACAATTTGCCACGCCTAATTCACCTTTTCCATCAATCCGTTTTCATCGCTTTTTAATTTATATAAAATAGACACAACAGAAAAACAACTCGCACCTCAATTCTTCATCGATAACAATGTTCGTAACTGCCTACGCGTTGGAATGAAAAAAAAAACTAAAACACAAAATATATCTTATCTCAATAATCGACTCGGAACATTCGGAATCAAAGTCCTTTCATATAATTCACCAATCTCCTTTTCAAACTTTTCAAACCGATTTAAATACTTTTTGAACCTGCTCATCACATTACTAAGCGCCTTTTTATATACAAAATCATATAAAAACATCGCGCTCGTCAATTTAATTGATTGGAATACCAAAACACTTAGAACCTCCTAAGATTGGCAATACATTACAATTCCCTTTCGCGTTTTCTCGCAACAAATTTCTTCAATATGATGTCGACGATCAATCGAAAGTCACCAGAGTGGAATACCAAACTTCCGATCCGATCTAGATGGAAGTCACCAAATCGGCCTCTTAAAATGCGTTACCACTTCAATATCCAAGGTTTCGATCCGATCTGGGGCCTGGCCTGAAAAACGCCAAATTTTTCGATACCCAAACTATTAACTCTAACTCAACGTCGATGCACTGTACCCTCGGACATGATTTAATTTCTAATCCTGATTGACAACCCATTGCGCTCCGCTGATTGTGATATGGTGTAAGATATGAGGATCTCTCGCGTTCCAATGCAATCAAAATTTACGCAATTTAAGTATTAACAAATTAATCAAATCGCCATGATATCGATCCTTCCGCTTCCGTGTTTGGTTTAACAACACGATGACAATCGACCTTTGGAACCACGCTTACCTCGATGTTGTGGATTGGCTCCGACGATTTTAATTATAAACAACTCGATTTAACAACGCACCAACGCACCATAATTACTCTCGTATTTTAATTGCTTGTATCTACTCCTCGCAAAACAAAACTCAACGCAACCTTATATCATCCACTACCACCACCACTACATCGACCTCTCGTCAACTATTGATTCTAGATAGCGCCTTTAACATACATTTAAAACCATTCAAGCGGGGAATTTAACACGATTTCTCGTATCATTTGATTTCAATGTTATTCCGTGCCCGCATTGTCACACCAATGCTACACCATTGCAGAAATTAATACTCTATCGTTGAATCGAACCTTGTCCAATTTGAGGTATATTCGCTCCACACATCAAATGCTTTAAGCCTTATCGTTTACCATTAATGCCCAACGCATCCATCAAAATCATAGATTCAATTACATATAAATCAAACACTCATTCACACCAAGATTCAACATTCAAGGTACTTCTGCCTTTCAACAGCTTTTCATTCACAACACCAAATATTATAAAACGTGCACTCTCAATTTAAAACTCAAGCATATAAACCACTCATAAATGGAACCACACAATTTCGAGAACACATCGTTTTTTTATTAACAAATGAAAATACTTACAAACTGCCGGTCTTTGCCGAATATTCAACATTTAGGCTATCTACAAATCGCTCTCGAAGGCATCCAAGTTAAAAACCTTCAAATCTGAGCTTTCGCTCCTCTTCTCCAAACTCTACGAAGAGTCTCCTTCTTATTACAATTTTCACTATATTTTATCCACTACTTCCTCTAACAATAGATAATGTAATCTCCTTATCATTAAAATTCCAAATGTAATCTTCTATTTCGTTGCTTTCAAGCACACCTAGACTAACAACTATTATCTCTACATTTAAATAAGATAATCTCTTATTTATTACAATAACAAACTATTTGAGGAATCCAACCTCCTCGCAAAATCTAATTTTGACCGACAGCTAATGAATTTCACTCTATTTTAGCTACAACATGTAATTATTTCATCACATTGCTGGCTAGGTCTAGATGCTCCCGCATCGACTCCCAAAGTTTAAATTAACCATGATCTCCCGATCATGCAATTCTGTTCGTGTCCTCCTGGATCCCATACTTGGTTTGATAGTCCGTCCTTAGTTACCGTTGTTGTTGTTTGTCCATCAAGCCTTCCGCCTTGCGCCTCGTAATTCCTCACTATCTCGTTGTCCTTTTCACATATTTTACCGCTACTTTGCTCACTTTAATTTGCAATTTTCCATTCCCTTCACCGTACTACTTTTCCGTACCCAATCTTCCTTTCTTCTTTTGTCCCGCATTTGTTTTACTCGGAATGCCGTAGTATGAGTTTCCATAACTCATCCAATTCTTTGTCCATTTCATTTCCATGTGCCGAATACTATTCTCGTCGCAACCGATTGTGTTCTTGAATTAGAACACTAAATTCTATGTGCCAATAATCTTCCATACTTTCGAAAATGTACAAATGCCTTTTCCCAGGTTCTTCTTCTCCGGTTTCTCATTCATGACTTCATCATTCCTTGCTTCGAAATTCAAAGACACCTACCATTAATCCGATCCGTTCTTTCTTGGTTCGCATTGACTTCACATTGCCCTTTTCCCCGCATGTAAATCTTCATCAAAATTAATCAACTCAATAAACACAAATTATTTACCTGGCTTCTTCATCAAAAAAGATTCGACTTATTCCACAACTGCCATTTCATCCGGAAGTTCTCTCAAAAGTTCCGCACAATTTGCACATTCGTCTTTAATCCTCTTCTTTACTCGGCTTTCTTCAAGATCAATGATCTTCAATGACTCATTGTATCCCTTGGTAACTAAAAATTCTTTGCCATCCTCCTTATTCCGCATATGACTATGAGTAGTCATTTCTTCAACAAGCCTTCAATAATCGTTTGTCTTTCCTCAAGTCAATGTGACCGCAAACACACAACAACCTTCAGCTTTTCAAAATACAATACCTTCCATTTTTCTTTTGATGCTTCAAGCACCAATCCTCCATCATAGATCTTTTGGATTCTAGCGAATCCTTCTTGCGGTGACTTCAAATTAATATGAATTTGTTCAAATTTCCGAACTCATTCATCATCTTGCCATTTAACCTCTCGTTGCAATAGCTTCCACTTCACTCTTTTCTTCGGCTCTCCATCTCAGATCTTTCGTCTTCTTATCTTTCTTTGTATTGTCGATCAATTTCTCGGTTCTTCATTCTACCTACTACCTTCCATATTTCTCGCAATTTAATGCCTTCCTCAAATTCATTCTCATGTAGCCGATCATTTCTTCCAAATTTAGTTACTTCCATATTCATCTGCTGAGTTAATATTTCGTCTCTTTCATGCCTAAGAACATACCTCCTTGTTGCTCCTGACCTTTCATCTCACCTTCATATAATCGCCGCTTCAATTTCCGATTTCAACATCATATTTATTGTACGTCGTCTTCCACACCTTTCTCCAAATGTGTTCTCAGAAACTTTTTTCCTCCTTTGGGTTCCTCGAGTAATCTTTCCAAGAATTCTATCTCCTTGTGAAATCTCTCCACATCATCACAATTTTCCTTCTCAGCCTTCATTCTTTCTTGGCAATCCTCCCGCGTTGACCTCGTTTTCCACATTATCATATTGCAAGCATCTTTCATTAATTCCATTAGAAAAATTCATTGGTTTACCTTCTTGTATTCCCACCATGGAATTGTCTATGTCAACCTCATTTGATCGTTTCTCCCTAAACAAGATTTCATCTATGAACTCCTTCTCGTTGCAATAGATCAACGCTTCTTCCTCTAAAAGGGATTCACCATCATACTTCTCACCTCAAGAGCTTCATTCCCGTTGTGACAATTTCATCCGATCGTCCATCATCCTTCCGCATATCCTACAAACATACACAAACTATAAGAATCAAAATCACAAGGCTTCATCGCTTCTATCTACTTCCTTTGTCAACATATTCGAATTGTTCCCGAATTCTCGCCGCAGTCCATGAGATCTTCAAACTCGACCTCTCATTATCCTCTTCCCCCAACATTTCACCTTGTTCTCGTCCGCAAAATGGAAACTTCCAATTCTACCTCTCGCTTTCCGAGTTTCTTCCGATTCCTCTCGAGCACTCAATATCTCGCTCAATCTTTCAATTCTTCTACTATCTCTAACTTCACTTGTCGATTTCTCCTTTCTCGTAGCCTTGGCCACTTTACTCTTTTCCTCATGGTCCAAACACTTTTCTACAACATCTTCATCAATATTCCAATCTAGAAATCTATCCTTACCTTTCCCCACAAACTCTCTTCGACTCATCCTCATGCTATTTGCTTTGGCATCTTTCCCTTCGCCGTGGCTTCCTAGAACTTCATGACTATCCGTAGTCATTTTCTCGCTCCTCTTTTCCATGAGCTCCTCGCACCTCTCGTAACCAGCCTCTCAGCCGCAAGTCCCTTACGCAATATTACCTCACTAAGCTCTCCTCACTCGATTTTGGTAAGCATGATTCCCCTATCCGGAACCTTCTTCGAGCAACACCTGCTCCCTCTAAAGCTTCGCAATCTCTCACCCTCACTTTCGAGAACACTTCAATTGTCCTCTCCTCCAATCTCTTGTTGGATTCTTCAAAGTTCACCGCCACTTCTATCCGGTTCTTCTTCTCACAACTTCTCTTGATTTATATTGTCGTTAGCCTTCACTTCTTTCCAATCGCAGCCAAGCTTCCGATACCAAATGACTTCAGATAAACCCGCAAACCTGCATTCATAAACACTACCATGCATATAAGAAATGCATCTCAAATTTCCGTCCAAATAAAACTCAACAAAAGGCAATTTCAATGCGCACATACAAAAGTTCTTCAACTTATCCATACACATGCAATCTTACACACACTTTTCATAATCAAAAGTCAATAAAATCAATGTGCCCATGATTTAAATTCAACTTGACATTGTTTCAAACAAACCTTTCTCGCAAACATTACCAATAACATTTTTTCGCACTCAATTCGTGTCTTGATTCTTCAATTCAATCGAACCAAGGTAACAGATCCGTTTATGCGCTTTTTCCTTTCTCGCATACCAAGCTGGATTAACACTCGCTTCATGTTGACAATTTTCCACGCCTTAATTCACCTTTTCCATCAATCACATCGTTTAATTTATATAAAATAGACACAACAGAAACAACTCGCACCTCAATTCTTCATCGATAACAATGTTCGTGAACTTGCCGACAGCGATGGAATGAAAAACAAACTAAAACACAAAATAGATCTTATCTCAATAATTGACTCGAGTTTATCTAATCAAAGTCCTTTCATATAATTCACCAATCTCCTTCTCAAACTTTTCAAAACCGATTTAAATACTTTTTGAACTCGTTCATCACATTACTAAGAGCCTTTTATATACAAAACTTCGTATAAAACAATGCGTTGTCAATTTAATTGATTAAACGCTCTTAAAACACTTCGAACCTGATCGCAATACATTACAATTCCCCTTTGCGTTTCGCAACAACTTCAATATGATGTCGACAGATCAATCAAAAGTCACCAGAGTGGAATACCAAACTTCCGATCCGATCCGTACGGAAGTCACCAAATCGGCCTCTTAAAATGCGTTACCACTTCAATATCCAAGGTTCCGATCCGATCTGGGCCGAAGCTCCGAAAAAAACACCAAATTCTTTGATACCCAAACTATTAACTCTAACTCAACGCGACACCGTAATTCTGGACACGATTTAATTTCTAACTTCTGATTGATAACCTATTGCGTCCCGCCTGATTGTGATATGGTAAGATATGGAGATCTCTCGCGCTCCAATGCAATCACTTACGCAGCGTGCTATTAACAAATTAATCAAATCCGACATGATATCGATCCTTCTCGCTCTCGCGTTTGGTTTAACAACACGATGACAATCGACCTTTGGAACCACGCCTTACTCCGATGTTGTGGATTGGCTCCACGATTTTAATTATAAACAATCCGATTTAACAACGCACCAACGCACCACATAATTACCGATTTTAATCGTTTTGTATCTACTCCCCGCAAAACAAAACTCAACGCAACCTTATATCATCCAACTTACCACTCACTCACTTGCACATCGACCTCTCGTCAACTATTGATTCTAGACAACGCCTTTTACATACATTTAAAACCATTCAAGTGGGAATTTAACACGATTTCGTATCATTTGATTTCAATGTTATTCCGGTGCCCGTATCGTCACACCAATGCTAGCGCCCATTGTAGAAATTAATACTTAACAAGTAACCGAACCTTTGTCCAATTTGAGGTGTATTCAGCCCACACATCAAACAGTTTTCAGCCCATCGTTTACCATTAATGCCCAACGATCCATCAAAATCATAGATTCACTACATATAAATCAAACACTCATTCACACCAAGATCTCGCCGCTTCGATTCAAGGTATTCCGTCTTCAAATGCTTTGCATTCACAACACCAAATATTATAAAACGTGCACTCTCAATTTAAAACTCAAGCATAGTAAAACCACTCCATAAATGGAACCACACAATTCGAGAACACACTCGTTTTTTTTTTTTATTAACAAATGCAAATACTTACAATACTGTCTTTGCCGAATATTCAACATTTTAAAGCTATCTACAAAACTCTGCTGCACCGCGTAAAACCTCTCAAATTCGATTTCGCTCCTCTCTCCAAACTCTCACGCTAAGAGTCTCCTTCATTACAATTTTCACTATATTTTATCCACTACTTTAACAATATATAATGTAATCTCCTATCATTAAAAATCAAAATGTAGTAATCTTCTATTTCGTTGCTTTCAAGCACATTCGTACTAACAACTATTATTCTACATTTAAATAAGATAATCTCTTATTTATTACAATAACAAACTATTTGAGGAAACTGCAACCTCCTCGCAAATCTAATTTCGACCAACAAAGGAATGAATTTCACTCTATTTTAGCCACAACATGTGACCATTTCATCACACGTCACAGTCTAGATGCTCCTGTAATAGGACCCATCGTAAAGTATGCATCACAGTACTTCTCGGATGAGGAATTAAATTTTGGATCCAACGAGTACTCCCACCTCGAAATTTTAGTAAAAAAATTTGGGAGATAAGTTGAAAAATAAGAGAGTTGATAGCTGTTTTTCTTTTTTCCCTCCAAAAATCGATGATGTAATCAAATCTTATTTTATTATTTCGACTATTATTTTATAATTTCCTTAGAAGGCCCATTTTAGACCCTCAAAGTTCCCCTTTAATGAGCACTCGAGGATTGCAAATTTTGATCCTTAAGTAGCCACATGACCTTATATTAGCTTCTACAATATTCTTTGATCACTCAGCCAGCATCAACATCTATACCGAAAGAGCATTCTTTGCATGTGAAGGACAAATCCTGCATCATCAAGCATAAGTTAGCAAGAGAACATAAAAAATGACAGAATTCTTTCTCAATAGCACTGGTAGAATACTTTCACACAAACCTTACCTCTGTTTTAGAAAATGACATATGATCAACAAAAACACTCATATCAAGAGCATCTCCTGAGCATAGAAACACTCAAAAGATCAAGAAAAAGCCTAGAGGACCTCGCAACACACTATCACATGCAAACTTCAAGCACCATCAAAGGCAACCTACAACTACAATAACATCCCTACACAAAAGACACTTATGGTAAGGAATAAGTATGCAAACTCTCTAACCTCACCCTTTCAAACATAGGCTTTTAGCTTTGAAAAGAATTGCAAGTGTACCAAGGAAAATGTTTTTTCTAGCCAAAATTAGTAGCAATAACCTCATACTTATCTCTGATAGTCACTTCACTTTTTCCACCACGACACTCCACATGTGTGGGAGAGGAACATCAAAAAAGTGAAGAGGACTTGAGAAAGTGGGTTGTACTTATTTAGTCGCGATGGAGGACAAGGAGTGTGAAGGGATAAGTGAGGGCCAACTTAGTTATAAAAAAAGTAACTCTAAGTTTATTTTGCATGGCAATGAAAAAAAGAGAAAAGTTTGAAAAAGTAAAATATAAAAATAAAAAATACTAAAAAAATAAAAAGAGAGGAAAATAAAAACAAAAGGTGGACCCACCAACTCGTTAGCATGATATTAGTCGCTACGTGATACAGAGAAAGTGTGCTACATGAAGAAAAAAACTGCCACAGACAACAGAACGTGGACTCACAGAGCAAATAGGAAAATGCTGCAGAAGGAAAGACACACATCAAAAAGGGAGAGAATGAGACCTCGGGGTCAAATCCAGTGAGCTTGATCTACAATATGGCCTCGGATCCTACTAAAAATTCATCGAGCATGGAAGAATTATGCCCACCAAATTTGCGAATACCACTCTTCTTTTAGAGTTGGAATGGGAAAGAGGCAAAACTCATAGATGGATGAAAATTGGAAAATATGAGAAGGTAGATGATGATGGGCCTCTATGGAAGAAAAAGTGCAAACAAATGGGTAAGGAATTGGAATGACTTTGAGGCTAAATGAATTATTCACGAAGGAGAAAGCTCATAGTTAGAAAACAAGAGGCTTAGAGAGTAAAACTATAGGAAAAGGAGGGCACGACCTTTCCACCATGGAAAATTTTTTCCATGAAGGCCATATACGTGCAGTAGGAAAACATCCATATCATCCGCCATTTTCCCCAAAGAACAAAGGAGCCAAGGAAGAGAATTACATTAAGAAAACAAAGCAAGAATATGGATAGCGGCTGGATCATAGGATGAGCAACACTCTCAGTCAGAAAAAGTGATGGGCCTCCAAAATAGACGACAAATTAAGGGCCCATCTAACCTTTCCTAGTCACATAAAGGCTATATCAAAGTCTCTCATTATACAATTAATAATGTTTATTTTAGCTTTAATATGTCTCTGGGAAGGTTTAGAGATAATCGCATATTATGTACCTAATATTATTTATTTTTTGCAAAATATTGAGAGAATATGGAGTAAATTATGAAAGATATAATATAAGGAATTTCTCCCTACTATATGGTATGGACCAAGATTAGATAATAAATAAAACTAAATATCATGAAATAATTGGAAAATTTTTGGAGCTCTTACCGATTGAGAAAATTTATGAATGTGTTCCTTTGTCATTTAATGAACATACCTAGTGTTGGGAATCGAATCCACTTTTCAAGGATTTTTGGAGGGGAAACTCGCCTCCTTTCAAGGATAATTCTTCTTCATCTATTTTTATAAGTACCAACCGGAATTTTCCTCTCGAGGCATGTATTTTTAGTCTTCTTTGCGGAGAAAACCTCGTTATTTAGTAGCTCTCACTTTCATCTCTAACTCGATGTACTTTGGATTGATTTAAGCAATGAATTTTGAAAGCCATTTTTAGCTTCTAAAGCTTGGTTTCCTCCATAGGACTTACCTAATTATCCCTGGGTCTGCAATCCCGGAGCCTAAAATCCCTCTTTCGTATAATCTCTTTGTTTTCTTTGAATGCCTTTTTTCACTTGCATCTCTTATTTATGTATTTACTATTCATGCTTATTTTGCTGTAGGTCATATTGGTTAAATGATCGTGTATGAGTCAAAGTTATTTATAGACTCAAAAGAAATATTCAACCTTTAGAACAAATTTCAAAAGTCATATTCATTATTGGAGCTTTCTACTTGGATTTGTTTACTAATTCACAAATCTAGTAGTTCTCTCGGAAGTCCCTCGTAGAAAAATAGGTGTATTTTTTCTCGTCTATTTTTTAGAACATGTTAATGAACTTCACTTGAGTTTATTCCAATTGGAAATGGCTATAAAAATCAAGTTAGTAAAAAAATTTACCCCATAGCATTTGGTGCACTTGATTACGGTTAGGAATTTGATACATTAACTAGCTCACCACCTCTTGAATTTCTCGGTTTTTGGAGTAGTAATTTTTTTCTATTTTTAAGCACATGTTAACAACGTTATTAGTCGCTTTGAGCACTGACCCAGCCTTTAGCAGTTTATCACGCAACCAAAAACCCTCCAACTACTAGACCTTTTTGGAAATGACTTGCCGTAGATCAAAGTCTCACATGAAGAAGTATGTGATGGAACCGTGTTTCCACACCCCGAGGAAGAAATTGATGTGGTGGCCCTAAATAGAGGTATGACTTTACTTCGTAGGATGGAAATAGCATGCTGCATACATATATATTAACACTTATCATATCATATTTGTCGCAATCACAGATATATGCGCGTAACGTATAAAACAAATATCACATATCAACTTTGTCGTGCACATTATTATAACAAAATCGTATCTTTCGTAATTCACAAAGAGTATACATTCACGTGCATTAACTTAAGAAGATATATTCATATACTCAACCATCAAACAGGTATATTCATGCATACAAGGATAGATTTACTTATGCGTATACAATTGATCATACCGTACGTAAAGCAATGTTAAAGCAATAAACAATAATCGTATAACTCAGCATATCAACACATAACACATTTGGTTCACCAAAGCAAAGCCATTGTATTAGATCCAAACCAGCCCGTGATGAAATCAATTTCCCTTACAATTACCCTTTCCGCGCACACCACTCAATGGAGTCCGCTCCAATAGGCTCCCCAACTACAAATTCATGACTCGTCCCGAGTCACTCGTGGCCAGGCTCTTCGTCTTCTACTTTGAGAGCACGACAGTAGGTTTTCGAAGTGGAAACCACCTCAAGGCTCGCGCTAATAGCTCCCTATGCTTCATTGACTAGATTTTCTATTTTCAGACCTTTAATGGTGCAAGTTCAATACTTCTTTGGAGTCTATTGAAGGGTCTTTCAGTGCACCATCAAGTGTCTCTGCGGACAGGTGGAGAGCCTCTCTTGGCCCAAGGATGCATCCGTGCTTCCTAAAAATTCTCTCTATGATGCAGATACTCAACTCTCCTGGGCTCCCGAATAACCCGACCCTCTTGCAGGCAAGCAAGGTGTTGTGAAATCATAAGGGTAGGCTTCGCCATCCTGGACATCTCGAGAATTGTTTCTCCTTGATGCACAATTCGTTTGTGCAGCTATTGCCACCATCGGTCATTATGAAATCAGTAGTCCGTACGCCCATGGCCTTGTCCAATAACCGACCACACTCGTAATTGCGCAAACTTATGCTCTTTGTAGCTCGTTTTGACTTTCGACGACCCTCCGAGCTCCGACTTCCGAGGAGGCGGTCCGACTGCCACGCCTTCATCCGCATATTTGCGATTTCTTTGCTCAAACTTTACGCGAATAGTCCGAATTTATGCTCGTGAGGCCTTCAAGCAAGTAGGAAAACCCTTTATAATTTCACCTGCTAGGGTGGTCGTGGCAGAGGACCATTGGTATCATCGCTCTGAAAACCTCGCTGATTTTTACTTCTCAGAGTAGCGTCACGTAACTGCTCGCGCATCATGCTTCCTGGCTACGTGATGTTGTTTCGTGTGAGCTTCGACAGCTCCGTTGCCAGCAATCTACAAACGAATGTTTGTGGGGAACATGCGTCTCTAAACTCGGAGCTCACCCATAATCATGTCGTGGATCGGTATGTAATTTCACTCGCTAGAAAACAGGATAAGTCAACATTTAGGATCACCAAATCCTCGTAGTTGCATGTGCCGCACTACTGGATTCTACATGGATGGTTGGCTCGATGGATTTGAATGAGATGAATCTCCCCTCAAGCGTAACTTTACTGTATCGAGCAGCCTACACGTTTGGTTGCAGTACACGTCCATCGTGCATCTTAGATCACTTTCAGTGCTACGGCCTCACCTTAATCAAAGCTCGCTTGAACTTTGAGCTCCGGATGCCACTTTGCACTCCCGTTGGAGCACAACCTCTGTACCGCGCTTCCAAGTTCGTCCACATGTCCTTTGTCACCATCGTGACTCGTGTTATCTATCTCATCGATGTCATCCTTCGATCGCATGTCGACTCCTCTTCTCCGATGGGTGTGGAGCCCTTTGCGCTTCTTCCTCTGACCTCCCGCCGCTTGAGAGCCATGCTTTGTTTCTCGGAAGTCCGGGACTTCCACCTGCTCCACTCGTGACTCTTTGCCTCCTTAGGCCCGACATGATTCTTCTCAAGCGTAATGTTTGTTTCAAGGTCAACTATTTCGCAGAGCCGTGGCTGGTGTGGGATTTTGCTCTAGTGCTTTTCTCGTATGTTTATGCACCCAGTATTGGGCTTGGTGGGCATCTTAGGAATAGAAGTGGACGCACCTTCCCGTGGTGTGTGGCTCCACCCAAGCTGGTAGCCACTCCGCAAAGTTGGACACACGCGTAAACCATCCTTCGTGACGAGATAAGGCAACTCCATACCAGACACTTTCTATGGTGCACCTTCGCGCGCGATGTGAATGTTTGTGGAACGTTGCTTTAAGATTTGTAAAAATCAAACTGCACACCAGCCAGGCAGTTGGAGACAACCCCGCCTTTGATTGAATTCCTTGAAAAATGTAGGCATTGAACATGACCCAAAATATTTTGTTCTCCATGATGTGCAAAGTAGAATGGGAGTAATTCCACAACGTGGCTTACCGCGCGAAGCTCGCACATCCGCGGCTATATTTCTAGAAACCATGTCCCTGGGGTCTTCCAACCGATTAGTCGCTATCAAACAGTAAGATCCAAGCATAAGTAGAAGTGATTTCCCTCCTATTTTTCCTCTCGCGCACATTCTCTAGAAAAATCCTTACACAAATATTGCACCCAATTTGTAAATTACGCCCTTCTCGCATTGTCCCGCAAGTGCAATTATCATGGCAAGGACTTATTTAGGCCTACATTTCCCCATCATCTCGGCATGCCAAGACGAGTGTCCCACTGGATGGTTGGATCATTAATTTCACTCACCGCAATTCCTGCAGCGTGACAGATACCCAGGTAGGTATCCTTGATCTTTTCCCACAACCTTCTTCTTCTGCCTTTACCTCCAAACCGGCCATGGGATCTATGCCTCGATCATGAAGGCTACGGTGATCTGATGGATTAGCAGCGACACCGAATATGTACACGCTCTCCTAGCCACACTATTCGTCATGGACCAGATGCGTAGCAACTACCGTACACATATGTCATCGATCGCTGGCCAGACTCGCAAATGCGGTGGACCTGCAACAAATTCTAAGAGCCCTAACTTCCAGGTGCCTAGTACCCAATGCTCTGACTCTCCATGCACAATGCCCTCATCGTTACTCAGCAGCATCTTTTGGGTGCTAGCTTAGGGAATTTATGGACATCTTCTAGGTCCCAATCCTCCATCTTCAATAACGGAACCTTAGGGAACATATCTCCCTCTAGTGGGACATTTTCTAGGATCAAAGGCATATTAATGTATGCCCACACTTTTTTCGAGGTCCTTTGGGACCTTTACCGATGCCTTGCATGGTGCGACATAGGTCGGAAACTAAACGAGATGGGGGCAACTTTCGACGCTATATTCCTCCTCCAAGGATCAGTCTCCAGCAACTCTCATACATAGGTTTATTCTAGTGCTCAACCGTAGTGGAGTGCGTGCTTTCGTGGTCTTCTCCCTGTGGGATTTGACGTGACGAGGCCTATCCCTTCTTTCGTCTTTAGTGGGCCAGTTGTCCTCGCACCGACATGGCGAGTAGATCCCGTGCGAGGGTGCGTGGCTGTCATACTCGAGGGATAACACAACCTTAGAACCTCTACGACGCAAACTTCCTCCTCAAACCCCGGATCTAGTACGTAGTACGTACAATGAGTAAATTTCAAAATCAAGGAACTCAAGGAAGAAAATTCGTTGACACAAAGAAACGTGGAGTCCACTGCAACCCCTTAGGTCATATCTATAGCTTTTTAAAGAGATGTCTCTCCGCCGCCCATTATGCATTATTTTTTCTCCATAAATGACAAAATGGTTCCAAATCCGGTAAAATCTCCTCATTAAATGCAACCCAGTATGCTCCCTTAAACCCGTAATAAACTCGGCTTTTCAGCATTTACTATTCCAATCCAAGCTAGATTTTGGCACTTATGCGACCTGGTACCATCCTCCATGCAGTCAAATTCATCACATGCGCATTGCACCATTTTCTATGTATACACCATCCCTTAGAGTTCATGCATCTCACACTCGCCATAGTCATTTGCGTGCGTAGGAGAGGGTCATCCATGTATGGCTTCAATCGGCTTCCATTGATATACTGGAAGATATTCACCGCTCAACATGGTTAGGCACACCGCACCATCATCAGTTGATCTCCTTAACAATATATGGCCCTAGCCAATGCATCTTGAACTTCCCCGTTGGTTGCGCGTGCAAACCTGTCAGTTATCTCTTCATTTCATGCAATTAAACCATGTTAGGGTTCAATTCATGATAATCCTTTTTACACTCATTCTCACTAAGAAAAATATGAAAAATGTAATAAAATGTGAGAGAGATAATAAATAAGCTAAAAATGTGACACTATAACTCCTTAAAATATACCTACGTGATGGCCCTCATCACTTACATCGTCATTCATATAGGACCTCGTGAGAGGGTGTGTTACCAAAAAAGTATTATTTCTTGATTTTTCTCCAGTACATCATCATCGTCAAAAATAGGCATGCTTCAGAAAGCAAAAATGAGCTAAATGAAATTTACTCACAACAAACTCAATAATTACGTGAGAAAAAATAAAAGATAAAAGTAAAAGTGGCCTATAGACACGTATCCAGAAAATTCCTATCGAGCAGGTGAGGTCAGCGAGGCTTTGTCCTAAAGGCTCAATGATCTAAACTCTGTAGGCAAAAATAAAATCTCTTCGCACCTTGCCATAGGGTTGAGACAAAAATTGAAAGCATGTGAATAGATTCGACACGTGATCCGTAGATGAATCAACCCGAAATAACCCAACCCGGAATAGGAACTATTTCTTTTTACTAACCCTAAGAGGTGAAAACTCCATCCTTAGGTAAGTCACTACCGTTGTGAGTCCGAGTTATTGCATTTCTGCGTGGAGGAGTCCACCTGCTTTATTTGATTCAACTAACCTCTAATCTCCACTCGCCCCCACAACACTAATCCTACACCCCGATCCTAATAGCTGGGCAACGCGCTCCGTGATCGTTGCAAACTCGCTTCGAAGGCCTCTTACACTTTTAATCATTGCATTTAGGAAATCCTCGACTTTAACCCCCGGCGAATCCTCTCTCCGTATTATCCTCATGACTTTCCATGGTAATGCTCACTCAATCCACCACATATATAGGCCTTAAGTAGGTGACTCACCTCTCATTGAAAAACTCGGATGTACTTCTTAGCAATCATGGAGTTCCTCGTCCAAATTTCTGCTCGTTTGATACAAGGTGGAATTCTTGAAAACTCTGGTGAGTGGACATATTTTCATTCATTAGTGTTATGTACTCCCAGCTTACGCTTCATCTCATCAATAACCACATCCCGATGCCAACTTTTTATCCCGCAACAAGGGCAAGTTCCCCTTAGATTTTCTTCTCAAATCAGTAATCTCTCGATCGATTCTCCGTAGATTCTTTGAGGCAAGTTTTGCACTGAGCTTCGTAGCATTCAAGCTACTGTCTCTTTCTCGATCCAAACCTTCTGAGCAAAAGCGTCTCTTTTGTATCTTCTCTGAGCTCTCCCTCAGAAAGTTGGGAGCCTGAAGCCAAAGCCTTAGTAAGCTGATCAACAAGATTTCTCGTATCCTCCGACATGGGTGTACATCAGACATGAGCATCCATCTTCTCTCTCTCTCGAATATATTCCATTTTCTTTCTCTGAGAGATATAATCTCATTATTCTCTCCAATGAGTTCCTTCCTGGTCAGGACCTCTTTCTTCCTCTAGGCCAATTCTTGAGTTTGTGCCATGTTCACTACCTCGAAATTTTTAGCTCATGACTCAACTCCCTTATTTTCCTATCGCTCTAATGAGAGTTTCCACGACCTATTTATCTTTGATTCAATCGCATCTTCACAATCATATATCAGAGGTCTCCTTTCTGCAGATGGTGAGCACCTCTTGAATTTAGCCTTTCCTCGGTTTGAACCTAATAGCCTCCTTCTCTCGGCAAATCTTTCCTCGACTTTATCAATGGTCATTTCATTTTTACTACGTGTCTATTATAGAACATCTCTCCTCACCCGTTTTTGAAGATTTACTTTCATCTACCATAGGGACGTTGGCTAGATCTAGAGAGAGATCCACTGCCAGAAATGTGATCCTAAAAGGTTAGATTGTGTTGATGGATGTTGTAATTAAAGTTTCATCTCGATCCTCGCTCCAAGTCCATCGCAACCATGAGCCTTGTGTGATATGTTATTCGTAGAAGGGCTATGTTATTTCTCATCTCATCCCTCACTTTCCTTTTTCCTTTCATTGATATCCCTTCTCTAGCTAGACTAACCCATTTTTCAACAAGAGTGAACTCCGTTCTCGCTCACTCAAAAAAATTTACATGTGAGGCAGTGAGGTTGTTGCTAATGGAGGCTCCTCCATGACAACTTTGGAAACCCGGCTTCTTTGATCCCGTGTCTACTGAGCTTTAGTAACAAATCTCTTCCTATTCCTCTTCGAGTTGTTTCGAGTCCTAACCTTCTCTAATTATGTGTACTTCCTCTTCCTCCTTGATATCTTCAGCTTGGTCAATCGGCCCTTTTGGGTTTGCGTTTGTCCTGACAATGGTGGTCTTGGTCTCCACCCTCTCTATCCAAATTCTGAGGAGTCAAATTTAGCTTTCCACTCAATGTCTCGGCTTTGTGTTCAAGTGCATATAGGTCGAAATACTTTATACTTTTCTCTCCTCGCGGGCAATGATACCCTCAAGATCATGCGTCACAAACATCGTTGGAATTCCATTTTCCAAAGAAGCTCCTCAATTACTTTGGAAGGCACAGTCTTGAGTCGGAGCAATAAAAGGGCCTATAACATTTTCTAGCTTTAAGCCATGTACCCTTTTATTTTTTCCGGGGAAAAGTTGATCTCGGGTCTCCGCATTAAGGCTCGCCTCATGACCCCGAGTGAAAAGTATTCTCATGGGCTTGAATACTGGAAAATGATAAGTGGGGAGCTCACAACCATAGATATTGATGCTGTGTATGGTCTCCAAACAAGTGTCGTAATATCCTACACATACGTCCTCTCTTAGCCAAAGAAGCTCTCGTGGAAACATTCATGCAGTGGAGGTGGAGCCATGAATGATCTTGTAGGCAATGGACATGAATTTTAATATGAAGTCGAGATAACCATAAGTGTGATGGCTTTGCGCTTGACTTTAAATCAGTCTAGTAAAACACATAATTAACCTATTTTCTACGAGTAACTTTACTCAAACCTACACTACTCAACAATTTTTCAAGCGCATGTGAACATAAATAGATAAAACTAATAGTGGAATAATATCATAAGTTTGGATGAAGTGGACAAATGATGGAATTGGAAACATGATGGATGCGACCAAATTAAGATGGGACATCGACCAGGTAACCAGAGCTTCATCATCATGTCGAAGAAAACCCGTGCGTATTCTTTATTTACCCAAATGGCATCATCTCCCCTAACATACCAGTGATCTATGGATAGAATGGGTCGAAACAAGTCTCGAGTAAACAAGGAAAATTTCAAGAAATTTTTCTGGGCCGACTAAGAGGTCTTGTGAATCCGCAGCCAAGATTATCCATAGGAGGGATTTGCTGCTCGTTTAGGCGAGCGGCTGCCGAAAAATGGCACATGAGGGCAACATCGATGAATTGTTGAGGCTTGGGAGATGTAGGGTGTAAACCAAGGCCTATGGAAGAGCTTTCATGCGGTAATCTTGACTATTTTGTTTCCCTCGAGTGGAGATAAAATATCCTTTTGTTCAATGTAAGCTTCAACGAGCCATGAGACAAATTCGGGAAGCATGCATACGTGGGGGTGATTTGATGCAATATGTGTTGGATTCGACCACTGAAAAGGTCTTTTCCCCTCAAATGGTAGCCCGTAAGCCAAAAACACGTGTCGACCATGTAGTATGGGCTAATCGGTCATGAATCCGGGCTTCGTGTCCACGCAGGGGTTCAGGACCGGTAGAATGGAATTAAACCTCGTGTGATTTTTCGGCGTTTCGGGTGGTATTTTTAATTTCTAATAGTGTTATAACCTGACCACAGTGTGCGAGGAAGGTAGAAAATACATGGTGACCACGTAGGAGGTCAAGGGAAACGACGTCACGAACAAGGCGTTCCTGGAGTAGCTTGGAAGACTCGCAGTTGTCTGCATGTGCACCCGACCTGGAGGAAGGTTTAGGCAAAAGACGCAGTGAGAATCGTGCAGAGCAAGGCGTAGGGGTGCGACACTTAGGTGGATGCACAACAACTAGTAGGGATGACACAAGAATGATGTCACTAAGTCGACATGTTTCTAGCCGTATTTGCGGATATGATGAACAAGTGGTAGAAAGGTGGCTCAAGTGGGGCCCATTACTTTAGTGTTTCTTATGTCGTGCTCGCCGTTGCTATCGATGGTCATAGGTTCTGAGCACATGGTGCAGGTGGTCCCCGCTCGCTTCGGCGAGTTGAATGCGATCGAGCGGGTAGATTCTAACCCCCTTGCATTAGATCCCCAGTCGTTGGATCTTAGTTTTGACTTTTCAACGCCTCCGTGCGAAATGGTTATCCGTCTAGCAGGCTGCGCCGGCTCACATTAAGGAGGGTCCCGGCCAGATAAATGACGATCTCGTAGGAATATGTGCGGACTTTAATCGTCAATGCCTCGTGCTTATAAAATATTTCCACTTTGATTTCGTTTCGTCGTGTTTTGGAGGCACCTCAAAGGCTGGACGAATATATTTCGTATACGATGTTTCCCTCCCCGTGATCGCGCCGACCTTGGATGAAACTTTCTAGGAGTGTAAGGTGTTAGCCACACTTAGAAAATGATTATTTCTCACTAAATATTAAGGCATCTCTATAACAATATGTGGAAGACCAATATCTTTCTGAATTTATTCCCTAATTTTAGTGGTATCTCAACATAAGATCCTAAAAACCTCATAAATACTATTTACGATCATACAGAAATTAGGAAAAAAATATGTGGTTGAAAGAGATATGGTACCATAATTTATTACTAATTGAAAAGTATCTCAATAAAATTGATCTAAGAAAGATAATATTTTGTAAAGATAACCTTTCAAGAGTAAGATTGAAAATGCAAAAAAATGACCTTGATCAAAGCTTTCCATAGTTGTTCTTCTAGAAGAGCAATGATGGAGAAAGATCCTCCAATGCCAGCGTACCGGGTGAAAATGTCCAAACCGATTTCAATTAACCTCCATAATAGATTGTGATAATAAAAACAAACAAACAAACACACAAACAAAAACAACAAGCAAAAGAAAACAAAAACAAAACCAACGAAACAAAATAGAACCTAAGAAACTAAATCCAAAGAAAAGAAAGAGGGTGATCGCCTTTTATGTCCCCAACATGATTTCCAGAGAGGATTTTAGATGGATATGCCAATATCTCAACACCAGCTTTCAAATTCTTGCTGGCTAATCTCAAGAATGCGTGAGAATGTTGCTTAAGTTTATAGCCTTCCTGGGTTACTTCTCCAGCAATTCCAAAGTATTTATAACATAACAGCCATTATGTAGATAATCCAATAATATACATATAATAGCCATAGATAACTATTTACCCCAAATATATAAAAGTAGGTTTGAAATAAACCGAGATAAAATAAATACCAAACACAATGCTTATAAAATAGTTGGTCAAATTCATATAAAAAACTTAATATAAAGATAAATGCCAGAGAAATTACTGCTTGTGCTTGAAATATAAATTTATTAATAACAAAGATGCAAAATAATTTACAAAAGATACAATGACAAGAAAAGTAAAGAAAAGAAATAGTAAAAACAAAACAAAGGATGGTAGGATAAGAAACATATTCATCATTGAGTATACTCTGTGATACTATTCATATATAATAAATTCAAACTCTATAGATTAGACAATCTATAACAAGAACTTCTTAAAAAATGACTACATTTAATCACTATATAAGTCAAATGTAAGAAACAATTAAAAATAAATTAATCTTGACATTGTTGTAGTTGGCTTAGTAAGACACTTTCAGACATTGGTATGCTACTGCATATAATTCCATTATATTAGTACTCACAAATATATTTCGGTTTTAAATAATCAATGACAAAAATAAATGATACCTTTGTCAACAAGTAAGACTTCATACATCATGCTACTATTTAAACGAAGTCTTGTTAACAAGAGTTTGTGAGATTCAAATACCCACTAGTAAAAAATGATGAAATTAGTGACTAGGTGACTAAAAAAGATAGTCACCGCAATTATTTAAAGTGAATTACTACTAAAATTGAGTAACTTTAAGTGATCGAACTAAAAATGATTGGCTTAAACGACTAATTTAGTCCAGGGATAAAATATACGACTATATAAGAGATGACCCAACCAAAAACGACTAACTTAAATGACTAATTTACTCCAAGGCTAAAATATATGACTAGATAATAAGTGACTAAATAAAAAATGATTAACGTAAATGGATCCTATAGTCCAAGAATAAAAATATGACCAACTAACAAGTACAACAAGTATGTGAATTAGTCATTTATGCTAGTCATTTTTAATTGTGTCACTCTGAAAACGAAAAATTGCAATTTTGATATCGAAGTGTTATATTTCACTAAATTTTAACACTACAGATGGATTCAAAGACCCGATGGTCTCTGAATCAAATTGTAGCATTAATATTTAGAGACAAAGGGTTCTCTAAATCCATCTAGAGTAAAAATTTAGGTAGATGAATTCAATGACCCCTTAGAAGAGTCTATGAATCCATTTATAATGCTAAAACTATAATAGTTTTATACACTATATACTTTTTTGTTTTGTTTGTCAAGTTGTTTGTGATCCTCCAAGCTTGACCTATGGCTTGAGGAGTCACAGCCCAGGGGCATCTAATTAGCCATCAAAGTCACCCAGGGATCGCACCTGGCCTCGGCCACACCAACCCTTAGCTGACTGGATTTTTTATCATGTCTCCCTCCCCTATCACAAGACACAACCGCCCCCCATGAGGTTTGATCCTAAGCCGCCTTGCTGACGAGGCCCATCCTCAACTAGTTGTGATAGTGAGACTTGGCATTATACTATATATATATATATATATATATATATATATATATATATATATATATATATATATTATTACAATATATAATAGTTTTATTACCCTTTTACCTTATTATTATTATTATCCAATTTTAAGGTCATGACAAGCCAGACTCCAAATTGGTGTATGAGACCCCTTGTTTGTGGAACAAGGGACCCACCTCTGGGCAGTGATTTGACTGCTAAGTCTACGAAGACATACATACTTTACCCCCTTTGGTTTTAAGCATGTGACCTCTTAAGAGGAACAACACTCTTAACCATAAGACCACCTCAAACTATATAATAATTTATAAAATATAATAATTGTATACTAATCCTTCTTCTCATACCATTATACTATTGGTTTATTACACTATATAATATTTTATACTTTTATACTAATCCTTCTTCTCATACCATTGTATCATTGGTTTATTACACTATAAAATAGTTTTATGCATTGGTAATGTAAAGAGATTTGGATATATGACATTCACGCGCAGTTGTACTAACTTTTGAATTTTGGTTTGGGCATACGCAGGAATATCCGATTTGGTGTGTCTAGAGTATTACTATCACAACTGCGCAAATAATCAAACAACAAGAGCGGAACATTGTCTGAGCACCGGTGTTTCGATCTTTGGTTGTTTGGTAGGAGTTTTAGGAGGGCCATTATTAATAATGGATTGGAAATAATGGAACTACAGAGTAAGGCTGGTGGATTGGAAATACTGACAATACATAATAGGGATGGTCCTTATTGGCATTATGGTTTTCATATGGGTTGCCTCAACCAAAGTTACTCAGGTATGTACTACTCGAAACTGGACCACCAGAGAAGGATTTCGTGTGTAATTTATTTATTACAAAACACTAGATCTGGCAGGTTTTATAAAGAGTTATGACTTTGTATGAAGAATCAATCGAATTAAAGGGAAAATTATCTACCTTCCCTACCCTGAATGTACATTCTATGATGGGGACTCGCCCCACAACCATTAGATGTGCACTCTGTTCTGCGCTCATTTGTTTTTATTCCTTAAAATGCCCCAACAAGCATATCAGAGAACGATTTATTGCTACTCTCATTGTTAACAAAAATGCATGCTCTTAATGGTCATACACTGGAGCCTGCAGTGGAAACTAGTTCTAATTTATGTAGTTGCCACATGATGTTGTGGGTCAATCCGATCAAACAATAGATTTTACAGGTGTATGAATTTTTTCAGCATGTGATTCATGTTGGACTTTTCATGAGATGAAATAATAAGTTCAATTCTGAAGTGGTTGTGGAGATCTGAACAACCAAGGGATAGGCCCAATGTAATTTGGTATGCATGCGACCAAATTCTATAATAGCAATATACAAAGTCTGGTGTAGTCAGTTTTGTCTACATCGCAGAAATGTGGGCTCTCACAAAAATCTGTAAAAGCTGCCATGCATTCTTTTGAGCTTGGTTCTTTCACAATATGATCTGGGTCGGACGTTCTTGCACAAAAAAAATTAAATGGAGGTTTATCTTCAGTTATAAATGGTCATAAGTACTTTGAGATTTTCCAATATAGAAGACTGAGGAGTTTTTTTTTTTTTTAAATTTTGAGTTGACAAGTTTCAAGGTTCAAGTACATGTTACCTTCTTGCAATTCAGTGTGTGATTTTTGCTTTGATTGGGATCTTGGTTGAAGGTTCAAACCCTTTGTGTGCCTTTATATATGGGAGGATGTCTCATTTTATTGAGCCATCCACAACTAGCATCAAATAGTCATTTCTCCTACAAGTTGTCAACAAACCTAAAGGAAATCCATTGAAATTGACTCTCATGGTCTACTTAGAAATGGAAGTAGAGTATACTTTCCCAATTTATGTTTTTTTTGGCTTTGAAATTCTATGAAGGGAACAACTTCTTATGAATTTATTTTCAACACTATGAATCCGATTGCTAGTGGTCATGGAAGGTAATGTGCTAGTTTACTCATTCTTCCTTTTCAACACTTAATTGAAATGCAAATAACTGGACCACTTAATGTGGTGTGGATTCTTAATCTTGCTCAATGTTCAAAGGATTGGTGGGACTTGTTATTGCTATGAATGACGATCTCTTTTCCACTCAAACAATGTCTACAATGATGTGTTGTTTGAACCAATTTGTACATATCTTGGTCATATATTGTGTAATTAAGAATGCTTAAAAAAGTATTGTAGTGCTGTGAAACTGGTCTTCATTTTGCATCAATGACGTACCCATGGAATTTTGACAATAATCCATGTTGATACCAAGGGCTTGTTGAATGTGAGGTAAGGAAAGAATAGTAGTAGTCACAACTTGACACTTTATCTCTTTGAACAATATTTGTTGTGAATTGCCCTAACTAAAATTGAATTGGTCATTTTAGTGCATCAAGAGGGCGCATGACATTGGAAAACTACACAATAAATATCTTTAGATAATTTTCCATTTCCATGAAGCTTTGTAGGTTGTCAATGTTATTTAGTAGTGGTCAGTTGGTAATAACTAATTTATTTTTTAGAGCAATGTTGAATCAATCTTGGTTCTTGCAAAATATAATATACACTAGTTTTGTATGCTTGAATGTATGTTGCTTTGTATTGATTAATTCCTTTTCTATTCATAATACTGATAATATTTGATCCAAGTGTTTCAAATGGTACTCCCAAGTTTTACTAAAAACTAGTATTTTATTCAAGTACACAATCACAAAATAGTTAAGATACAATGTGAGCACTTTGTTCAATATCCTTGTGAATGTCATAGGGGCACAAATTCTATCGAATGACTTCACCAACCATTGAAAAAATACTTGTCGTGGCTCAAGATTTTTCTTTCATATATCTTCGAGCTTGATATAGATTTAGTTGTACCGAAAATTTTGGTTAAGCTTACTAATATAATTACCTTCATGAATGTAATTGATTAGGTTCTTAGTGCATGACAATGAATACCATTTCTTGATGGTGTTTCTATAAAACAGAGAATAATACATTCTCCATGCGTCATCCTTCTTTGGAAACAAAAAATAATAGATCCACAAAGTAATGAGTTGGTTCATATAGGCCATTATTTATTAAGTCCTGTATGTACCTCTTGAACTCCTAGTTTTCCAAAAACAAATCCCTTCATAGTGACTCATTCAATAGCACAAAAACTTGTTGCAACTCATTGATGTGTTGGATTGCATGGCTTGGAAGCATCCTGTGTAGTTCCCATAACAACTTGAGATAGTGCTACAATAACTTGTCCAACTTATTTTGTTCTTCTAACTTCTCATATGTGTTGGATATGCATGCAACAAGGCCTTGGGGTATTTTTGTTGGTTGACCATTGGAGAGTGGCACTATCCTATGCTCACAAGGCTATTAAAGAAAATTGTACTGAAGATTTTTATGAGCCTCTAGCCTTTAGTGGTTGAATTAACACCAAGGGAGTTGGATATTTTTTGTGTGGTCATTGAGTATTTTAGGCCTTTTTTTTATTAGTCTTTGTTTAGGCATTGATGATAGAATATCTCAATCCCAGAGATATGAATAGTTGAATTTAATATCACAAACATCGAATGAAACAACATTAAACTCCAGTTCATCTACATTATATATCGAGATGGGGAACTTCATCCACTTTTACGTGCACATTCAACAAGTACTTTTTATTTCTAAGAAAAATCAAGGGGTAGGGTTAAGTATTCATAATTGGACGTAAATTATGATTCTTTATCACTGCTTTTGAGATGATGTCTCATTGGTTTCCAATGTCAAACAATAAAGTCACAATATCCTTCTTGAGTTGGATATTAATGGAGAATAGTTTCCAACTCTTTGTGTAAATAGGATGTACAATTGCCATCAAAGAGATGTAATCCATCACACTATTAGATATCGATATCTATTTCACTCCTTACTCTATCGTGATCGACATTTGATGCTTCTATATAATGTAGTGTCCAAAATCCATCTTTGGAATGTCCATTGCACTTATCGATAGTAATAAAAGGGAAAATTTTTCTTCCTTAATGTGGTGTTGGTCTTCTACTACAAGATGTTGTTGAACGGCTTGATGGTAAAACCGTCTTTTGCAATGGCCATCTTTCCTTAATTGGAATTAGTGGAAACAACATTATTAAGATTCCTTCAATTTCTTGTAGCCTTTGCTAACCTAGATTTTTGACAGGAATATGCAAGAGTGCAAATGTCGAACATCTCAAACTTCGTCTAAATTGGTGCAATTAGTCCACCAAGGACCTTGGTTGCTAGTTTTGCTTTCTGGTCCATCACATTTTGCTAAATCGTATAATGGTTGGACTTCTAGGTGTTGGAATTTACTATGTGGTTGGACCTGTATTGCCTCAATTGGTGTTGCGCCATATGATAATCAATAGGATTAATTTATCCTTGGTAGTGTGATGGTGAATTTATTCCATGGAATGGTTTATGCAACATTGAGGGTCAATCTGTTATCACGTAAATTCTCACATAACAAAGCTTCTTTGTGCACATTGCATGAATAACTTTGCAAAGGAAACTTTAAAGATTCACACATGAATTATTGTACTTCATAAAAGGAATCCAACTAACGCATCCAATTGTCCAATTGAAAGAAGTCCATCTGATCATTATGGGATGAAATCTCCACATTCGTTCCCACTTTGAGAGAGTAACCCAGATTCATTAGCGAGCCTCCTCCAATACTACTTGATTTTGAGTTTGAAATTACTTCTAAAGGGTTTCTAGTGGATAGAAGGCTACAAATTTTCAACACCTGATGTTAAATTCTACAGCAAACAGGCGATATTAGTTAGCGTTCAATCCATAGAATCAATCTTCATATTCATATTGGGAAAAATTGGCTTTGACTCTTGAGTAGTTCAATGTGACTGCATTTCTTCCTCCATTTACTTCATTCTTTGAGAATCAATCCTTTCCATAAATTATGTATAATATTTAGTGACTTCTTGCAAAAAAATTCTCTGATACCAACTTGATTCCAATTGCATGCTACCAGAAGCTTCACATTCACAATAATTACAATGAATAAATACTATATACATAGTCCCTAAAAAGTGGTGCAAAAATTACTTAAGCAATACAAACAAATAAAATGATTTGAAGAAATGACATGATAAATCGAGCAGTGGCTCAACTAGTAATTCTCATTTAAAGAAAAAGCTTGTACAAAATTAAATGAACAACATGAAGCTTTACATCAACACTAACTATCCATGGCCTACTAACTGTATGAATCCAACTTAACCCTTTTACTATTAGAAATTGTGGTATAAATAATATAGCCCAAAGGAAGGTGAAGTATTTCATGTCCCTTCTGTTCATATCCAATAGAACATTATTGTACATGTGTTTGGAAGATGAAGAGATAGAGAAGAAGATGGTGATCCTTAATGATTTTTGGGTTTCCATGTGTAACCATTAGATGAGCTACTCGTCCACTTCAGTCTGCCCATTTTGAATTGAACTGGGTGTGACTGAGATGAAAGGCCCATGCTAAAGTAGTGCAACCAATTAAAATGAATCCTAAATCTGAATAGTGCAAGTAGGTTGCACTGTGCAGTTCTCAAAAGCTTGAGTTTAAGTACGTCCATAACACATTTCTCGATTGTGATTTTGATACATGCCAAAACTGTGTACATGAACTTTGAGATAATTTTTAGGTTGAATTCACTAGCATGATTCCTTCAACCATGGATTTAGTGAATCTTTGAATCTGTTGGTGTTCCCATGTTTTGGCCAGGTTGACAAGACCAAAAGATGAGACAACATAGAACCACTTTCAGACCTTAGGATCTAGCCCTCCTAGGTCCAGAGAGGGATCTCTCTAGGTGAGTCAAAGCGTATATATTTGAAGCTCTAATTTGTGATTTTAGGCTAGTTATAGGCTCAGGGTTTCTTGTTTGGTTGTTTGATGTTTGGTTGCTGGGAATCAGGAAAGGAAGGTCCAATATAAGACAAGGATGAGCATAGAGGGAATTAGGCTAAGACAGATAGCATTAGGGAACATCAAGGCCATTGGGCAATGGAGTCAAGAAAGGATTTACTTGTGTTCAATGTGCAAGCTTTCAGTTGGGATGATGGGTGAAATGGAACATTAAGGAATGAAAATGAAAGGAGGAGAACCATCTAATTTTGTCTATAGATCAGGTCAGAGGTCATTTAACTCCAGGCCTGCTTGGACAAAATCAGAGGTGGTACAAGGGATATTAGAAGGCTTAATTGAGATGGAAAGATCCTAGTGAGGCAGAGACAGGGTTCCAGACCTCCCAGTGTTCTCAACTCATCCAACTAAATCCTAACAAGAACATCTAAGCATAGATTTCATTGATTCATACATCAGAGAGCAAGCAATAACATCCACTACACTGGTTAAATCAATCAAAATCGATATTCAGATACACATATAAGCAGAAAATGTAAAAGGCTGGGAGAGCAGCAATATAAGGTACCTATCAAGGGTAAATATTATACCAAACTTCTGATGCGAGCCAGTAGAAATGGAATGAAGTGAAATCAAACATATAGATAGGAAAACATCACCAGCTGCTTTAGATCAGGATCCAAATAAATATGCTTGTCATATTAAAAACAACACCAATCAGGTACATCATTGCCCACAGCTTGAACATTTAGCCTGAATACATCTAATCTCAGCCTATCTTACAATATTGCACAGAGAACTTGTCTCAATAGGGAAATGCTTGCTTTTCTCTGATATCTCACCAACAAACTTACAACAATTTCTTTCTGTGTTTTATAGCAGAGGATGATCAGAAGATCGACTAAGGAGGTAGGTAGGCACTAAATGTAACATTAAACACATAAATGAATGGAGAGCCGAAACCCATTCTGTTTGAATGCTGAGTACTTGATCTCTGTCTCCTATTTCGTGAAAGAGTTATCTTCTCGGATATGATTTTGACATATTTCGGCTGTGGTGGTGTACTTGTGATGAATAAACAAAAGGCAAATGAATCACTGAGAAGTCTGCTATATGAATGTTCTGGTGGTTTTGAACTGTTGTCAGGGTGGGAATTCCTTCAGGGACATTGTGCATAATAAAAGCTGTATGGGCGCCCTGTACTTGATGAAGAAAAAAATTTTGCTGACGAATAAGCCCTGATATTACCTTTTATCTGCGCTCAGGACCTTTGATCGATCCTCGGGGGTCTTCAAACTGGTGTTTTGCCTCTTAAACTACTGATATAAGGCTCAAGATCTCCATTAGCACGCCTTAATCTCCTTTTCTTTGTACTGAAACACTCTGCCGCTCCATTCTTGCTTCTGACAGGTTAGCTCGAGCTTTTAATGGTGCGGGAAGGTTTTCTTCAGAGTTTAAACCCTGTTCTCTTTAATGAACGTCCTGTTTTCACCTTCCTGGGTCTTTTATCATAAATTTAGCCATTGTAGATGATCTTCCTTGATTTCTCCGTCGCTGTAACAGAGACTGCGCGTCCTGGCGTCTTCTATCATTTATAACCCTGCAAAACACGAAAACCGTAAAGAAAACAATGGATGGGGTGGCGGATGATGTGGGTAATGAACATGACTGTACAGATGATGAGATGGAGGGAAAAATTCACAGAGGAATGGTGAAAGGATGCTTTGGTGGAGGGTGGCGGTCTGCAGAGCGAAAAAACGAATGAAAAACATTAAAAAACACGACAATGAACCAATTATACGTAATGGAATGGGCGAAGGTACAGAGGGTACACGTGGTGATGACGTGGCGAAACGGGAGACGGTGGAACAGTCAACAGCGGAGGGAAAAATATAGACCGTCAATCATGGTGGAGATCAACGGCGGAGGGTGACGGACGGAGGGCTAGGGGTGCGGTGGAAATGGTTTAATCCATGCGCAGCTTTGTTGATTGACGACCATAGGATGAAGCTCCCAAGATCTGACGGCTGTCGTGGATTTCACTACACGCCCTGGACCGAAAGATAATGCGCGGGGGATGGGCAGTTTTGCCGTCGTACAGGGGATAGGTGGCGAGCGTTGAATGGAATCGCTGGGTGCTCGGGGAAAACCACCATCTGCGCAGAAGCGGTGCGGAAAAAACCGACAGTTTTGGAACAGTGCGCGGCGGGGTCCACTAGGCGGAGAGTTTCCAAACCCTCAGATTTTTGGGAGAATGGACGGCGATGGCGCGATAAGAAAATGAACGGGGGGAAAATGGAGGGCGTCCGGATTCACGCTCACCGTCCGATCAATCAAGACCGGCGGATGGGATTTCGCCCGATAAATTCAGTGGATAGGCGCCTTTTGCTTCAGCGGGTGGTTACAGCACTGGGTTACATGGAGGAAAAGGGCGAGGGCTAGCGACGAAGGGGATGAGGCCTGTTATATGGTCGGAAGTGGGTTTTTTATCCCATTTTAATGCATTTTGGAGCCTCTGAGGGTTAATGATAGTGGAATAGAGGGGAAAATTGAAGAAACCAAGGATAATGGTGGGATTTAAGGGGGATTTTGGAGGGGTGTAGAGGGTTAATAGGGGAAATAGAAGGGAAACAAAGGCATTTTGACAGAAGGAGGAAAAAGGGGAAACAATGAAATTTGCAGGGGTACAAGGGGTAAATGCAGGCCTCAGGGGGAGGAAACAGCAAGGGGGACTTGTATAAGGCAAAGCACAGAGAGACTTCAAGGATGATGTGTCTTCAGGGGAGATGCATTCCTTGAAGGTCTCCAAAATGACATAGCCCCCAGCTTGCTTGTCAATAATTTCATAGGGGGGCTAACAGTGGCTCCACATGGGGATGGCTTCTTCTTGAAGGAGTCAAGAAACCAGAAATAATCTTTGGAGTAGGCCAGATGCCTACTGCTCGGCGCATCCCTTTCTTTCTTCAGTTTTCAACTGCCACAATATGTTAGATACACAAATTAGTAGAACCATTTTCCCAACCAATCTACCTACCCAACTACAATCCTAGCATTTTCCTTTGGGTGCATTTGAGCTAGCAGACCCTTTACATCATTTATTTTTGAAGCAGAAAATAAACCTATTCTACTGCTACCCTTATTGCTCCATGAGACCAGA
The DNA here is from genome assembly GCA_034641835.2 of Pinus albicaulis. NCBI lineage: Eukaryota > Viridiplantae > Streptophyta > Pinopsida > Pinales > Pinaceae > Pinus > Pinus albicaulis. Next base: position 1,185,425,583 of record CM076582.1, read on the forward strand.
TTAAACTGTTGGCCTCATATGTTTCTCTACCTAATCTACTACCTGTTGGGATTAAACTGTCCAACAGGTTTCTTCTCCTACATTCTAAGACGGGAAATTGAAAACAGTCAAGCCAGGATTAAACTGTCTGACTCGGTGTGAATCCACGGCATGAAAACAGTTGCACATGGATAGAATTTTGCAGAAAACAAAACTTTGCAGGCTTAAAATATGCAACTTGCAGCATCCTTCTTTTTCTGTGACTCGGGTTTTGAGCATATTAGAGTCACTTCCTTTTCTTCCTTTCAGCTCTGGTTTTGGGCATGTTAGAGCTGATTCTTCTTTTCATTGCTGGTCCAGATTTTGAGCATATTAGGACCATCTATTCTGCTCCTTTTGGCTCAGATTTTGATCATGTTTGAGCCACTCTCTTCTCTTTTTTGTTTTTGTTTTTTTTTTTTTGGAAGAGCAAAAACACTGCAATGGTATGTATAATGAAATGGAAACTGGAGACTGAAATTCAGCAGAAGTAATGCTTGAGCATCCTTCCATTGACAGGACCCCCAAACAGCTCTGTACCATTAAGTTCTTGTAAGAAAAATGCATTAGGACCCACAGTGGCTCGGATAATATATGGACCTTGCCACAAGCTATCAAACTTGCCATGTTTACCTTTGTCCTCTCTCCTTGAGTCCCATTTCAGAACCTTGTCCCCAACTTTGAAATCTGAAACTTTGGCTCTTTTGTCAAACTGCCTCTTTATGTTTTCCTGAATTTTGACAACTCTGCTATGAACCTGTTCCCTTGTTTGCTGAAGATGGATAGTTTCATTAATTCTTCTCACCATACTATTTCCCTCTGTCTGAATCTCTTGGATAAGCTTAATCACTGGCACTCCCAGGCTGTTAGGAAAAACTACTTTGGTTCCATAGACAAGCTGGAATGGTGACATGCCAATAGATTTCTTCGTTGTGAGCCTGTCCGCCCACAAAGCATGCACCAACTTTTTGTGCCATGACTTCTGTTCTCTTCCAGCAGCTTCTTAATGATGTTCACTAGGCTTTTGTTGGATGATTCAGCTAATCCATTACCCTGAGGGTAAGAGGCAGTTGAATGATCGAGGGCTATTACATACCTGTGACAGAAATCAACCATTCTCTTGGATCCGAAAGCGGCAGCGTTGTCAGTGATTATTTTTCTTGGACAGCCAAACCGAGAAAGGATGTAATCTTCCAGGAACCTAATGATGACAGAATCAGTGGCATTCCTAGTGGGTACAGATTCTATCCATTTAGTGAAGTAATCTGTAGCAGTTAGGATCCATTTGTGTTGTCCAGAAGAAGAGGGGTGAATTTCCCCAATGAAGTCTAGGCCCCATTGCATGAAGGGACCTTCGATAGTGATTGGTCGTAAAGGGAGGGGGAGGAGCCTTTTTCTGCCCTCAAAGATTTGGCATTTGTGAGAGGCAGTTACCATTTTATGGACATCATTGAAGAGAGTGGGCCAATAGTAACCAGCCCTGAGTATTTTATTAGCAGTGGCTTTCCAACTCAGGTGGCCTCCACACTCCCCAGCATGGAATTCTTGTTTGATTCTTTCAGCTTCAGGTTCAGACAAACATTTGAGCAATAGGCCATTTCGATTCTTCCAATATAGGCTTTCATTCAGGATGCAGTAATTTATGGCTTTTAGCTTTATGAATCTGGCCTTAGTTTTGGACAGTTCTGGAGGGGCATTGAGATGGGTGAGCACGAAAAGGATATCGGAATACCAAGGAGAGTTTTGAAACTTCTCCTCAACAGTTGGGTGGGGCAATCCTTCCTACTCATCTAAGGTGTTTACCATGTTAATGTCAAGGGCCTGAAGATTAGATTCAGCCATTAATTGGGCCAGGCCTTGACCTTTGATCAGTTTGGTCGACTTTATCTCAAGGTCATATTCTAAGATTGTAGCAATCCATTTGCCCCTTTTCCCATCAGGGTCTTGGGACAAGATGTCTTTAACCACTATATTTGGCACGTAAGCAACGGTGTGAGAATGCAGAATGTACACCCTAAATTATTTTAAGGCCTTTACCAGGGCATAGGCTTGCTTTTCCATAATGTTGTACTTCAAGGGCACATCTCTTAAGGCCTTACTGAAAAAGGCAATTGGCCGTTCATTTCCTTCTGAATTTTTCTGCAGTAAAACCGCAGCCACCGTATGCTGAGAAGCAAATGAAAATATCAGGAAATCCCTCGAGAAGTCCGGGCTGATAAGGACAGGGGCTTGAGTGAGTGCAAGTTTTACTGACTCAAAAGATTTCTTGGCTTCAACAGTCCACTTAATTCCTACACCTTTCTTTAACATGTCAGTCATTTTCCTAAGGTGCTCAGCAAGATTGGGAATGAATCTCCTAAGGAAATTGATCTTCCCTATAAAGGACTGCAATTCTTTGATGTTTCTCGAGTGTGAGATTTGGAGTATTCCCTCAACTCACCGTGGGTCTATCCTAATCCCTCTCTCAGATATAATGTGACCAAGAAGTTTGCCTTCTTGCAGCCCAAACATAGTTTTCTTAGGATTTAAGGACAGACCGTACCTTCTACATTTTTCAAAGACTTTCCTCAGATGTTTCAGGTGTTCTTCTTCAGTTTTAGAAAAGACAGTCAAGTCATCCAAGTAGATAACTATGAAGTGTCCTATCTCATCTGAGAAAGCTATATCCATCGCTCTTTGGAAGGTGGCTCCAACATTCATTAGTCCAAAGGGCATTTTCACGTACATGAAGGTGCCCCATGGAGTGGTAAATGTTGTTTTGAGTTGATCTTCTGGGAGTACCAATACTTGGTTGTATCCTGAAAAACCATCAAGCAGGGAGATTCTCTTAGAGCCCACTACCTTCTGTAGGATATGTTCCATTCTAGGCAAGGGGTAGTTGTCTTTCAGGGAGGCTCTGTTGTGGTTTCTGAAGTCTATGCATAATCTGATTTCCCCTGTTTTCTTCCTCACAGCTACTAAGTTTGATACCCAATCAGAAAACCTTACAGGAACTATTATGCCTGCCTCATACATCTTTTTAATCTCTTTCTCTACTGCAGGCAATTTTTTTGGATTGATTCTGCGGAGTTTTTGTCTGAAAGGCTTCTGATTTCCCTTCAAGGGTATCTTGTGTTGTATGATGTTGGTGTCATAGGCCTTTGAGTCTTCATAGCTCCATGCAAACACATCAATGAATTCCTTAAACAGGTCAATGTATTTGTTCTTCATGTTTGCAGGTATAGACTTAGCCAGTTTGATCATTTTGGGCTTATCTTCAGTGCCAATGTTGCATTCTTCTATATCTGAGTCTGCATGTTCTATAGTGGGATTTTTTTCTACGTCGTCAAAGTCAAAAAGGTCTTCTAGGGGTGCCAGGCCTCTGGGTATATTCTTATCTTTGGCCTACAACACCTCCATTTCCTCATTTTCCGCGTTTTCACACCCTATGGTTGAATTTCCAGTTTCTTCAGAAAAGGTGTTTATTTCTATGTTACAAGGTGGGGATTATTCATCAGAGGGTTCCTCATTAAGGCAGTCGTCTTCGTCTTTAGAGTCTGAACTGGAAAATTCAAACTCATTTCTGCCCATCAGGAAGTCCTCAATCTGTTTATCACCTTCAAAGACCTGCCAGTATTTTTCGTTGTCTGGCATAGTAGGTCTAAATTTGGTCTGAATGATTATTTGTTGGTCAGGGGGAGTCTTGGGATGTGAACTAGCCAGGCAATCTAATCCGTTAGAAATAATGTTTTGACTCCTAGGAACAAACACCAACTCATATTCAACAAATGTTTTCAATAAATCCAGAGTGTCGTTCCAGTATGCTCTTAACCTGGGGTGTTTCGCTGTATATTCACCATTCACCTGTTTGATAACTAACTCTGAGTCTCCTCTCACAGCTATCCTCTAGGCTCCTAATCTTTTCAATAGATTCAGACCCAGGATGAGAGCCACATATTCTACAATATTATTTGTACATTTGAAGTGCAGATTGACAGCATGGCTCTCTGCATAATCCTTCGCTGTGTTACGTAACCACACCCCTGCTCCAGCAGTTTTCCTGGTACAAGATCCGTCAAAATTCATTTCCCACAGGGGTTCACTTTCCATTTCGTCATTCTTTCCTTCTCTACAGCTGGGTTTGCCATTGTGTTGCCTTACAGGGTCTGTACTAGGCTTCGAGTTGTTTTGTTCTTCATGGCATGTGTGGAGTTCAGGGAGTTGGCTATTTTGTTGTTTTCGTTCTGTTTCTGTTTCAGGTCCACTCAGAGTTTCGTTTCCAGCACCCTGCCCATGGTCTTCTTCATCGTATTCTTCTAGGTAGCCATTATGTTAAAATCCATGGGCTCTATGTTATTGATTGTATTTCTGTTTCCTGATGTTGGAAATACTAAGGATGGGTCGTTATAAAGAATGAAATAATCCAGGTCTTTGTGTACAGAGTATAATGGTGAATTTTCAGGTTTCTCAGGGCTACTGACCAGGAATTTCATCTGGGACTCTCTATACAGTCTTCTAAGTTGGCCAAATATAGGGATAGTGGCGTATGAGCCATCCATCTGCATCGTTCCTTGCAGTTTGGCTCCCCATGATCTTGACAATAGCAAGCCATACTTGGGTGGCACATCTGCCACCATCACATCCATGACCATACATTTAGCTGGGATCTGGGTCAAGCTCACACATAAGTCTTTGATTAGACCTAGGCATTTTACCCTGCTAGAGTCAAACGAATACAAATCTTTGTAAGGGCGGGTTACCTCTAGGCCTAGATTTTCCATCACTACCTTAGGCATTAAATTGTGTGATGCTCCAGAATCATGCATGGCATTGTGGAGTATTTTTTCATGAATGTTGAGACTGATATAAAAAGGTGGAACTACCCCGTCCTGAAACTTTCCCTCAATCTTTGGGCCAAACAGGAGGGCAGGTTGATCATCACTCAAATTCACAGTGTCGCTGTTTTCCCCCAGATTCAACGCTTTCAAAATTTGGCCTTTATATACATTCTGAGTGGCCAGCTCAGAGAGCGAGACAGAGATTTTGATTTTTGCAATCTCACTTTCCAAATTGAAAGTGGACTGACTCTTGGAAATGATTGACTCTGTTTTATTAGCCACCTTGGTGACCGAATCAGTTTGTAATTTCTCATTATGTACAGGGTTGGGAAAAATTGCATCAAGAGTACTAACTGCAGTGCTAGTACTGCTAGCGGGCTCACCTTGTTTTTCATTCTTCTGGTTGTCTTTTTCTTTGTTTTTCCCAGAACTTTCAGCTGTTGATTTGCTACTTTCAGAGGTTGTTTTAGAAGATTTGTCAGGCATTTTCTTGATGGTGATCTCAGGAGCTTTGGTTTTGGAAGTATCTTGGCTCTTTTTTCTCCTGAGTTCATATTGCTCCCTGACTTGCATTATAGCGTTTTCGAATCCAAGTTTGTAGGCTTCAGATTCTAATCCTTCCTCATCCCAATATGAGGGTGAGGGCTGATCTTCTTCCTAATAAAAGTTATGGATTGAGTCCTCTATTTCAAACATGTTTATTGTATTCTCTTAAGACTCTTCTATTATTCCCTCATCTTCATCTAAAAAGTTTTCTTGAAATGGGGGAACAACTTGTTGATCTGACTCTCTTTGTCTGTTAGGAGTAGCATTGTTTCTTCTAACGTTCTGGTTCTGGTTTTGGTTTCTGTTTTGGTTGCTCACTGTGACAACCATATTTTTTATCATTTGTTGTAGCTCTTCCATGTTTTTAGACAATCTATCATATTTGGGATCAGATGTGGAAGCTACATTGTCATCCCTGTATGTTACCCTTTTCTCAACTTTCAATCTTGCCCTATTTCCCATCAAGTTTGCTTCTATAGTTATGGCTCCTTTCTGCATGTCTTCCAATGTGTTATGCTCTTTATCTTTGAGCTCATAGGCCATGTCAGCATCAAATCCATCAGGATATTTGGCTAGGGCCATCCCTTGTGGAGGTTTCATGTGTGGAGGGAGAGCATTGTAAATGCTGTTGAATCTAGTGGTGTAATCATGGACGCTCTCTCCCACGTTCCTCTTGAGGGTCATGTAGTCTGCTAGGAGTTGGCGAGGGTTTTCCCTAACTTCCCATTTGTTTATGAAGGTTTGATACAACGCAGGGAGATCTTGGATACTTCCAGGAGGTAAATTTTTGAACCATTTCTTTACATCGCCCCCTAAGCTTTGGGCGAAGATTCTCATTTTGATTGTTTCATCATCAATTTCCATATAGTCAAAGGAATCCTCCATCTTATCTACATGTTGTTGGGCTATGATGGGTTTTTTAGTAGTGAAGTGTGGGATTTTTGACTGATAATCATTGGGTAAGGGTAACAAGGGCTGAGGTAAGACCAGAGGTGCATACCAGACTGCCATGATAATGTTTTGATGGGGTACAGGGTTAAATTGGGCATCTGGTATATGGATGACAGGGATATTAGGACCAACAGAAGCTTGTTGAGCAGATCTAGGGTGGGAGAGCCCCAAGTTTTGAATGAAGTGGATATCAAGTGGTGTAGATGGAGGGGATCCTCTGTCCCTAGTGTGTTGACCACTATGAGATGGTGAACTGTGAGACTCAAGGTCTGGCTGGTCTAGATGATTGAATGACCCAATTCTTGGTAATCTATTAGGTAAGTCTAGGTCAGGGAGAAAACGTGAAAGAGCTGCTAGGTATTCGGGTGCAGAGTTAGCTCTATGAATGTGACTGGAAACAGTTGGTCTTTTAGGTGTAGGAGCTCCCCTGAGGATACTCTCCAGATTGTCAACTATTTCAGGTGGGTCAGGGTTGGGATAAGCTCTTGTGTGAATGGTTCTAAAAGCCAGAATGTTGTTTCTTAGCCAAGCAGCTTAACCCTACTTGTTACTTCTACTGTGGTTAATGTTGTCTAAAAGGCTGGTCTCCTAGTGGAGTCTTATGTGGAACCAAGATAATCAGCAGGCCTACTGATCACCAATGGAGTCTTTTCGTTTAGGAACAATGGAGTCGCCAGGTGGAGGGTTTTAGGGTATATCTAAGGGGTCACACTGTCCACCACAGTTCTCAGGCACTACCACCTTTCAGGAATCTCCTCAAAATATAAAACTCCAACCAGAGATTGACTGGGAGGGCATTTACCAGATATGTCACCTCCGAAGAGGGTGAGATCCAGAGGCTACCTGGCCCTTTCCAGGCTCTGTCTAATAGTATGATGGACACTCAACAGTGGAGGTCGATTCAAGAAAGGAATGACTTACTATCAACCTAACCAGAGTTCTAAGTTTCTGAGTCTTTAAAAATGTCTAAGGTGAAATGCACTCAGAGTTCCCCAGTGGAGTCGCCATTATGTTGGGGTTCCCATGTTTTGGCCAGGTTGACAAGACCAAAAGATGAGACAACATAGAACCACTTTCAGACCTTAGGATCTAGCCCTCCTAGGTCCAGAGAGTGATCTCTCTATGATTCTCAAAGTATATTCATCTTTGAGGCTTAAAATTTAAGATGTTAGGCTAGTTATAGGCTCAGGGTTTTTTGTTTGATTGTTTGTGTTTGGTTGTTGGGAATCAGGAAAGAAGGGTCCAATATAAGACAAGGATGAGCAAAGAGGAAATTTAGGCAAAGGTAGATGATTCATAGAACATCAAGACCATTGGGAAATGGAGTCAAGAAAGGATTTATTTGTGTTTGATGTGCAAGCTTTCAATTGGGCTAGTCATCTAGAGCATTTGGATCTTAGAGGATGATTGGTGAAATGGAACATTAAGGAATAAGAATGAATGAAGGAGAGCCATCCAATTCTTTCTATAGATCAGGTCAGAGGTCATTTAACTCCAGACCTGCTTGGAAAAAATCAGAGGCAACACAAGGGATCTTAGAAAGGCTTAATTGGGATGGAAAGATCCTAGTGAGGCAGAGACAGGGTTCTAGACCTCCCAATATCCTCAACTCATCCAACTAAATCCTAAAAAGGACATCTAAACATAGGTTTGATTAATTCATACATAAGAGAGCAGGAAATAACATCCACTACACTGGTTAAATCAATTGAAATCAATATTCAGATACACATATAAGCAGAAAACATAAAAGGCTGGGAGAGCAGCAACATAAGGTACCTATCAAGGGTAAATATTATGCCAAACTTATGATGCGAGCCAGTAGAAATGGAATGAAATGAAATCAAACACAGAGATAAAAAAACATCACCAGCTGCTTTAGATCAGGATCCAAAGAAATATGCTTGTCATATTAAAAACAACACCAATCAGGTACATCATTGCCCACAGCTTGAACATTTAGCCTGAATACATATAATCTCAGCCTATCTTACAATATTACACAGAGAAATTGTCTCAATAGGGAAATGCTAGCTTTTCTCTGATATCTCACCAACAAACTTACAACAATTTCTTTATGTGTTTTATAGTAGAGGATGATCAGAAGATCGACTGAGGAGGTAGGTAGGCACTAAATGTAACGTTAAACACAGAAATGAATGGAGAGTCGAAACCCATCCTGTTTGAATGCTGAGTACTTGATCTCTGTCTCCTATTTCATGAAAGAGTGATCTTCTCGGATATGATTTTGACATATTTCGGTTGTGGTTGCGTACTTGTGATGAATAAACAAAAGGAAAATGAATCACTGAGAAGTCTGCTATATGAATGTTCTGGTGGTTTTGAACTGTTGTCAGGGTGGGAATTCCTTCAGGGACATTGTGCATAATAAAAGCTGTATGGGCACCCTGTACTTGACGAAGAAAAACATTCTGCTGACGAATAAGCCATGATATTACCTTTTATCTATGCTCAGGACCTTTGATCGATCCTCGGGGGTCTTCAAACTGGTGTTTTGCCTCTTAAACTGCTGATCTAATGCTCAAGATCTCCATTAGCGCGCCTTAATCTCCTTTTCTTTGTACTGAAACACTTTTTCGCTCCATTCTTGCTTCTGACATCCTGTTTTCACCTTCCTGGGTCTTTGCTCATAAATTTAGCCGTTGTATATGATCTTCCTTGATTTCTCCGTCGTTGTAACAGAGACTGCGCGTCCTGGCGGTCTTCTATCATTTATAACCCTGCAAAACACGAAAACCGTAAAGAAAACAATGTATGGGGTGGCGGATTATGTGGGTAATGAACATGACTATACAGATGATGAGATGGAGGAAAAAATTCGTAGAGGAATGGTGAAAGGATGCTCTGGTGGAGGGTGGCGGTCTGCAAAGTGAAAAAACGAATGAAAAAAATTAAAAAACACAACAATGAACCAATTATACGTAATGGAATGGGCGAAGGTACAGAGGGTACACGTGGTGATGACGTGGCGAAACGGGAGACGGTGGAACAGTCAACGGCGGAGGGACAAATCTGGACCGTCGATCATGGCGGAGATCAATGGCAGAGGGTGATGGACGGCGGGCCAGGGGTGCGGTGGAAATGGTTTAACCCGTGCGCAGCTTTGTTGATTGACGACTGTAGGATGAAGCTCCCAAGATCTGACGGTTGTCGTGGATTTCGCTACACGCCCTGGACCGAAAGATAATGCGCGGGCGATGGGCGGTTTTTCCATCGTATAGGGGATAGGTGGCGAGCATTGAATGGAATCGCTGGGTGCTCAGGGAAAACCACCATCTGCGCAGAAGTGGTGCGGAAAAAACCAGCGGGTTTGGAACAGTGCGCGGCGGGGTCCACTGGGCGGAGAGTTTTTGAACCGTCAGATTTTCGGGAGAATGGACGGCGATGGCGCGATAAGAAAATGAACAGGGGGAAAACGGAGGGCGTCAGGATTCACACTCACCGTCCGATCAACCAAGACCGGCGGATGGGATTTCTCCCGATAAATTCAGTGGATAGGCGCCTTTTGCTTCAGCGGGTGGTTACAGCGCTGGGTTACATGGAGGAAAAGGGTGAGGGCTAGCAACGAAGGGGCTGAGGCCTGTTATATGGTCAGAAGTGGGTTTTTTATCCCATTTTAATGCATTTTAGAGCCTCTGAGGGTTAACGATAGTGGAATAGAAGGGAAAATTGAAGAAACCAAGGATAATGGTGGGATTTAAGGGGGATTTTGGAGGGGTGTAGAGGGTTAATAGGGGAAATAGAAGGGAAACAAAGGCATTTTGACAGAAGGAGGAAAAAGGGGAAACAAGGACATTTCCAGGGGTACAAAGGGTAAATGCAGGCCTCAGGGGGAGGAACCAGCAAGGGGGACTTGTATAAGGCAAAGCACAGAGAGACTTCAAGGATGATGTGTCTTCAGGGGAGATGCATTCCTTGAAGGTCTCCAAAATGACATAGCCCCCAGCTTTCTTGTCAAGAATTTCATAGGGGGGCTAACAGGTCTCAAATCCTTTCGTATGCTCTATGTAAACCTCTTCCTCAATCACTCCATTGAGGAAAGTTGTCTTCACATCTATTTGATGTATGTCCCATCCCATCTACACTGGAACTGATAGAATTGATCTGATTGAAGAGTACCTTGCTACTAGAGAAAATGTATCCTCGTAATCAATTCCCTCCAACTGAGAGAACCCCTTGGCCACAAATTTTTCCTTTTCTTTCTCGATAGTCCCATTTTTACACATTATTTTGTCACACTCCTAGTCTCGCATCCTAAAATTTCACACTTTGTGTCATCGATGCCACAAGTTTTGCAAAGTGATGAAAGTTGTCAATGTGTTCGCCATGAAATATTTTTGGAACATCCCTGAAGAGAAGGAATAAAAATTTCCTTGAAAAGGTTCTGAAGAGCTTGTCAAAAACGTTGTTTTGCAAGCCCAACATGTTTCCTATAACTGATGCCTCACGCTAGTAACCTTTGGCATTACATATGTCTAGTGCTTCCAGTTTGACTTTTATCAAGAAAATGTGCGTTGGTCCTCTTCAGGAATTTTTCCCAAAATGGAGGATAAGCTTATCTTGCTAGAAGGCTTGAGAATGATGGCGTGGTTTCAGGTAGTTGATGATTGGAACGAGACCTCCCATTCCTGGCCCTAGATCCTCCTTCCATGGATCTCTTCATTGATATGTGGAACTCCTTCCCCTTTTCATGGATCCTCAACTCCCTCTCCTTTCCTATGAATTAAATCCCTACCATCCACTCTTGGTGGGTTTCCATCCTATGAGTTGAATCATGCCCAATTGTTGGCCATTTGCAAAGGAGGAAGTTGTTTGAAGGTGAAGGCTAGGACTTGGAGACTCACCTGAAGGAGGCATCCAACAAAGGCTTCTAGTTGTATTTCTCCCTTTGAAATTTTATTAATAATACATTATGTGTTTAATTTCCATAAATATGTCAATTATTGTCTATTTATTGTAGTGTTCCTTGATTTGTTGCATAACTTGTACTAGAAACTATTATGCTTTGTATACATTTGTTTCCTCCACTTTTATTTCCTTGCAGGCACTCATCTAGGCCAACAGAGAGGAGATCGTGATCATGAGCATGGAAGAGAAAGAATCAAGGCTGACACCAAAGGAACTAGCATCAGAAAGAGGTATGAAATCTATCCTCCTTCGTGTTTTCTAGTATAAGTTAGGAAAGGTTGCACATATTTGTCTCGTTTGTTACTAGATCCTTCTATAGGACTAGAGGGATCGTTTCTGTCCGTAGAAAGGACTTCTTGCACAATAAAATGGTGACACCATTGGGGAGTCGATAACGCTTCAAACCTAATTCTTCTTTTGTTTGTTTCAATTATTTTGCCAACTGCCTTACAATCCATCATTTTGATTGCTTATAAATTTGCATTCTGATTAGTATGCTCTTTAGAGTTTCAAGTCTCGATTTCTTTTCGATTTTCATTATATTTTCATAATATTTCCTTGCCCAGTGATTTTTATCTGGAAAACAGAGCACTGTTAGTGTGTATTTAACTGTGAATAGTGGCGCTTGAAACCCTGTTTCCAACTGTCTCCCCGTGCTGGTCAGAAAATATTGAGATTTTAGGGTTTTGACATAAAATTATAGGATATCTTGATCTCTAGATTCTTCTTCCTACTCCATGTGCTTAGAATTTTTTTTTTAAATCCTTTGTGGTTTGAATTTTTTTTTTTCCATTTCCAAGTAGTGAACATGAGCTTGAGGTGTATCTTAGGTTCTTTGGGTAATTGAATTTTCTATTTTGTTGCTTGCATGTTTGTTTGATGAGCATTTTAGTTCTTTTGTAAACATGAAAGAATTGCATTTTGTATTTTTAAAGATTTCATCTCAAAAAATTTCATTACTTATGAAAATTGCATTAGATTACATTGCATTGGAAATTTTTTTTGAGATTTTCATGGAGCATAGATTACATGGCTTGGTGTTGAAAGCTGAAAAATGCATATTCATTAAAAAAAAATTAAAAAATTCATGTAGGTGAATTTTAGTGAATTTAAATTCATTTACTTCTTGGCTGTTACAATGGAAATGTGAAATTTAAATATATAGTTAGGAAGCTCCTGTTGTTTTCATCTTTGATTGTTGCATCAATGGTTGCACTTCTTCCCTACACTAGATAGATTTCATTGAAATGAAAAGAGTTTTTTCTTTCATATTAGTTACATCATAGGTGAAAATAGTTTTTTCTTTCATATTAGTTACATCGTAGGTGTGTTCAGGTGACATCGAGATTTTGAGCCTTGAAACTGAAACATAATTCAAGATAAAATTTAAAATTTATATGAATTAACGTAAGGATACTGTGGAACATTAACGCAAACATCTAGAGGTCTAGGCTAGAGACGTGTTCTGACATCGTTAAACATAGGATTTGTCGTTGTTTTCCAGCATTGCATCTCGGGGGTGATATCATGTTCTATGTATGAAAGTGTATAGGATCGTTCTCCATGTACCTTCGGGGATATCGAACGGTGTTCCATGCATGATAAGTATATGGGAACTCTCTCATCAACGGTTACACATTATACAACACTACTATGGACTGCACTCCCATGTACCGTCGAGTATATTTGGGGAGTCCCCTATAGGTTGTCATCCATCTATAGGGAACCGAGTCTATCCCCTTGTATACTGTTATACATTGAACTATACTGTGATACATTGAACATGACATTCAGGGAGATTGGTTGTCGTACTTTAAGTCCTTTTTTTGCCAAGGTGTACATTGCAGTTCACAGTTGCTTAGTAAACCTTTATGCCTAGATTTCCATCTTTGATTTATTTTTTTTGTTAATTTCTAAAATTAATTAATTGACCGCAGAATGGCATCCTCTTCGTGAACACCTCCTTAGTATATATGAGGTTGATACTAATGGAAACTTTTCCTGAGTCTACCAATCAAGGAAACCCCTCTAATGGGAATCTTGGTCATTTTCCTCCTTTTGGAAATATTTTAGCTCCTTATATGGAAATTTTATCCTTTCTTGTATTTACCATTGGTTTTCTAGTTTGGTTATTTTCAACCCATATGGTTCTGAATGTCCAAACTGCTTCTCAACCAAGTTCATCCCCACCTAAACAACATCAACCTCTTGTTGATCCTAAAGTTGACCCTTTTCCTTGTTCACCTATTGTTTCTTCATCCCTTTCTTCCTATTCGTCTAGTGAAAGTATTGATTCTAGTAATTAGGAAGCTAAGAAGAAGAATAAAATGCTGAAGAAGAAGAAGAAAAATAAGAAAAGGGCTAACCAAGCAACCATTTCTACCGATGCAACTAATGTGAAAAAACATTCCAATCAACCCCACAAATTTAAATTCCCTTATATATTATGTAAGGGTGACCACCTTCTCAAATATTTTCTTGGTATTCCCAAGGTATTAGAAGTGTGTTCCATAGGCTCAAAAAAACCTTTTTCATTGGCCTCTAGGGATCATGCTCATGAAAAACCCTCAACTAGTGATAGTAAGGTCCATGGGAAAAAGGGTAAATTCAAATTTCCATGTAGGTTATATGAAGGGAATCATCTTATTCACCTTTTTCCTTATATGGATGAAGCCTAGAAAGTGTTGGAAAACCTTACAGCATCTCAGCCACATCTTCCCGTTGGTTACTAGGATATTTCCCATGATCCTACACTAGTTGATGATGTGATTGATTAAAATTCATCTCTAATCAATCCCACTCTCTCTGAATGTGAATCCCATGAGTTTGTTCCCAACCATCCATTGGTTGAGAAAATAGTTGACCTGATTTCACCTTTAATTGATCTTATCTTTCCCATAGAGAGTGAAATTCATACCACTCAGGTTCTTCTTGTTTCTTTAGATTCTAATGAATTGGGGGTAAATCCTCTTGTTCCCATGGTACAGGAGGGAATCCTCCCATTCCCATAACACAAGGGGGCAGGTCTCTCATTCCCAAGGCACCCTCTCCAATTAGTATGGTCGTTATTTTGATTGGAGTTAACTGGTAGGATATCGTCTTCCTTATTACGCGCCCTTTCAGATCACAGTACAGGCTTATAATGCGGGCATACCTAGCACAATAATAGATGAAGGTGCATATGTTAGTATTTTGTCCTCAACTACTTGTCAAGATTTAGGTTCCTCGCAGCTTATGCCCGTTACCCAGAATATGTTAGCTCTTAACAAATAAACTAGTTAAACGTTAGGGATCCTTCCTAAGTTTCCTATTACTTTGGGAGTAAAATCGTCTATATCGATGTGATGGTTCTCCAAGGCCCTTTGTATTTTAATTTACTCCTTGGTTGTGATTATGTTTATTTCATAGGATCTCTTCTCTCTTCTCTCTTTCATGTGATGTGTTTCCCACATGAAGGAAGAATCGTGACCATTGATCAGATTTCATTCATTGGTCCTAATTTGACTCCCAATCAACCAACATCCCTAAATGGTCATTATATGCAAGTGGTATCTTCCCCACCACATTTTAATTATGTGGAAACTTGTTCCATTCTCGTGTCTACTAATGATCTAGTCAGTGATATAGTGCATCATGTACCGGGGGAATTGGAGCCTGATCCTTCCATTATATCCCTTGATATGTATCCCTTCCAAAGTGATATTCTCCGATCTATGAGAACCTCTAGGAATACATGGCCTATTATGGGCCATGAACAAGGTCTTTGGAGCAGAGTTCCATTTCTTATTTCCATCTTCTTAAAAAACTGAAACAAAGTATTCGGAGCAGAGTTCCTTTTCTTGTGTCAAGCTCCTTAAAAAATGAAACAAGGTCTCTCGAGTAGAGTTCATTTTCTTGTGTCAAGCTCCTTAAAAAATGAAACAAGGTCTCTAGAGCAGAGTTCCTTTTCTTGTGTCAAGTTCGTTAAACAATGAATCAAGGTCCTCCTAAGGATAGTTATTTTACTGTGTCAACCTTGTTAAAAAATGAAATAAGTTCCTCGTGAGGAAAGTTCCTTCTCGTGTGTCAATCTTGTTAAAAAATGAAACAAGGTGTTAGAGCATAGTTCCTTGTCTTATGTCAAGCTCGTTAAAAAATTAAACAAGGTATCTAGAGAAAATTTCCTTTTCTTGTGTCAAGTTCGTTAAAAATTCAAACAAGGTGTCATGTGGATAGTTATTTTACTATGTCATCCTCTTTAAAAAATGAAACAGGTTCCTATGAGGATAGTTCTTTTACTATATCAACCTCGTTAAAAAATGAAATATTTCACTATGAGCATAGTTCTTTTACTATTTAAAGCTCGTTAAAAAATCAAACAAATCATCTTTCAATTCGAGTCTTAGATTAGATCTCGTAAATTCCTAGTCGATTCTTTCACTTGATCTCATAAATGAACCTTCATTCGATCCACCTGTTAGTAACCAGTAGTCTACTTAGGTGAATGAAATGAAGTTTGGGGGGGCATGTACCTCGAATTAAGTCATTATGCTGGGGGCATGCAAACTTCTTCCAAGCATAATTTTTGTCTCCATTTTAAGCTTGTGTAAAAATGAAACCACTCTCAAGCATAGTTTGTCTCTATTTCAAGCTTGTGTAAAACTAAAACGACTCTCAAGCATAGTTCGTCTCTATTTCAAGCTTGTGAAAAATTGAAATATATTTCAAGCATAGTTTCTCCATTTAAAGTTTGTGTAAAAATGAAACCATCAAATTTTCTCAAGCATAGTTTTCCATGTTTCAAGCTTGTGTGAAAATAAAACCTTTCTCATTCTACCACTTGTTATTTCCATTTTTATTAGCTCTTTTCTACCATATGAGCCTTGGTTTTCTCATTCCATCATCACCATCTGCTTGGCCGATCATACACTCTCACTTGGTTGTTTTACCCTTGCTTGGGGAACCACTGTGATGAGTGGTCTTGTTAACCATCCTCTTGAACTTTGTGTATTTTGAGCAGTTCCATCATGACTAAAACCATTCACTACCCTTTATACCACTCATTCCTCCTAGAGGATTCCTCTTTCTGCTCTTTTCAGACTCCCGAAATATGAAAATATTGTCAAGAACTTGTCCTTTCGAGCTCATAAAAGTAAATGAAAATATGTCTACTAAGTATAAGTTTAACCCTTTTCCAGACTGAGATAGCCTAGTTACGAAAAAAGAATACCTTAGTCAAACATGGATAAGAGGTTCACTTGAATATTGTTTTCTACCTTTTCAAATTGGAGAGACTATTTATGAAAAGGGACATCTAGAGTTTTCATTTTTTCCTCTTTTTAAAACTCTCTAAACACGAAAAATTCGTCGAGTTTTTACCTTCCCTAGACTCATTAAAACATCAAACAGTGATGGATTTTTCACCATGTTGAGACCGAGCTACTCGTTCCTAAGGCTCGTTAAAATTACTAGGATGGATTCATCCACAGAATGAACTTATGAAAAAATCATATGGTATCCTCTTCAAGCTTCAGATTAAAAATAAAGAGGTACTCGTTAGAAATAATGGGGGGAAATGAAAGGAAACATATATCCTGTATTTTGTGTGAAAGGTAGTATGTCGCTCTTCAACATGACACTTATCTGTATCTCATGTTAGGTTTAGGACATCCTCACTTTGTCACTTGTCTTACTATGTTTTGGAAATCCATTTTCCTCTCATTTGATTATATTCTATTGTCACCATGACCTTTGATCCTATTTTGAGTCAAATGCTACGAAAGTCTGGAGTTGTGTCATTCATATGTTCAAGAGAAGTCCCACCTGCAAGTTCAAACCACTTATATACCATGTTTGACCTTTTCTGCATCAATCCTGAATCACTCTTGAAAACTTTACAAAATCCTTTGTTTCGTGTCGATGACGTGGGAAAAATGATGGCCCTCAGACGAATCACTTCGTTTCGACTCCAACTCATTATCTGAGAAAATGATATAGAAAGTCCCTTTTAGTACCTTGGAGCTTCCATGTCTCAATGGTAGGTTCTTTTCATTCAAATATAGGTTCACATCATTGGCTTCCGATTGAATGATTCTGTAAGTGTTCTACTTCAGCTTCATTGTTCACACTTGTAGATTGTGTTGTTGTACCTTGAGAGCCATCATCATCATTGATGGTTTCTCTCGCGTCTGTTAACAGATCACATCATCGACTGGTAATCAAGTGGTTTCTACCATGTTCGACTTCAACCCATATATTCACATGGTGAGATTCATACTTTGGTTGGATCGAGACAAAGACGAAGACCTTGGGTTTCATTTGATAAATCCAAGTTGCGTGGAGTTATTAAGTATTCATGATTGTAAACATGATCCTTTCTATACGGATGATTGTGTCTATGTTTTGGATCCATGTATTGTTAGATGCTTACACCTTAAATCATACTTACATCATATATGTCAAGATATATTGTATTATGCTTGATTTGCAGGTCCCCTGATGGTGATTCTCTAAGTCCTTGCCTTTTCCTCTAAATCACTTCATCCATCACTTTCCATTCTGACTTCGGGGCACCTGTTATAAAGTATTTTGTCACACTCCCAGTCTCGTATCCTGAAGTGTCGCACTTTTTTTCATTGATGCCACAAGTGTCTAAAAGTGATGAAATATGTCACAAGAAATGTGTTCACCATGAAATATGTTTGGAACATCCCTTAATAAAAGGAAGAAAACTTGCCCTGAAACGATTTTGAATATCTTGTCAAAAACCTTGTTTTGCAAGCCTAGCGTGTTTCCTATAACTAATGCCTCACGCTAGTAACCATTGGAATTACATATGTCTAGCGCTACCAGCGTGAATTTTATCATGAAAATCCATGTTGGTCCTCTTCAAGTAATTTTTCCCAAAATTGAGGAGAAGCTTCTCTTGCTAGAAGGCCCGAGAACGGCGACCTGGTTTCAGGTAGTTGATGATTGGAATGAGACCTTCCATTCCTGGCCCTAGATCCTCCTTCCATGGAGCTCTCCCTTGATATGTGGAACTCCTTCCCCTTTTCATGGATCCTCAACTCCCTCTCCTTTCCTATAAATGAAATCTCTACCATCCACTCTTGGTGGGTTTCCATCCTATGAGCTTAATCATGCCTAATTACTGCCCATTTTCAAAGGAGAAAGTTGTTTGAAGGAGAAGGATAGGAAATAGAGTCTAACCTAAAGGAGGCATCCAACATCAAGGCTTCTAGTTGTATTTCTCTCTTTTTCCTTCTATTAATAATACATTATGTGTTTCCTTTCCATAAATATGTCAATTATTGTCTATTTACTGTAGTGTTCCTTGATCTGATGCATAACTTGTACTAGAAACTATTATTCTTTGTATATGTTTGTTTCCTCCACTTATATTTCCTTTCAGTCAATCATATATGCCAATAGAGAGGAGATTGTGATTGTAAGCGTGGAAGCAATAGAATCAAGGTTGACACCAAATGCATTAGCATCAGAAAGAGGAAGGAAGTCTATCCTCCTTTATGTTTTCTAGTATAAGTTAGGAAAGTGTTATACACTATTTTGTCACACTCCACTTTGTGTCTACATGCCACCAGTGTCGCAAAATATGTTCTCCATAAAACATGCCTAAAACATCCCTAAAGAAGTCAAAGAAGACTTGATTTTAAAATATTCTGGAATGCTTGTCAAAAACCTTGTTTTACAAGCCTAGTGCGCTTTGCATAGCTAAGGACCTGTGCTTGTCACTTTTTACAAAACATGTTTCTAGCGCCGGTAGCATGAAATTTGATGGGTAAATCTGCATTGGTAATCTTCAGGCAGTTTTCCAAAAAATGGAGGAGAAGCTTCCCTTACTAGAAGGCTCAATAATGGCGACGTGGTTTCAGGTTGTTGATGATAAGAGAGAGATACCTCCCATTAATGGCCATGGATACTCTTACCATGGATCTTTCCCTTAAGATGTGGAACTCCTCCCACCTTTTATGGATCCTCAACTCCCTCTCCTTCCCTATAAATGAAACCCCTGCCATCCACTAATGGTTGGTTGCCATCCTATGAGTTGAAGCATGCCCAATTGTCACCCATCTGTGAAGGAGGAAGTTGTTTGAAGGGTCGAGGCTAAGACTTTGAGTCTCACCTAAAGGACGTGTCCAACATCAAGGCTTCTGGTTGTATTTATCCCTTTATCATTCTATTAATAATAGGATGTGTTTCCTTTCCATAAATGTGTCTATTATAGAATGTTTATTGTAGTGCTCCTTGATATGCTACATAACTTATACTAGAGAATGTTATGCTTGGTATATTTTTTGTCTCCACTTTTTCTTCCTTGTAGGCATTCATATTAATCAACAAAGAGGATATTGTGAGCATCGAAGTGAAAGAAGCAAGACTGACACCAAAGTTGAGCATGATTAGCATCAAAAAGAGGTAGGACATGTATCCTCCTTCATGTTTTTCTAGCATAAGTTAGGAAAGGTTGCATATATTTGTCTCGTTTTTTGCTAGATCCTATCATTAGGACTAGAGGGATCGCTTATGTCCGCAAAGGGATTTCTTGCACAACAAAATGGCAACTCCACTAGCGAGCCATTAACCCTTCAATCCTCCTTGTCTTTTTGGTATCTTTGATTAGTTTGGCCAACTGCCTTATAGTCCATCATTTTTATTTCTTTTAAGTTTTCATTCTAAGTAGTCTAGTATTTAGAGTCTTAAATATGGATTATTTTCAGTTTTGATTGTATTTTTCTAAGCTTTCATCGCCCAGTGTGTTTTCTATGGAAAATAAAGCATTGTCATTGTGTTTTTCACTGTGAGCAGACGCGCTTAACTCCATAGTTACCACTATATGCCCACGTTGGTATTTAAAAGTGAACTTTTTAGGTTTATTGACTAAGAGTATAGAATGTTTTGACCTCTAAGGTCCTTTTCCCACTCTTTTTTCTTTACATTTTGATTTACTGTTGTTTCATTCTTTCGTTCTCATTTCTAAGTAGTGAAAAAGAGCTTGAGGTGAATACTTAGTTATTTTGGTGAGTTTTGCTTGCATGTGTTACTATTTTTTTGTTTATTAGGATTTTTAGTTCTTTTGGAAAATAAATAAAAATTGCATCTTACAATTGTTAAGTTTTATCTCAAAAATTTGATCATTGTTTATTAAAATTGCATTAATTTGCATTGCATTGGAAAATCGATTTTTGGGATTATCATCAAGAATATATTACATTTCTTAGTGATTGATAGCTAATGAGTGCATATTTTCATTTTGAAAATAAAATCAAACAAAAAAATCATATTAGCGAACTCTGGTGAATTGGATTTCGTTTACTCTTTCATTGTCATATTTGAAAAGTGAAAGTGAAAATTCTAGTTTGGAAGCTCTTGTTTGCCGCATCTTTGTTTGATTGCATCAAATGTTTGAATCCATTCCCTATACTAGATATATTTCATCGAAATGAGAAGTGTATTTTTTCTCATATTAGTTGCATCATAGGTGTTAAGGTGACATCGATATTTAAGCCTTAAAACTGAAACGTAACTCAAGATCAACTTAAAATTTACCTCAATTAACCTAAGGAGAATTTGGAACTTAACACAAAAATTTAGAGGTCTAGGATAGAGAAGTGCTTTGGCATTTTAAAACGTAGGAGATGTCATTATTTTCTAGCGTTTTATCCTAGGAGTGATATCTCGTTCCATGTACAGAAGTATATAGGATCGTTCTCCAGTACTTTTGGGTATATCGGAGGCACTCCACGTATGAAATTATATCAGAACACGCTCATCGAATGGTTAGGAATTAGAAAATAATACTACGGACTGCACTCCCACATACTGTCGTGTATATTTTGGGATTCTCCACTAGGTTGCTATCTATCGATAGGTAACCGAGTCGGTCGCCTTGTAAATCGTGATACACCGAACACAACATTCAGGGAGATTGGTTACAGTACATTAATTCCTTGGTTCACCAAGGTGTATATCGTAGTTAATGGTTGCTTGGTAATCATTTTCGCCTAGATTACCCCTTTTTGATTTATTTTTTGCTATTTTATAAAATTTATTTCCCACGGAATAACATATTACCCATGCATAACTCCTGTTTGCCTCAAAATTATTAGTTAATTGTAAATTGAAATTAAACCCAAGTATTAACTAGAACTCAACCGATTTTGTGAAAAAATCATCATCACAGAGCCACTAAGTCTTCGATTGCACCACGCGCAAAGTTCACCTCCCTCATCCCCTTCACATTCTGAAGCTGACGGGTCACCTCAAAAGGTTCAAAACAAGATTCTGAATATTTTATCTGAACCTCTTGAGAACCAAGGTGTTAAACTTGGCATCATCCTAAGTATCCAACCCCTTGCTTCCTGACCACCTCCTCAAGATTCGTTCACCTCGTCCCAAGACTCTCCTTCAAATAGTCTTGAGCCTACTTCAGAGTTATTTCTTTTTCCTTCAAATCCACTCTTTGATCCAGAAGACAACCCTGTCTATTTATCACCTCCACACCAATATAATCCCTTTGATACTTGTTGTGATAAAAACTACCCTAAGGTCTAGGTTGAAGGACCTAATAGAGTGGAAGGCATACCATCACAAGAAGAAATAAAATTACAAGTCCTAATGCCTAAACTATAAAACTAAGGATAGGTGACCTTACCCATATATCCTACATTTGAGGTTGATCCCACAGGGTTCAAACCCTTTGCAACTCCTCATACTTCAACACCTGCAAATCATTCAAGACCAAGTACACAAAGTATTTGTAAAACATATATATCCTAAATTTCAGTATGTTAGATCATATAATCTCATAAAAATAACATTAAATAAACCATTAGAAGGTCATTCAAAATGTATAAGAGACATATAAGACAAAGACATCAGGAACGGGACATAGCTTGTTTATTTATGCTATGTAAAAAGAAAGTGGAGAAATCACCTGAAATTAGCCATGGATCCAAGCAAAACTATCCTCTAGATCCGTCCAGCCCAAGCCTCACCAAGATTCCTCCATAAAAGTTGCACAAAGGATGTCACATAAAGAGGGGGTGAACATCACAAGGAAATAAGGGTTTCCTGAACTAGGGAAGTGCAGGAGGCACAGGGATAAATCAAACTTGATCTAGGTTATAACAGGCTATAGTATCAATAGCATTCTCTCTCCTCCCTTAGGCCTTCCCAATGAGGCGTATGTATACTTCCTCAAATTAGTTTTTTCAATTGGTAAGTAGCTTCGCCACAGGCTGGTGTAGGTAGGTTATCCTGTAAACCCTGCCTAATTAATAGGGATATTATATATTTTTTAATATTTTAAATTGTATACGTAGGTTAGATATGAGAAAACCAACATTTGCACACATATAAGTCTGGGAAGGGTCACGTATGGAATTCAAAATATTATTTTTAAAGAAATTGACCAAGTCTGAATGGAAAGGGTTGCCCAAGGCCAATACATAGATCATCAAGTATATAAAGGTTATAAATGATGTTATAAAAATGCTCCCAACATACCTTTGGTTCCTTCTCTTGGTGCGTCTCATATTTCAATTCAAAAATCATTTCTGCCAAACATGGAAACAAATGGTGATGATGCTCCATTTGAAGACACACCCTGGAGTACTCCTTTTCAGACATCTACAACTCATATTCCAGAAGTAGATCCTAAAACACTTTTCCCTACTGAAAACTTTCCTTACGTTTCCTACAATATGGGAAGTAGGTCAACTGCACTTGTTAGTCATAGTGCATCCTTGGTTCCATCGGGTTATACCTCTCTCGATGATATTTTTTTGGGCGCGTATGATGTGACTTCACTTTATCACAATATTATTTTTTCATCTGGTGTCACTCCTACCACTAGCCCTTTTTATCCAAGTATGTCAATGCCTATTTCCCAACCTATAGTGATTGTAGGTCAAATGCAATTTAATCTTGGGCTTTTTCCCCCTTTGACCCTATTTACGGTAACTACGGCCCCCCCTTTGAGTGGTCAACCTACGGGTTCATATATTCCACCACTTGGGGGGGAACCCTACATACCTATTGGTTCTGGTGGGAACTATTCAAACTATGGACCCGCATCAGGGGCAGGCCAATTCACTATTGTTATCCCTAACCCAGCTGGAATGTTAGTTTCATTTGTGTCAAGTATTATCATGGGGGTACATGTGTAAGTTCCTCAAGTCTCCTTGACTCAATAGGAGTATGTTCAACAACCATATGTTTAACAACCTCAAATCCCATTGTTGGGTGTTTCGACCAATCCGCAGGCAGGTCCCCAAATGAAGCATGGTACCAATCCTTTGTTGGGGAAATCTAGAACATATCCTCTTAGACTTGGTAACCCTTACCAAAAATCCGAACAAGGCCCTTACCAACAATTACAACAGGGACCATACCAACAACTGCAGTAGGGACCTTACCCTGAGTTGCAACAAGGACCTTACCAACACATTAGAGGAATTTTAATGTCTAAAATGAGCCTGCTAAGGAAATTATAAAATAATAGTGGAAACAATAAAATAATATTTGATTACATCATCAAATTTTAGAGGGAAAAAATAAAAAAACATATTTTCACAACTCATATTTTCAACTTATCTCATTATGGGTTTACTCAAATTTCAAGTGGGAACACTCATTGGATGCATAATTTGATTCCTCATCCAAGGAGTACCCATGTTGCATACTTTAGATGGACCCTGATACATGAAAAGTGAGAAATATATGAAAACATGATTGCAATCATGTTTTTTCATGTATTTCTCATTTTTCATTTTGCAGGGTCCATCGATAGTATGCAACATCGGTACTCCTTGGATGAGAAATTAAATTTTTCATCCAATGAGTACTCCCACTCGAAATTTGAGTAAAACCTTATGGAGATAAGTTGAAAATACAAGTTGAAAAATTAGTTTTATTATTTTATTATGTTTTAATCTTTTTACTTTTTTACCCCAAAAATGGTGAATCATCTCATGGTTGACATCATCATCTTGAATCCTATTGGTTCTTATAAATTTTAATTTTGTTGTACATTTTTCTTAGGAGGCCCATTTTAGACCTCAAAAGTTCTCTAATGACTGCAACAGGGACCTTATCAGCAACTACAGCAGGGACCTTAGTAGCAACTATAACATGGGTCTTATCAGCAACCACAGTAGGGGCCTTATCGACAACTGCAGCAGTGACCTTATCAGTAATTGTAGCAGGGACCTTAACCTTAGCTACATAAAACACTCTTCCAATAGAAGTATGGGAAATTTGTTCCTTATGGTCAAAACCCACCCCAATGGGGGTAGAACCAATTCCAACAGGGTTGGAATACCCAATTTGGCGCATACTAGAGACCGTATACCCCATATAATCCTCAATTTCCATTTTTGGCAATGTTGGAATTGTTATATGTGTCACAGCTCACAAATAACTTGATCCTTCACTCATCGTATTGGCCTCCAGTACCAAAAATAATACCTCGCGACTATCCTAAGTTCAAAGGAAAATATGGAGAAGAACCTCAAGCCCATGTTATGGCTTACCACCTTTGGTTTTTCTCTAACTCTTGAATCAATGATTCAATCTGATTATGTATTTTCCAGCACATTTTGACAAGTGCTACCGCTAAATGGTACATCGAGCTCCCTTGAGGTACTTTCCAAGTTTTCAATTCATTTGCCATGGTTTTCCTCACCAATTTTCAATTTCATGTTTGGTACGAGACTGGAACCCATATCTTAACATATTTTCAACAAACGACCTCCACTCATATATCTGATCATATCCATGAATGGAGACACAAGCATCATCTCATCAAATTTGACATCCCAGATCATCTTTTGACCGAATGGTTTTCAAAATCATTCATCCCTCCTATCGCAAAAGACATATCTATGGGTGTTTTTGTGACTGAAGAACAAGCCATCGCCCTTTCCCAATATTTTTATTTAGTCTATTCACAATATGGCACATTGTATGAATTTATACCTGGCACCCCGCAACCTTCAACTGGTCTTGTGACTTCCAGGCCTGCAAATTCAACACCCATTGATGGTGAAAATCCAAATCTACTACAGTTGTTGTAACTCCTGATGTTGCAACCCCTGATGTTGCAAAAAACCAAAAGAATCCTGGTAAAACCCCATAGGTAAATTTTGTCCAATCTAGCGCAGCAGATAAATCCTCGAAAGGTAAAATGAAGGGTAAATGAAAAGCTAAGCAAGATACCCACAAACAGGATTCCCCGAAGTAGTTTGTTGATCATTCATCAAAGTGAAAGCATAAATATCCTTGCCTTATTTTTTATGCATATCATTACACTAAGGATTGCCCCCGTCGTGCCGAAGTAATTCTTCTTCTGAAAGGCACCCCAAGGATGCCAATTGTGCTAAAGGAACCTTTCCCATATTATTCAATGCAAATGGTATATCAATCTCAAAGTAAAACCTCTGGAAGCTCCAAAGTATTCATGAGTGGCACATAACCTATTCACATTACCACCAGATCAAAATAATATCTGACTCCTGAAAAACCTGTGGTGGAGAAATATGCCACTGATATCCCCTCTTCCTCTATTCCACCCAATTTTGGTCCTCTACATATCCAGAAACCTAGAATTGATTCCATAATCCGACCACCCCCCAAAGGTGTTCTTCGGAAATTGGCTTATAATCCAAATGTGTGAGCTCCCCAACACTACAATATTGTAGAATATTTGGCTCAAGCACCCATGGCAATGTCATATTTGGAATTCCTTCAAATGTGTCTATCAGAAAGGAAGCCTTTGCTATTAGCTATTGGAGGAATTGATCCCACGGATTCCATCTTGATTACTTTTGATATTGAAAACCATGTTCCTCACCTACCACCTCAAATTTCTTTTCTCATACAGGTTGTCATTATGGGAAAGACTATTCATAGGATTGTTGTGAATGAAGAAGGATCCACATGTATCATGTCCATCTCATGTTGGAAAGCCCTTAGTTCAACTCCTCTCAACCAGTCCTTGAATACCTTAGAAGCTTTTGATGGAAGAGGTTTCCTTCCATATGTTATTTTCAATGCCTTACCTATCTAGTTAGAAGGTAAAACTGTCAATATGGAGGTAGAATTTGTTGACGCAAATCTCAATTATAACCTTCTACTTAGACATAGTTGGAATCCGGAAATGTTTTGTGTTGTTTCTACTCTATTTCGCGTAATTTGTTTTCCCCATCAAGGGAAGGTTGTCATAGTAGACCAGCTATCCTCCTTTTCCCCTGGCTCTTCAAATGGTAATGTACCTTACGTTGGGAAATCCACTATACCTTATGAGAGCGTAGGAGTGGGTCTTTTCAAAGACTCCTCTTTGATGGGAAATTTTTCCCTTCCTCCTCCAAATAATGTCACCTCAGTTAATATGATCACCTCTTGTCATGACCCTTGGATCATACCCAGCCCTGATCAGATTGACCATTTAGCGACACCATGCCTCTCAGACCTATTGAACAAGATTATCAAAATATCTACTTGGAATTCACGGCTGAATTTGAAACTAATAAGTGATTGAGTACGGTCCTAGACTCATATTCACAAACCTCTTGGATTGGTTCTTTGGATTCTGATGATCCTTTCAATGAGACTTTTTCGACTGAAGAAAGCATCACTAAATTCATGTCTCTAGAAGAAACTCTGTAGAATGATATCCATCATCGTTCCTCTTTTATTCCTAGCCTTGAGGCTATTCCTACCTATCTGGATTCATTAGTTTTCCCTGCAATGATTTCTCCCCTTCATACTCCCATTCAATTCCATGATGTGTTATCTAAAGGAAATATGGGAAATATCTTGGCAATTATACCCATTGACATATCTTTGAAACCAGGGATATTCACAAACATTCACATTGGGGCCTCTTTTTATCCTCATGAGGTTAATACTTATACAACCCCTTTCAAAAAAAATTATGATGTCTCTGCCTGGTCCTATTAGTGTCTTAATGCTTAGTGATCAAAAATACTCTTTTCAGATTTACTTGGCAGTGGTCCTAGGTCAAAATTTCATGTTTCTAGGCCTGAAATGCTACTCCATTCACTCCATTCATGGTCATCATCATTTCAGAGTTCATGTCATCCATCAATCTTCTAGGGTCTTAGGTCATTCATCACAACTTCATCTATGTCAGAGTCTAGGTCTCATTTGTTTCGCCACCATAAGAGTCAATATGTCATGAAAGAAGGCGAACAAAACCTCATTTTCACCATACAATTCATTTACATAGGGAGTAAGAAAATATAGGGAAATAGGTAAAGACACTTTTTCTTTCCTCAAATAAAGTGTGTTTCTTGATTAAATTTTTTCAAAAGAGAAATTTCTTCAAAATAGTTGTAAGATTTCACTAGAAGACAAAAAGCAATTTTGTGATTGTTATAAAAGGAAAAACAAGATTATTCAACTCATTTTATCCTTTTATGTTCGATATATCTCCTCTCTTCTTACCATAATACTCCACAACAACCAAGGGTTGAAGGAAAACAAGAAATTTGTGCCAAAATTGCTCCTGTTACGCTTCTGGAGGTGTTGTGCAGGTGTCATGCTACGTTTCTGGCATGCGTTATGCTTTTGGTATTTGCTCTCCAAATTAGTAATTAAAGCTTAAAAACCACTGAAAAAAGGTTCATACACCTCCTAAAAAATAATTAGACACCCTCCATACCTTTCTCAAGTCAAAATTCATCAGCAAATGAGTGGTTTCCTTCATTAAGTTATCTCCGCTACGTTTTTGGTGTTTTTCATCCTTGACTTGTTTCAGCAGATAAAACCCTAATACAACCATCTACAACCTTCATAAAACATTCACCCACACCATACCATAACACTCGCTATCACTCACAACCATCTTTTCCATCAATTTCATTAAAACCCTAATTTTCACTACATTCTTGTAGGAAAACTAGGAAATTCCTGTGTTTTAACCTTTTGGGCACCTTCCTCATGCCCATTTCTATAAATTTCACTTAAATCCTATTACCAACTCATCACCATACCTCCCCAATTTTTTATGGATTTTTCCATAGCTTTCTTCCACTCCATTTCTGCCCCTAAAAAAACCCTACCATTATCCCATGTTTTCCTAATCTCCATCTCCCCTACCCATTTCATATAGCTAGGGTTTTATCTTGTTGAAAAACACCATGGAGGGAGAAAAGAAGGTTCATAAGGGAGGCCTCTATTCCAGGCTTGATCCATATAGTTTGCAAGAAATCAATTCCTCTCCTTTTTCCAAGAGATGTTTTAAAAACAGTGATTGTTTGAGGTTTTGTGAGATGATAAAGGAGGTGGGATGTCATGCTCAATTGACAAGCCTTTTTGCCACTAGCTTCAAGGGAGACAAGGCCATCATAACAAGAATTGAGTTCACCATATCAGCAAATTTCATTACTTCAACAATAGGTACCCCGAACCATGGAGAATTCTAGTTCAAAGGGATGGAATTGGAACAAAATGTTCCTAAAACTTCATTGCAAAGATGCTCTTGAGCATATCTTCCCTTTTAGGCATTTACTTGTTAAATATTCTCC
Source organism: Pinus albicaulis (assembly GCA_034641835.2). Classification (NCBI taxonomy): domain Eukaryota; kingdom Viridiplantae; phylum Streptophyta; class Pinopsida; order Pinales; family Pinaceae; genus Pinus; species Pinus albicaulis. Next base: position 1,185,454,393 of record CM076582.1, read on the forward strand.
TATAATGAAGTTAATTATGAATTATTTTACATGTGAAGGGAGATTTTCAAGGCTGTAACAGTATCATGTCATGTTATTGATGCACTTCACTTCTACTCAGCCACTCAATTTTCTTAATTATTTGTTCAGGAGTTTGTTCAAGATTACTGAAAAGGTACAAAGACAAAGGTAAAGATAATCACCCTAGTTTGTTTCACTGTGGCTTGGTCAAGCTTATTGTTTTGCATCATATTTCATAAATCAATATGTCATGGAAAAATTTCATGGAGACAGTTGCATCAACACCTACTAATAGCCCATCCATCATCCATAGCACACCATCAACACCAAAACATCAAAAGGAGGTTGGCTCTTCAAGTAGGCAAGCAGAGGTATCAAAGTCTCCTAGGTTTGAGATCACTCAAACCTATGACAAAGGTAAGAGGATGGTTTTTTCTCCCAATACCATCAAAGGTGTGATTTCACCTGATACTACAGTTGAAAAAAGACAAATAGTAGAGCAATCACCTAGACATGATAGTGAGCCACTCATGCATGAGGATGAGTCACCATTGCAGTAGCATGAAGAAAAAGCACCCATGGATGTTGACATGGCAGAGCAGGTAAAGGACAATAAAACTGAGGATATCATAAGGGAAAAATATGCAGATATAGCAGAGTTGAGGGACAACCTCTCAAAGGAAAACTTTCTTATTACCTTCTTACAACAAGAGAACATGTAGCTAAAGGTAAAACATCTCCTCCAAAGAAAACCAAAGGAAAACCCTGAGGCAGACAAGGGTAAAGGAAAATAAGTGGTGGATTTTTAGCAACTAGAAGATACAGAGGTTGAAGCAAGGCCAAGGAGGCTAAGAAAAAGAGGGTTAACTAAGAAAGAGAGAAAGAAATAGAGCCATCTCCACCATTAGCTCAGTTAACCTTTAATGAATTGATAGTTGTTGAAATTGAAAAAGATAAAGATTTGTGGCTTGATAGGGTAAAAATTCATATTGATAAGTTGTTTGAGAAGGCATAGAGAGATAACAACCTCCAGAGGCAGATGGCGAGGCATTATTTCACAAGGAACCAAATTGCCAAGGTGAGGCTGAAGAATTTGAGAAAGAACCTTAAGGAAACCCTAATTAAGCTTAAGGAGAAGGATAACTTGGATCTTCTTGATGAGGCCTCCTAATATATTTAGCCTATCATCCTAGGATACCATGAAACAAATTTTGGAGGATTTTGAGTATTTTTGGCATTTTTTATGATTTTTTTAAAAATGTGAAAATTGGGTCATTACAGAAGCATTGTGCAACAGCGAGACACTTTTTCACAAGGAATTTAAATGGAGAAAATATTATAAGTTTGGATTCCTTTTCACCTCTACATCACATATATGACCTCAAGTTTTCATGTCACCTTTAGTTTTTGAAGAAAAATGCAAAAAATATCACCTTTTTCATGCTTCTGCCACCTATTTTGCCTCTGCGTGGAGCTTCTTGAGTGAGGTTTGGAGAATCAGTTTTTGAAGGCCTTCCAGGGGGTATTTTCTTAGTTTTGAGGGTGAAATGGAAATACGACACATAGGGCTACCTATACTAACTATCATATTTGCAAATGGGTGATTGAAAGTCATTCAAAATCAGCTCCAAAGTGGCACAACGCTTCTGTTGGGAGGCACAACGCTTCTGCTGGCAGGCGCGACACTTCTATCATTGGATTCCTTTGGACAGTTGTCAAGCCAGAAAAACTCCAAAATTCGAGGTTTAGCTATCCCATGAGGTGTCTTTTTTGTAGGATATTTTTTTTTTGCCTCTCTTTGTGGAGGAATGATGTAATTAATCAGGGAGACACACACTCCTAGTTATTAGCTAAATTTGAGGGAATGGTTTCTAACTTCCCTATATTCTAGGTAATGACTCATAAAGTACATTTGTGATTTTTTTTGGATCATATTTTGACCCAATTAGGTTTCATGACTTTTATTTTCTATATGTAGTCCAACTAAAGTCATTTGAAGGATTAGATAGTTGTTATTTGCAGTGGAGCTATTGTACAAACTCTTTTTTTAATGAAATCAAAGAACGTTGCAACTATAATCTTGGGACTCCAATGGTATGCTTTTGAGAATTTTTTCTTCTCTGTTACCTCATCAAGTTTAATGTTATGTTATATTTCCTTCACATGTATGCTTTTGTATGTTAATACTATGATTCTATGAACATAAATATTTCTTTCTATGCTTTTTTTTATAAGATTTTCATGGATGTGTCTACTCTTTTGATGAATGAATTCATTTAACATGCTCATTCTAACTCTCTCTCTTTTCAAACCCTATACACAATGAAAAATTGAGTGTGTTCCTGATTTTACCTATCTAGCCTCATCCTTATCTCTACAACTGAACCTTTGAAATCATACCTAAAACCTAGACTTAGTCATTCCTATCCAGCAAAAACTCAAAACAAACAAAATCCTAATTTAATGAGCTTTAAAACTAGCCTAAGATCATTATACCTAGAGTTATCTCATCGACTGTAAAATTGACATTGAGAGAGCCCTCTCTGGTTTTGGTAGGGCTAGCTACCATACCTAAATATTGGTTTGAGGTTACCTTGTTTATTTCCATTCTCAGCCTTGGGAAACTGGGGGAGTGATAATAGGGCCTATGAAGAAATGATTGGCATCGATCCAAGCATTGTAGTGCATGAGATCCAAACCTACCTGGACGCAAAACCTGTTCGACAACGCCTTCATCCGATGCACCCTAGGAAGAAAACTTCTATTAAAGGTGAAGTTGAGAAAATTCTTAAATTTGGCTTCATATATCCCATACCATTGACAAATTGGGTTTCCAATATTGTTGTAGAAACCAAAAATAAGGGAATCATACGTGTATGTGTCAATTATAGAGATATTATTCGGGCATGTACTAAGGAAAATTACCCTACTCATTTTATCGACCATATATTTGATGAAGGTGCCAGAAGTGAAATATTTTCTTTTATGGATGGATTTTATGGATACAATCAGATTAATATCCTTCCTGTCGGTCAACATCAAATTGCCTATATCTGTCCTTGGGGGACTTTTTCTTATAAAAAGGTCTCGTTTGGCCTTCAAAATGCTGGTGAAACCTTCCAACGGGCCATGTCTTATGCATTCCACGATATCAAAAATATTTTTCAGCCATATCTTGATGATTTACCTGTTCATTCTGCTAAATGTCAAGATCATCTCGCTCACCTTCAAGCAATTTTTCTCCATTTTCAACACCATAACATCTGGTTAAATCCTTAGAAATGTGTCTTTTTCATTGAATTTGGTCGCCACTTACGGTTTGTAGTGTCCAAAGAAGGCATATGAATTGATCCTCTTAAGGTGGAGGTCATTGTCAATTTACCCCCTCTATCTTCTTTACATCAAATCCATAGTTTGCAAGGGAAAGAAAAATTTCTCTGTCGTTTCATTCCAAACTACGGTGAGCTTTCCAAGGGTTTTACCCACCTTCTGAAGCAAGGTATCCCATTAATTTGGGAATATGTTTCCCAAAAATACTTCGATGCATTGAATACTACGCTTATCAGTGCACATTTGTTCCATCCCCGAATTATCATCGCGATTATTTCCTATACTTGGCCACCGCTGACAATACCATTGGCATGGAGCTGGTTCAAGATGAAGATGAGAGTAATGAGCATGTGGTATACTACCTGAGCCATAACCTCTTTGATGCTGAGACTCGATATTCCCATGCAGAGAAATTGGCATTGGAAACAATCCATGTTGTCCAACGTTTTCGTCATTATATCCTTCTACCCAAAACCATAGTGATATCTAAATGCAACCCCATGAATAATATTCATACTCGCTAGTTGCTTGGGGGAAATTAATCCAAATGGATTGTCATCCTGTAGGAGTTTGACTTAGAATTTGCTAAAGATAAGTCGAAGAAATCAGTGGTTTTCATTGAATTGATTTGTGGCCTTCCCGTTGCAAACAATACTACTATGTCTGAAGAGTTGATTCCTGATGAATCACTCATCCTCATCAACACTCTCGACCATTGGTATGGAGACATCATCATCTATCTCAAAACCAAAAAATTTAGACCAGATTTATCACACTCTGAGTGACAACAAATCAAATATCAATCCCAACTGTATCAGATTATTGGGGATACCATGTACCGTAACGGTGTAGATTTTATCATTCATCGATGCTTGACCCATGAGGAAGCTGAGAAAGCTTTGAATGATTGCCACTTTGGAGCCTCTGGTGGTCATATATGAGGGTACGGTACAACTCAAAAGATCCTTCGCGTCGGTTATTTTTGGCCTTAAATCTTCAAATATTGCAATCTTGTGGTCCAGAAATGTCATTCCTACTAGATATAATCGAAAACATCAATCCCCACCCACTCCCTTACACCCAGTTATCATCGTTGGCCCTTTTTCCAGATGGGGCGTTGATTTCATGACATGTAACCCTCACACAGCTGGGGGGGGAATGGATACATCATTGTTGATGTGGATTATTTCATTAAATGGGCCGAGGCAATGCCTACATACAATGTCGATGGTGAAATTGTGGCTCAATTCCTTTTCAACCATTTTATAGCTCGGTTTGGTGTTCCTCAAGCCACAGTCACCGACCATGGCTCCCATTTTCGGAACTATATAATGACACAACTTGCTTCTCAGTTAGGGCTACGTCACGATAGCACAACTCCTTATTACCCATAGGCCAATGGCTAGGCTAAAGTGGTCAACAAAGTCTTAGTCACTATGCTTCAACGAACCGCTGGGATGCCTAAAAGAAACTGAAATCGTATGTTTTTTCAGCTTTATGGGCATACCTAACCGCTTCTAAGAGAACAAACGGATTTACGTCTTTTCAACTGGTGTATGGTATAGAATCTACTCTCCCGATTGAGTGTGAGATTCCATCATTAAAAATAGTTGTCGAAATTCTTCCTGGTACTTCACCTGAGGAGGAATGGTTTCTTTACCTTGAACATCTTGACGAGAGTCGCCACATTGCTACACTAGTAGCTGATACTGAGAAAAGATGAATTAAAGCTCAATATGACAAAACTGTGACCCCTCGTACATATGAAGAAGGTGACTAGGTCTTGTTGTATGATCAAGCTAACAACAAATTAGGTGTTGGAAAATTTGAACCCATGTGGCATGGACCCTATATTGTTAAACGTGTATTACAAAAGGGTGCATACGAGTTGGTTTATTATGATGGAAATCATTTGTTTGAGCCCGCAATGGGCTCTACCCTAAGGATTATTATGCTTGATTTTGCATGGATACTTTGTACATTAGTGTGGGTTTCATTAGTGTGCAATTTTTGGTGTGATTGTTTGTGTGTTTGCAAACATTTTTTCCCCTCCTTACTATGTATTCTTCTTGGTTTCTAGATGTCGACGAACCCCATTCCTTATGTCAGTTTGTTGATGGTGCTTGTCATCGTACACAGAATCTCTCTTCCACGGCGTGGGCACTCTTTTCTCCCAATAATGAGTTAGTGAGCTTACAAGGCATATGTTTAGGAAATACAACTAAAAATATAGCTAAATATAGTGCAGTCATTAAATTGTTATCATAAGTTATTGCTCTTGGTATTAGGGCATTAGATTTTAAAATTGATTCACAACTTGTTGTATTACAATTAAACAAGCATTATTCCGTCAAAAATCCAAAAATTTTAAGAATGTATTTGCGTGTTCGTCTCTTGGAGATAATTTTTTATTAAATAAATTATCAACACATTCCAAGGCATCTAAATACATTAACAGACACATTGGAAAATCATGTTTTATATAGGCATTTGTGACACATGTAAAAATAAAAACTATGACATAATAGGAACATTAAGATACATCAAGAGAAACATATATATATATATATATAGAGAGAGAGAGAGAGAGATTGCAAAATGTTTATTACATCAAATTTTTTGTTCTGAGACACATGGCTCCTCGAGCCTACATAAATGCAAAAATAAAGACCAAGGACATGTCTATCCACTGACATGGTGCTTATGATAACATGTGACATCTCTAACAACTCATCCCAACAACAAGTGTAGTCTAGATGATACTCCCACGGTGTGCCTCTAGTACCGGAGTGGTACATTGTCAACAATCATGTATTCTAGAATGCCTCTAGTGAAGGCATCTAGGTTACACTCCACCTCTACCATAGGGTCTGCTCCCTTGATGTATGGGGAATCCTCTAACTGACGTGCTACCCTCCTACCTATTGGAGAAACCCCTGGAGATCTCTCTGGTCCAACATCTGCAAAATATCATAAGTCTTAATCTTAGTTCACATAATCAAAAAATCAAAAAAATTGGAAAAACTTTAAAATTTTAGTTCATTACCTGATTCATTCCATCGTGTCCCTGGTGGAAGTGGGAGATCAGGATCTCCTATGAAGTTTGTCCCTGCATAGGACCAGTCACCTACCATGATCAGTTATTGCTGGAGCCATACAAAGAATGTAGGCAGGAATTACATATGTTGGCCACCTCCATGATGAGGCATCAACTCCGCCCACCGTGATAACTTTGGCTCCTTGGGTCTCGAAATTTCCACCTCTACCCACTGATACCTAAACAATGGGACACATTTTAGGAAGAAAAAAACTAGAATCGACCCATAGCCAAATTTTTTTAGCTTCCCTGTCTTGCATTTGGTCAGTTGGTCTTTCATGTTGGATAGTAGCCCCTCACTCCAATTGAATATGGTAGGGTTCAAGAATTCCAATGCATACAGAAGGTGAGACTTTCTCGCCTCATGGAGAGCTTGTAATCCTGCCACATAATCAATGGTAAATAGAATGGTTTTCAATGGAAGCTCCCTGATATCCTTGATATCAGTTTTCCCGCTCTTGGTCTTGCGAGAACCATGAGCACAATGACTAGAAATCAGCATATCTATGCTCTCCCCTCCTGCACGAACACCTGATAACTGGACTCATTATCCCCTCTTAGAAAACCCAGTAATGAAGTATATGTCTGATAGTTCTATTTTCAACACCTGGTCCCCTGTCACGAACATTTGGCAATCTACATCCCACCATATCACCAAGTGTTGCAGTAAACCTACCCGGGCTCTGATCTCAGGGGTACTAAATAACTTAAGCAATATGATATCGTAGAGAGCCCTTATGCAATGTGGGTTTTGCGTTGCATGGTGGTCTTCTATTTCATGACCTCTTTACTTCCACTCAATGACCATTTTTCTCCAGCAAATAACCTACAAAACATCATTACACAAATATTGATTATCCTTCATGGAAGAAAAATTGGAAATCAATGGTTATTTTGTGAGTTTGATTGAAAAATATTATGACTCGGTGACAGCGTGAATGTTTATAATTTTTTCCGCGTTGTCATCGCATTATTCTTTTGGTGATCATGGAAAACATGAACGCGACTTTGATGGGTAAATCATGCGTTGGTCGCCCACGAGCCCTATTTTCTTCAAGCTCCCTTAGACACCTACTCTATGGGTAAAAATGCTTAAAAAACCATTGAAATGCAGAGAAAGGATAGAATTATAACCTGTGACTGACGGCTCGTATAATGGTGCACCAGTTTGATCACACTCCTCGCCTAAAGATCGGGGTAACTTTGGGTAAAAATGCTCTCCAAATTCACAAGTTACAAATGGTAATTTTATTTTTTTACGTTTTTATTTTATATAGACTTTTTAAAGTATGTTTACCATTTAACATGTATTTTTACCTATATTTTTATATTTTTCTCGAACAGGGTGACATTTTTTCACATGTGTAGCAAAAGGTGGTTACAAATTGGCAACGATATTTTATTTTGGATGAAATTACGAGTTTTGTTTCATCACTTTTCAGACTCGTGAAAAATAAATGAACCCCCCTAGAGTCATGTTGTTCCTTGAGAAACAATTCCTTGCTGTGTAAAGGAATCTGTGCTCAAGACATTAAGGATTATGTCACAAAATAAAATATATCTGTCTCTGGCTTTTAAACCTCAAACATTGATTATGTAACCATTAAATAACAAACCATGGATGTTCTGCAATGCTATATCCCACTTATGCTGAAATGAATGAACGGAAGAAAAGAGAAGAAGATTTTAATCTGATATGCTGCTTCAAACAGAATCTATCATTTCAAAACCCTGGAGAATTAAGTAGAGACAAAGTTAAAACAGAGGAGTGCATATTAAGGTGTGTTTAACTCTTAAATACATATGTATAAAGAGACCCGCTGCTCTTACTCTATTTTAATTACAGATGAAAAACATTATGTAAACTAGAAAAACTTTTCAGCACAAACAGAATGACAGGAACTTGCATACTCATTCATAGATTTTTCATTCTTCAGTACAAAAACTTGGCTTCAAGGTCCAAAAACCAAGAACCTCCTCTCCTCCTCCTATCTCTGCTTTTATATCAGCCTTCTGAACTAACTTCCTAACTGTTATGATCAGTTTTGAAACTGATTCTTGGAAATGTTGGAATTATTTTAATTTAAAAAATATTTGTTTTAATATTATATATAATATATAATATAAAACCAAAGATAAGATCCTACGCTAGTGCAAAGTGAAAAGAATGAATGGTATCTTTGGGGCCCACCATTACAGCCATATGTATAAATCGACAAAACCGCCCATGGTTTATGAAAACCGATAACCACCTACGGGGGTAATGACAACGGTTTGTACGAAATGAATCGGAGGTGTCGTAATACATCACAGCCGTCGATTTTGTGAATAGTGGTTTCGATTAAACCATTTGCGGGGGTGCTATCTCCCATAAAATTTGTTTAATTTATTCCCCCGCAAACCGTTGGATCCGAGCCAAGTGATCCAAGACGTTGATTTAACTGCAATATTGTATGCGTTTGCTCGCCTAAGCAACTGTGAGCCACAAAAAAAATTCAGAACCACTTCTGAACCATCTCATCATTCCGCTTGCAGATCTCAGCATCTTCCAATACATCTCAGCATTCTCAACTTCTTTCTCAGTAGCATCAACCGGATTTTCGTTATCTTCAGTTATCTTATCAAGCTTTAAGACATAAGCCTGGTTTCACCCTTCAAACAATCTTTTTTAAAAATCTGAGACCTTTCATCATCGAACTTTAGAGGGGAACAAAAATTGCTTCCTATCGCCTCGTTTTGACCAAATGCTCCCAACCAATCTCTTTACCACAGTCACCACATGTAACTTTAACTGGGAGCTTCACATCACTTCGAAGCAGGAGATTTGCGTGACTCTTGTTATTACATTTCTGAGTCGTATTGTGTACTGGGGAAATGTCTCAGCTGTACAATCTCTGCTCCATAGGATGAATCTTGTTAACAGATTTCTGGTTTATGCTCTGTACTGTAACTCTGTCACCACTGTTGAAATTGTTCGTTGGTGCAGAATTTCAAGTTTTAATTTGCAACTCTAGATCGGTAAGACTTCTTTGAATACTGAACTGTCAAATTTGTTCTTGATCCTTATTGCAGTAAAAATACTTGTAGTTGCGGTTCAAACTCTTAAAAAGCTTGAGATATTGGAAGACTTCACATCTGCGTGAAGGACAGATTGAATAAAGCTTTTATGCCATTAATATAATCCTTCAGTAGTTCCGTCTCCTGCAGCTGCCTTCAATCGCACCGTCCAAGAAACGACCGGCTTCTCCTCGCCTCCATGAGGATTCTCTTCAAGGCTTCCTCTGAAAGAAAATTATACACCAGAAGGCCGGTAAGGCCTTCTTCACAGTAACGAATAAGTGTAATGATGCTGTTGCGATTTAATAAAATAAAATCTCAACTTCAGAAAGAAGCTCTTGCTCTGTTTTGGTTGTAAAATTCAAGATTTTCACTGACAACGATAGTCCATCAGGAAAAATCCTCTGTACACTTTACTTCAACCTCCTCTTCCTATAAAATTCCCTCGAAGAACATGGATGTCACATAACTCAAATGGATTCACGGGATTAAAAAAAAAACCCTTAAAGAGGAGATTTTCCATTCAAAGCAAAAGCACAAAAATTAAAAGCTCCAAGAGGAAACCTTGAAATGCAACCTATTGAAAAGCCGGCAGTGGCAGATTGCAACTCCCGATATGTAAAATGTCCGCAGGTTTTACTTTGACAAACACACTCTAACTTCTTGCCAAATTATTTTCTTTTCGATTAGAGTCCTTTTGCTGACTGCAACGCAACCCACCTTCTTGAGAGATTGTCTCATTTGAATACCGAGCTTCATGTTCATAGTTGCAAACATTCTACGTAATCTGCTCTTTCAATCGAAGCTCTCCATTTGTCTATGTATGTTTATTTGGCAGCTGTAGTGGCCATTCAACCTGTTGTTTATCGACAATTCTTGCAGCAAGACCCTCCTTTGCTACCTGCCGTTTATATATCTTTTCCTCCATTGTTCCATGAGCAACCAAGCGATGGGCATAAACATGCTTTTTCTGTCCAAATCTCCACACACGAAAAAGAGCCTGAAGATCATGTGTTGGATTCCAGGAACCATCAACAATTATAACACGATTGGCTGCTGGAAGATTTATACCCAATGATCCAGCTCTAGTTGATATTAGCACACTAGACCTTTTTATTTAAAGGATTATTAAACTTCTCTACTAATTTTTTCCCTTTGGGCGCCGCTAGTGTGTCCATCAAGCCTGTACCATTCTTTTCCTTGCCTCCAGTATTCATCTTTCTTTCCACACCGAGGTAATTTTTTCAAGAATGACTCAATGAGATCTAATGTACTCAAGCTATGACTGAAAACCAATGCCTTATCACCTCTATCAAGGAAATGAAATGCAACGGCATGCACCCTTGCCAGCCTTCCACATAGCTTGAGCAACCCTGCAATGTAATTAAATCACCCAATAACATATTTCTTAGGCACAGTGTTGCAAATGCCTTTAAAACATTTTGTTTATCTCCTTGAACTTGTTCCATTTCGATAATTGTTCCTCAGCAACCTTAAATTTCCCAGAGCTTCTCCCGACTTTTTGCTGAGTAAAATTGTGCTACAACATCTGGCTCCAATTGGGGACAGTACTTTGGTAGCAAAGTGCTGAGAACTTGTAGATCAGTAGCCTTTATTGGGCATGGAGTCAAGTCAGACAGAATTTTCTCTCAATCCAAAATCTTTGAAAACTTCAAAACTTCTCTGAACCCTCCTTCTTCTTGGATCTTTATTTTGAATTGAAAATCTTAAACTAGAAATACTGCAACTAGAAATGCTCAACTCCTGAGCTTATTTATGTACAACTCCTATATATATAAGCATGGTTGAACTTAATCAAGTGAAGTCAACCTTCCAATGGAACCAATCCAGCATCTGCTTGTCAGATTTAATACCTTCACACTGCTGAGATTTAAAAATCAAAAGAGGAATGTACCAAGAAAAATTTTCATATACAAAATTTTGTACATACCCTTGCATAAAAGCTTGTTGCTGACCAAAGAAATTTGCCATATATTCAGCAACTGGATCATAAAAATCATGAGACAAAACTTTGGTTCTCTTCTTTTCTTGAGCATTTTGCAGAAGTCTTTGAACATGGCAGCTTCCTTCATTGTTTGGCCCTTCAATTAAGAACTGTTTGTTAGGAACTTGACTGCCAGTTCCTGTAGGCGGGCATTCAGGCTGAAAATAAAAATCCACGGTTTGCTCTCCACAATGTTGATGCTCTTCATATAGCATCAATTCTTGACGAAAAATTTCCTCATCTTGCAAACAGGTCTGAGAAACTGCACTATTTTCCTCACTACTCACAAAATGATTGCAATGATCTTCCATGCTTTCATAGTGTATTTCAGCTGTTGCAACTAAGTTTTGACTAGAATCTTCAAAATGATTAGATTCTTTTCTTTCAACAATATAAGAACCTTTTGTCACTTTTTGAAAAACTTTATTCAGCTCTGAACTTACATTCTCTTGTAAAGAAATTCCAATGCTTCCTTCACAAGCCCTCTTATCTTTGACAAAAATTGGACATTCTGCATTGCAGGAAAAATTTCTACAAGACCATGCATTATCTTCGATTTCTTGCGCATGAAGAAACATCAGCTTCAGATTACTAGGCTTTCTCTCCCTGAGATAAAAAGCCAAGGCAATAGACAGAGCTTTCAAATAATAGACCATAGCTGCTGCCTCTGGAGGTCGAATTTCTTCTGGCATGATGAAATAAATCTTTTGAAACCTCCTATTAAACTCAGAAATCAATTCATTACTTTGCCTTTGGATATAATATAATTCCAAAAGGTGCTCTTCATACGACTTACTCTCGCCCCAATATGTAAGGAATACATCTTGAAGATCTTGCCAGGAATTAATTGAACCTGCTTCCAAACACTGGAACCATTGCTGAGCATCATGTTTTAAAGAATGGCAAAACATTCTTAGAGCTACGTCTTCATAAATGATTTGAAATTTGTCCAGAAAGTACTCAAATTCCAAGATATGTAGTTTAGCTTAAATGTCCTTCTCCTTCCCGGAGAAACTTGGCAAGGACTTGAATCCTTTTGAAGGATACTGATGGAGAATAGCAGGCAGCTTCAGGGGTTTAAAGATTTCTTTATTTTTGAACTGAAAAGCAGTCAATTTCTCATAAGGCAAAATATTATCATGCAAAGATGATGAATCATGATCTTTATGCCCAGACTGTGACTGATTATCTTTCGGGATTGTAATACAACAATCATCCCTCCTTTCATGTTTAGGAGATACATCTTTGTTAATATTTATAATACATGCTGAAGCAAAATCATCTTTTTTCAATAATGGATTTACATTTTGGGCCTTATAATGTTCTGAGAAAATAAAGCAGGAAACAATCCTTCTAAGATAAAAGGGAAAATAAACCACTAAATTGACAATAAAAAATAGAACCTCCTTTAAAAAATGGAAATTCTGATACATGTTTTTTCCATGATACTTTCTCATCTTCTTGCCAGGAAAATTCTTCATCTAATGAAACCTTCATCCGTGGAGTCGCCAGGTGAATAATAAACAACCAATCTTCAAATTTGAATCTTGTTCACCATCAAAAAGAAAGGATCATGAAAGCTTCTACTGCAAGATATTTGACCTCGCGTTTGGTTTCTTGAAAATGAGAATTATGTACATAGTAAACACAGCCAAAAACTTCCTCCTCACTGAAAAACCAGAGGAAGTAGAAAGAAAACCCAGGGAAATGAACTTCGCTTCTTCGTCCCCGGCAACGGCGCCAATTAATGTTGTTCCTTGAGAAACAATTCCTTGCTGTGTAAAGGAATCCGTGCTCAAGACATTAATGATTATGTCACAAAATAAAATATATCTGTCTCTGGCTTTTAAACCTCAAACATTGATTATGTAACCATTAAATAACAAACCATGGATGTTCTGCAATGCTATATCCCACTTATGCTGAAATGAATGAACGGAAGAAAAGAGAAGAAGATTTTAATCTGATATGCTGCTTCAAACAGAATCTATCATTTCAAAACCATGGAGAATTAAGTAGAGACAAAGTTAAAATAGAGGAGCGCATATTAAGGTGTGTTTAACTCTTAAATAAATATGTATAAAGAGACCCGCTGCTCTTACTCTATTTTAATCACAGATGAAAAACATTATGTAAACTAGAAAAAAAATTTAGCACAAACAGAATGACAGGAACTTGCATACTCATTCATAGATTTTTCATTCTTCAGTACAAAAACTTGGCTTCAAGGTCCAAAAACCAGGAACCTCCTCTCCTCCTCCTATCTCTGCTTTTATATCAGCCTTCTGAACTAACTTCCTAACTGTTATGATCAGTTTTGAAACTGATTCTTGGAAATGTTGGAATTATTTTAATTTACAAAATATTTGTTTTAATATTATATATAATATATAATATAAAACCAAAGATAAGATCCTACGCTAGTGCAAAGTGAAAAGAAAGAATGGTATCTTTGGGGCCCACCATTACAGCCATATGTATAAATCGACAAAACCGCCCATGGTTTATGAAAACCGATAACCACCTACGGGGGTAATGACAACGATTTGTACGAAATGAATCGGAGGTGCCGTAATACATCACAGCCGTCAATTTTGTGAATAGTGGTTTCGATTAACCCATTTGCGGGGGTGCTATCTCCCATAAAATTTGTTTAATTTATGCCCCCGCAAACCGTTGGATCCGAGCCAAGTGATCCAAGACGTCGATTTAACTGCAATATTGTATGTGTTTGCTCGCCTAAGCAACTGTGAGCCACAAAAAAAATTTAGAACCACTTCTGAACCATCTCATCATTCCGCTTGCAGATCTCAGCATCTTCCAATACATCTCAGCATTCTCAACTTCTTTCTCAGTAGCATCAACCGGATTTTCGTTATCTTCAGTTATCTTATCAAGCTTTAAGACATAAGCCTGGTTGCACCCTTCAAACAATCTTTTTACAATATCTGAGACCTTTCATCATCGAACTTTAGAGGGAAACAAAAACTGCTTCCTATCGCCTCGTTTTGACCAAATGCTCCCAACCAATCTCTTTACCACAGTCACCACATGTAACTTTAACTGGGAGCTTCACATCACTTCGAAGCAGGAGATTTGCGTGACTCTTGTTATTACATTTCTGAGTCGTATTGTGTACTGGGGCAATGTCTCAGCTGTACAATCTCTGCTCCATAGGATGAATCTTGTTAACAGATTTCTGGTTTATGCTCTGTACTGTAACTCTGTCACCACTATTGAAATTGTTCGTTGGTGCAGAATTTCAAGTTTTAATTTGCAACTCTAGATCGGTAAGACTTCTTTGAATACTGAACTGTCAAATTTGTTCTTGATCCTTATTGCAATAAAAATACTTGTAGCTGCGATTCAAACTCTTAAAAAGCTTGAGATATTGGAATACTTCACATCTGCGTGAAGGACAGATTGAATAAAGCTTTTATGCCATTAATATAATCCTTCAGCAGCTCCGTCTCCTGCAGCTGCCTTCAATCGCACCGTCCAAGAAACGATCGGCTTCTCCTTGCCTCCATGAGGATTCTCTTCAAGGCTTCCTCTGAAAGCAAATTATACACCAGAAGGCCGGTAAGGCCTTCTTCAGAGTAACGAATAAGTGTAATGATGCTGTTGCGATTCAATAAAATAAAATCTCAACTTCAGAAAGAAGCTCTTGCTCTGTTTTGGTTGTAAAATTCAAGATTTTCACTGACAACGATAGTCCATTAGGAAAAATCCTCTGTACACTTTACTTCAACCTCCTCTTCCTATAAAATTCCCTCGAAGAACATGGATGTCACATAACTCAAATGGATTCACGGGATTAAAAAAAAAAACCCTTAAAGAGGAGATTTTCCATTCAAAGCAAAAGCACAAAAATTAAAAGCTCCAAGAGGAAACCTTGAAATGCAACCTGTTGAAAAGCCGGCAGTGGCAGATTGCAACTCTCGATATGTAAAATGTCCGCAAGTTTTACTTCGACAAACACACTCTAACTTCTTACCAAATAATTTTCTTTTCGATTAGAGTCCTTCTGCTGACTACAACGCAACCCACCTTCTTGAGAGATTGTCTCATTTGAATACCGAGCTTCATGTTCATAGTTGCAAACCTTCTGCGTAATCTGCTCTTTCAATCGAAGCTCTCCATTGTCTGTGTATGTTTATTTGGCAGCTGTAGTGGCCATTCAACCTGTTGTTTATCAACAATTCTTGCAGCAAGACCCTCCTTTGCTACCTGTCGTTTATATATCTTTTCCTCCATTGTTCCATGAGCAACCAAGCGATGGGCATAAACATGCTTTGTCTGTCCAAATCTCCACACACGAAAAAAAGCCTGAAGATCATGTGTTGGATTCCAGGAACCATCAACAAGTATAACACGATTGGCTGCTGGAAGATTTATACCCAATGATCCAGCTCTAGTTGATATTAACACACTGGACCTTTTTATTTAAAGGATTATTAAACTTCTCTACTAATTTTTTCCCTTTGGGCGCCGCTAGTGTGTCCATCAAGCCTGTACCATTCTTTTCCTTGCCTCTAGTATTCATCTTTCTTTCCACACCGAGGTAATTTTGTCAAGAATGACTCAATGAGATCTAATGTACTCAAGCTATGATTGAAAACCAATGCCTTATCACCTCTATCAAGGAAATGCAATGCAATGGCATGCACCCTTGTCAGCCTTCCACATAGCTTGAGAAACCCTGCAATGTAATTAAATCACCCAATAACAGATTTCTTAGGCACAGTGTTGCAAATGCCTTTAAAACATTTTGTTTATCTCCTTGAACTTGTTCCATTTCGATAATTGTTCCTCAGCAACCTTAAATTTCCCAGAGCTTCTCCCGACTTTTTGCTGAGTAAAATTGTGCTACAACAAGTCATATTTCAGAACTTTTATGACTCGAAAAATGAAAATTTTGTCGATAAATTGTCCTTTCAAGCTCGTAAAAGTAAATGGATTGACGTCTACATAGTATAAGTTTAACCCTTTTCTGGACTAAGATAGACTAATTACAAAAAATTAATGCCTTAGTCAAACATGACTTAGAGGTTCTCTTAGATATTTTTTTCTACCTTTTTGGATTCGAGATACTACTTACGAAAAAGGGAAATTTGGAGTTTTTTTTTCCACTTCTTTTTCAAACTCCCTAAACATGAAAAATATGTCAAGTTACCCCTCTGTAGGACTCGTAAAAATTAAACAACAAAGGACTTTTCACCATGACAAGACCGAGTTACTCCTTTCTAAGGCTCGCTAAAATTACTAGGATGGATTCATCTGAAGGGTTAACTTATACACTAAGCATATGGTATCCTCTTCAAGCTTTCAATAATAAATAAATAGGTACTCACTAGAAATAGTGGGGGAAATGGAAGGAAACACATATATTGTATTTCGTCTGAAAGGTAGCATGTCTCTCTTGAACATGACACTTATATGTATCTCATGTCGGGTTTGGGATATCCTCACTTCGTGACTTGCCTTCCTAGGTTTGGAAAATCCATTTACCTCTCATTCGATTATATCATTTTTTCATCATGACCTCTAATCCCATTTGGATTCAAATGATGCAAAATTCTGGAGTCGTGTCACCGATATGTTCAAGAGAATTCCCCATATGCAAATTCAAAGCATTTATACCATGTTTTACCTTCTATGCATCATTCCTAAATCACTCTTAGCAACTCTGCAAATCCTATGTTTTGCGTCGATGATGTGGGAAACATTATGGCCCTCCTTCGATGGATCACTTCCCGTTGACTCTAGCTCATTATCCAGGAAGATGATCTAGAAACCCCTTTTCAATACCTTAGAGCTTGCATGCCTCAATGGTAGGTTCTTCGCATTCGACGATAGGTTCACATCATCACCCTTCGATTGAATGATTCTATAAGTGTTTGACTTCAACTTCATTGTTCACACACATGGATTGTGCTGCTATACCTTGAGAGCCATCTTCATCATTGGTGGTTTCTCTCATTCATGTTAACGGTTTACATCATTGACTGGTAATCGGGTAGTTTCTGCCATGTTCAACTTCAACACATCTATTCACATGGTCAAATTCGTACTTTGCATGAGTCAAGATATAGGCTAGAACCATGGGTTTCCTTTGATAACTCTAGGCTGCGTGGTGTTATTCATGATTGTACACATGATATTTTCTAGTCGGATGGTTTTGCCCATGTTGTAGATTCATGTATTCATATATTCATGATCCTTTTCAGTCGGATGGATGCATCCATGTCGTGGATCCATGTATTGTTCGATGCCTACCTAGAGATGTATTTTTAGGCATACTTACATCATAGATGTCATATATATTGTATCATGTTTGGATTGTAGGTATCCTAATGGTGGTTCTCTAAAGTCATTTCCTTTACTTGTAAATCACTTCAGCCATCACTTCTCGTTCTGACTTCATGCTTTAGGGGGAATCTGTTATACACTTTTTTTTCACACTCCCCTTTGTGTCGTCATCCCACCAGTGCCAAAAAATATTTTCTCCATCAAACATTCCTAAAACATCCCTGAATAAGTGAAAGAAGACTTGATTTAAAAATATTCTTGGAAAGCTTGTCAAAAAACCTATTTTACAAGCCCAACACGCCTTGCATAGTTAATACCCCACGCTTGTCACTTTTTTCAAAACATGTGTCTAGCACTGGCAGAGAAACCTTTGATAGGGAAATATACATTGGTCCTCTTCAAGAAATTTTCCAAAAAATGGAGGATAATATTCCCTTACTCTGGAAGCCTTGAGAACAGCGACATAGTTTCATGTTGTTGATCATAGGAACGAGACCTCCCATTCATGTCCATGGATCTTTCCCTTAATATGTGGAACTCCTCCCACCCTCAACTCCCTCTCCTTCCTTATAAATGAAACCCTTACCATCCACTAATGGTTGGTTTCCATCCTATGAGCTGAAGCATTCCCAATTGCTACCAGTTGTAACATTCTTGGGTTTTGATAAGTTAGCATGTTATATATATATATATATATATATATATATATATATATATATATATATATATATATATATATATATATAATGTTAAGTTAGGATATGGATGAAAATAAAATAAAAAAATGTTAGGATAAAATATGTTTTTATACATCCATGTCAAAATAAAATGTTAGAGTTAGTTGCCCTAAAGAAGGAAGGCAAAGAGAATAAAATGTTAGGCAAGCAATAATATATATATATATATATATATATATATATATATATATATATATATATATATATGATTTAGTCTTCACAATAAATTTCATGGCCGCCTGTTTAAATGCACCAGTTACCAAATGATTAAATTTTCATTAATGATGATTAGATTCTTTAAAAAGAGTTTATATTTTCATTAATTAAGAAAATCATATAGCGCTTAAATTATTTTTATCCAAAGTCGCAAAACGACAAAGGGTTAAATCGCACCCATAAAAAGGTTGCTGATTTTAATGAACAATCTCTCTTCTGCTCGAGATCAATGGTGGAGGATCACTTCGCGACACGCACCCCCCCCCCCCATTTCTCGTCAACACGAGGGGGGGTCCGAAAATCAGTTTCAATGGCCGCCGCTCTTTGCAACATGTCGAAACCACATTAATTCGCACCCCCTACACCAAAAACCATAAACCAAGAGGTACCCCCCCCCCCCCGAAATCCGTCGATGGTAAAACTCTTCCAATGTATTTTTCCTCCTACGCCTCAACCGAACGGGTCTCTCCTTCCATGCTGTAACTATTGTCCATTCAACCAATGACATTACACCACGTCATCCGACCATTATCCACCTACGCCTTCGCTCCCTAACCGTTTGTACTTCTCCATTCACATGTTCACTACATAACCGTTTGATTCACTGTTGCTCATTAAAGCCTACTCCTAAATCATTAAGCCGCTATGGTCACTATCTGAACTGTTAAGCACAGTCTCTGCTTATAAAATGTTTTGCGACTTGCCGTTTATCACTTTTACCTTCTTGTTGATTCATTACAGGTTGACATCTCTGCATTCTGTTCCTTGTCAAAAAAATATCCTTGTCACCATTTATGTGACCGCCCGACCTGCAAATTCTTCCTCTAATTCCATTTCCATACCTAAAAAATGTCCCCGAAATCCAAAACCAAAAATAAGGTGACCTCGAAGAGAAAGTCAAGAAACAAGTTGTCGAAGAGCTACAAATCACCAACCCAGTTGCAGAGGAAATCTCTGCCCCTACACCACAGCTCAACCTGGATTTGATCCCTCTCGCAGACGCATTCTTTAAGGTCACATATTCTCACTATGAATTTTAATTTCATGAATTACACCTATGGCTTAGGAAAAAACACATTAATCAACAGGACCTCATCAAGTTCTGGGAATCAATGTTGCCCCTCTTTTATTTTCCAAAAAATCATCCATTTCCTAACCTTATTGCCTGGTGCCAAGCTCAGTATGATCCTATAAAGAGAGCAGTGGTGGCTCAGAATGGAAAAATTATGATCATCATCTCTCTGGAAACCATAAACCAAATGCTTCTTATCCCTCCATCTGATTCTTTGACCCATTTTTCACCAGTTGCACTCATGGACCTCTACCATAAGATCACTTTCCCTCAAAGAGCCCAAATTTTCGAAATATTTTTGCTTGAGGATGCAGAATTGCCCAAAAATAACCCACCATACTCATCCTCCATTTTACCTGAATTTGTTAAACATTGTGTTTCCCTTCTCACTTACCTATTAGGATACCCAGATGACTAAACAGTTGATGAACCTATCATGGGGTTCCTATCCATTTTCAGTAAAATATAAAGAACCATTGTTCATGTATAATTACAGTCAATTCTTGACTGAAAATATATGTGAACAATTCATGAATTTCACAACTCAAGGTGTGTTTAATTACACTTTTGTAATTATACACATGTTTCTTTTTCAACAGGGAGACATGTTGCCTATCAAGCTCAACAAACAGGATGATCAAGGGGTGAATAAATCAGTGATTCACTGGATTTAATTAATCAAGGCTACATCAACAAAAACTAAATTTTTCAGAGTTCATTGATTCCTTTATACACCCAGTAAAGCAGTTGCTTACCAGTCATACAAAACCAAGAATTGGAGAAGAGATCAAATGGATCCTACATTTGAGTGAGCAGGCCAAAACAGGAGATTGGTATTTATACCAAAATTACACAAAAATTAGAGTATATGGCTATGAACTCCCACCATATAAGCTCCCCAGATATGTTCCCATGAAGGTCTTTTCCCTTGAATATATTTGACAGATGATAAATATGGATGACCTCCATTTTGTTTCAGGGAAAATGAAAGCTCAGTTCAAGCTCAAGGAAAGCATTGGATCTTTTATTTGTAATACCATATCAGTTGGTGTTGAAGCTAATGCAGTGTTGAAGAAAATGGGTTTCCAACCAAGTTTCACTTGGTCTTATGAACCACATCGCATTATTTATACTCTGAGAGTTGAACTCAAAACAACCTCATATAATCATACCTCCAAAGAAGAAATAGAAAAATATATGAACCAAGATCAATGGGTTGAAGTCACTCTTCAAGAGGCAAATGAGCAAGTTATTTCAACTTCTAATCTACAGACCCTAGTCCCTGAGAGCAAGTAGCATAAAAGAGTCAGAGAAGAGCCTCCACCCGCTAAAGAGATCATGAAGGAGTTCATTTTGCAACAAAAGAAGCCAAAGATTAGCTCAACTTTACTTTCAGAAGGAGGACAACCACAGATAATTGATTTGGAAGACACTGAAGATTCTACATCAAAAAATGTTTCAATAACTCCTCCAATATCATCACCTACTAGAGAACCTCTGGAGATCATCCAACACTCAAAAGCTAGTTCTTCTGATGAACAGAATATTTTCACTAGGTTCCTAGACATCAAACATAAGAATGAAGCTTTAAAGTCCAATGTGTATAGCCAGTTCTAGAAACAAACGTCAACTTCTCAGCACAGGCTTCTTACTGCCTTTGACATCGAGAAGGGAAGAATGAAAATGGCATTTCTACAAGAAAAAATTCCTTTTCCTAAGTCTCGTTCAGAATACAAAAAGATTGTGCTTTCATTTGATGCAAGTCAGATCCACCCTATAGATCAGATGGACATGCATAGGAAATCTAGAGAAATGCTCTTCTCGAAAATCAAAACTACAACTATGTCACTCTCCAAGCTAAAAAATGCATTGTAAAATGTTCAATCCTAGCTTAAGATTGAAAATTTGTCTTCATTAGCAAAAGGTAATAGACTTAAATCTTTGGAGGATCTGGTAGTTAGGGTTGGATATGATCCAAAGGATTGCAAAGAAGCTGAAGAAATCATTAAGAAGAAAAATGAAAACATTTATGCTTTGCGCAAACAACTCAAATTACCTTCAATTGAAGATCCACAGACAAAAAAAAATGCAAAAAATGAATACAACAAGGAGGAGATGCTCAGATTAATCATTAAGAAAAACATTCAAATAATAAAAATGGAGGAACATATTAAAGAGTTGTTAAAAGAGAAATCAGAAACACATATGGCTATTGATCCAAACAGAACAATTCAAACATCTACTGTAGGTACAGAGCCTTCAGCATCATTGACAACAACTGATACAACAAAGTTAGCACATGATTTCGCTATTCAGAAGCAGGAACATGAGAAGTTGCAACAAAAGTTTTAGTTTCTAAAATCACAGAAGATCATAAATGATACTTTATATATGGAGGAAATACAAAAGTCACATAAGTTGGGACTCAGGATTAAAGAACTAGAAAGTGAATCTTTAATGGCAGGGATGTTGGCTAAAGCCAAGCAGAACATTTGGGAAGACATCAAAAAATATATAACAGAAGTATGTCCATCCATACAGATAATTTTTAAACAGCAAGAGCTCATCACCAAGTGCAAAGCAGCCATAGAAGAACAAAATCTCAAGAAAAATCCAAGTGAAGCTACTGATATGATTAAGGTCTTGAAATCAAAAAACAAAGAAAAATTAGAAGAGATAAACATACTGGATAGGACTGCAACAATCTTAGAAATCAATATATTCTTAAAGAAGAGGAATTTAATCAACCAACTTCAAACAAAATGTGAAGCTTTGAATATTGTTGTTCAACGTTTTCATACAAAGTTTAATGTTTTGAATCATAAGGGACTACCAGGATTGGTAGGTTTAGATGATAAGTTGATTAAATTAGAGGATTATTGTAAGAATTTATATACTATTGCAGTGGATAAGTCTAAATTTGCAGGTATTAAAGGACAGATTATAGGGAAAGAATTTTTAGAAGCTTTGCATTTTGATTTGATAATTCAACACCAAATCAAACATTTGTTCATCCAAAATCCTAATTTCGAGAGATATACAAAGGTAGATGAAATATTCAGAAAAATGGTGAGCGTAGAAATCCCAAGTCAAGAAAAATGGGATAAATTTTGTGAGACTATTGAGTAAAATTATGATATTTAAAGCATGCCAGCATAACAAATTTTTAAGGGCCCAGTCATCAACAACTTCCATAAAAAAGGGCACAGTCATCAACAACTTCCATGAGAACATAGACACATCATATATCTATTTCCTTCCTCTATTCTACTCTATTCTATTATTGT
Organism: Pinus albicaulis; assembly: GCA_034641835.2. Taxonomy (NCBI): domain Eukaryota; kingdom Viridiplantae; phylum Streptophyta; class Pinopsida; order Pinales; family Pinaceae; genus Pinus; species Pinus albicaulis. The sequence goes on from CM076582.1 coordinate 1,185,477,506, forward strand.
AATCAGTTCAAGATATATCTAAGTATTATAAATTAGTATAAATAACTCTCATTACGAGTTATTAAGGGTTTCACCCTTGGATGAGTAAATTTTGTAAGAAGTATTGTATAAGTTTTTCGATCATCAATAATAGAAGAAGGATTCTGAATTTGTCTAATACAACTTTGTTCCTTCTGTGAGTTTTTCCTGTTTTCATTACATTCTGTCTCTACATTTGTTTAATTGTTATCAAGATTATCAGGTGAGATTAACTGTTTTTCAGTTTATCTTACAATTCCTCCTGAAGTTATTATCAATATAAAGAATGATTTACTAAAGAGTTTGCTGATGTAAGTCCCTTTCATTTATAAATTGTCTGCATCTTGATAATGTTAAATATATTTTGTTGAACTTTTAAACATTGTTTAAAGGTTTTCAAACTTATGATTAATTAAATCATTCAATCTGAATATTTGGTTATCATATCTTCTTACATAAGTCTACTTAAACATTTACAAAATCTTAAATCACCGTGTGAGATAAACAAGCAGCCCTTAGTCTTATTTTCTGATATTATTTGAAAATTTTAAGAAAAATTGTTTGAAAAAGTCATTTTATGCATTGGTCATCCAAAATTTCAAAACAAAACAAAACATTATAGATTCTTTGGCATAATTATTGACCCCATTTATCTCAAAAGACAACACTACCCATCTGTGAAGGAGGAAGTTGTTTGAAGAGACGAGGCTAGGACTTGGAGTCTCACCTGAAGGAGGAGTCCAACATCAAGGCTTTGTTTTGTATTGCTACCTTTTTCATTCAATTAATAATGAATTTTGTGTTTCCTTTCCATAAATGTGTCTATTATAGCATGTTTACTGTAGTTCTCCTTGATCTACTACATAGATTATACTAGAGATTGTTATGCTTGGTATACGTTTGTTGTCTCCATGTGTTCTTTCTTGCAGCCATTCGCCTTCATCAACAGAGAGGAGATCGTGATCATGGAAGTGAAAGAACCAAGGCTGACACCAAAGAAAGCATTAGCATCAGAAATAGGTAGGACATATATCCTCCTTCATGTTTTTCTAGCATAATTTAGGAAAGGTTGCATTTGTCTCGTATTTTTCTATATCCTCTCATTAGGACTAGAGGGATCGCTTATGTCCACAGAATGAATTGCGTGCACAAAATAAAGGTCGCATATATTTGTCTCATTTGTTGCTAGATCCTCCCATAGGACTGTAGGGATCGTTTCCGTCCGCAAAAAGGATTGTCTGCACAACTCCAATTTCCTTGGGAAAACTTCCCAATCATTTTTCCTGATAATGGAATCATATTCCTCTACCATGGAATCAACCCATATTGGTTTTTTCACTTCTTCCTCGAATGAGGATGGATCAATATCTACACTCTCTCTCATTAGAGCCATGTAGACAGTGTACTGATTGGGTGACCTCCTCTATCTGCGTTGTGATGTGGATGCTTCAACATTCTCTCTAGCATCATGCATCAATATGCCAACCTCTCTGGTGTGCTTCCTTCCATCTCTGTATGTCTCTGCATAAGTGGATGCCTCCACTCTCTACTCCTCTACTTGTGGTTGCTCCAAAACATCCCGAGGTTCTTCCTTTGGAGCCAAAAGTTCCTCATTTTCATGCAACTGAAGCTCCCTCACAAGGGAACATATCATGGCCTTCTCTTCATCGAACTTCACATCTCTACAAACAATTTTCATCCTATGAGATGGCAAGTACACCTGATAGTTGTGATATTTATTGGTGTACCCAAAAAATATTCCCAACTTCGTTGTCGGTTCTAGATTTTTCCTTGCATCCTTGGAAACATGATAGTAAAATGATGAACCAAATATCCTGAAGTGTGCCACATCTAGTTTCTTACCTGAAAAATATTATTCTGGTGTACTCATCCCGAGAATCATATGAGGACTCATGTTCTGCACATATACCCCTGTGTTGCATGATTCAACTCACAAGTTAAATGAGGACAATGCTTATGTTCTTCCTTTCAACAATCCCATTATGTTGTGGTTTGTGGGGTGCTATTAACTCCCGTCAAATTCCTTCTTATGCACAGAAGTTCTTGAATTCATTCGACACATATTCTCCAATGTTATCGCTCCTGAGATCCTTCACTTTCTTGCATGTGTCTTTCTCAATAAGTGCTTTAAATTCAATTTTGATAATGTTTGGTCTTTCTTCTGCATGAAGAATAACCAGAACTTACGTGATAAATCATCTACAAATATGACATAATACACGTGCTTGGCCATGGAGGCTGTCGATAATGGTCCACACACATTTGAGTGAACTATTTCAAGGATCGCTTGTGCTCAAATATCCTTATCATGAAAGGTTTCTTTGGTGTACTTCCTCAATGTACACCCTTTTCATGTGTCTCGCTGCTCTAGTGCACCCTTAGGAAGTCCTGTAGAAATTTTTTGCATGATCTTCAAAGCTCCATGGTGCAAATGGCCAAGTTTCCTATGCCATAATTCACCAATGTCTTGGTTCTGCACCTTCTCTTCTTTCATTCTGAAGGCAACATAGTCTTCTACATCCAATTTGTAGAGGTTCTTCACTCAAACCCTAATCCGCTTCACTTTTCCCGTGGCTATATGACGAAGGAAAGTCTTTCCTTTGCTAAATATCACATTGTAGCCATGGTCTTCCAACATAGCAACTGAAACTAAATTCTTCTTCATACCTGGAACATACATGACATATTTTAATGTGAGAGGAGAACCAAATTCTCTCTGAAAATTAATAGTACCAACATCGGCCGTGTTATACCTTCCATCATCTCTCATCTTGATGTGCATCTGTAGGTCCTTCTTCTCTAATTCGATGAAAACTTCTTTTTTTCCCATCATATGGAATGAGACTCCACTATCTAGATACCACACACTACCCATCATCGATTTCACCATGCATGAAATGAGGGTTAAAACCAACTCAAACTATGAAGTTAGAGCTTCACCTACCACTCCTCCTGAGGGATTCTTGTCGGCCTTCTTGTGCAGACACTTCATGGCATAGTGTCCCATCTCATGACAATGAAAACATTTAATCTTTGACAAGTCCTTCTTCTTTCCCGCCTGACTGGAATCTCTCTTCGATTGGAATTCATTCCCTTTCCATTTATTTTCCTTTCCAACCAAGGCACATTTATCCTCATAATCATGATTGAATGAGGTTCCATCTCTAGTGTTTTGCCTTATCTCTTCTTGCATCAAGTCGGACCACAAACACTCTCGCTCTGGTAGCTTTTCCCTCCCATTTACCGAATCTTGGTATCTTTGCTAGCTCTTGGGAAGACCTAGAAGTGTTAGGTTGACCATATCATATTTAGCAATTGTATCACCAACACTCCAAAGCTCATCTCAACATTGAGTGAACTTGCGCAAGTACTATGGTATTGTGTCTCCCTCTTCCATCTTGATCTTCGGAAGCATGTCCTTCAATGTTAGCTTCCTGTGGTCATTGTTGTTCTGAAACAATTCTGTCAAGGATTTTCACATTGCAAATGGAGTCTCCTTCCCCTGGAATTTCAATAAAATATGATCTCAAACTCCTTATAGTAAGATCCTTCTTGCCTTGGCTACATTCTTCTTCCATTCTGCTAGATTTTGTGCATCAACAATTGCTAGTCTCAGAACATTTATATCAATGCATTCCTTCAACCCATTATCTTTCATGACCGCTTACATTTAGTCCTTCCAATCAATGTAATTCAAGCTAACATCAAGGGTATACTCGAGACTTAGACCATATAAAGCTATCCTGATCATGCGGCTAGCTCTGAAGAATAAATCTACAAAACTCGTTCCTCCTGCAAAGATAACTTCGTACTATTCTCTTCTATAGTAATTTCATCTTCGATAACATGTATAAATTCCTTGTATATTCAAACTGTTAATTGTAATTTACTAAAACAGTAGACTTGACTCTACTATACTCATCAGTGAAAAAAATTAAATTGTTGTGAAATTACGAAACATACAAGAGAAAGAATTCAATCAACACATTACACAATGATTTCCTGGGGAAAGCCACAGCTAAAAACCCATGCAATTTGTATATTTCATTAGTCAGAAAATATGAGAAGATTGAAATGTTTTTCTCAAGCTCGATAAACCTCTGCACTATCTCTATCTATCTCATTGCTTCCTAGACAAGCCTTGGACAATACTTAACCAATTTTCTGCTTGTCCAAGTCCATATTTCCTTGCGTTTTTTTACTTTTGAATTAGCCCCTATTAATTACAGAAATTCCTCATCCACAAATGCACAATCCATCATAAGCCTTCCTCTGACTGCATGTACCCGTTGTACAATATGGATACTTATATAATTGATAGTATACTACCCTTGAACTCCAATCTCAACTGGGTAACTCATAGATCTTACATGCATGAGTTATTTATGGCTAAATTACCAGTTAACTGGTTGATCACAGAGTACACACCCCACTACTAGACCTCCCACTAGTTCCTCCAAAAGTTGGAACTAGTTTAACTAACTTTAACTCAGTTAAACTTAATTAATTAATTACAACTCAATATAAACTCAACCAGGGCTCCTAAAAAGTAGGAGACACTCTACATGACTCAATTTAGACACTCAACTCAAATTAACTAAACCAACTAAGTCAAAATAGCTTAGTTAAATTGCACAAGTTGTCGTGTGATGTGGAATTACAATTGTCTTCTAATTTAATTCAGGAGAAAATTAAATTAGAATCTTTCTTGGTGCCATTTTCAACAATTTTGAGCTAAATGTGTCAAGGGAATTGATGGCAAGGCACTATGACGTCAACAAGCTACATTAAGGAGGGAGGTGGAGGCTCAAGTCCACTAATTCACAATTGAATTTAATGGACATGTGCTCACACGAGCGATCCACCAAACGCTATTGTATAGCATTCAGTCAGGAAATATCTATATGCAAGATGGTCGGGATCTTTTGAATTTTAGCAATTTCTCTAGTGGTATCGAGTATCCTTCCGCTTTTGATTTTTTTTTTCTATCAGAGGAGGAGGGAGTGTTGAAATTGTTGGTACTCTAGACAATTCAAGATTCTGGGAAGTCCCTGGCCTTGTGCTTATGCTTTCATCCAAAGCTTGTGGGTTGGCTCGTGCAGGGTAATAGCAAGATACAAACTATTGTGGAAGGGGAGGAATTGGGCTCTGCTGTTGTGCATAGGGACCTGGTCAACAAAAAAGGAAACCTCATGTCTTATGTTTTCCCTCACTCATTACTCCATGTTTCAGACTAAGTTTCTATTGTTTAGCTTCAAGCATATTGTACTTCTATATATATGAGCACATTTTTTTAATCTAACCTATAAATTCTATTTGGACTCTAGTTTTTATATCGAATATAAACTTAAGACTAAAGTATATAGTATTTTTTTTTAATAAAAATGCTTTTTTCCCACCACTATTATGTTCCCTAGTGACAATGTGCACTACAAATTGTTGATGTATCTCTAATTTTCAAATTAATAAAAATTTATGTCAACTTATTAAATTAACTTTCTTTATTTATATATTGTTTTTATTAAAGAAAATAATATAATATTCATTTTCCTCTATAATAAGAAAAAGTAATTTAATATTAAGTTTTACTACTTTTCGGTATTTGGAGAATTATCTTTTCTGGAAAAGTTAGATACTAGACATGATTACTCATTCTAAATTTAGGAAGTTCTAATATCGCATCTCTGAATTTGAAGGAAAATCGGAACATAAATAAAATTAAAATTAAATAAATAAATAAAAAACCTGCACAAATATATTTAGAAACTATGGATCTAACACAACTTTAGACATTGAATTTATGGATGGAACACACCTTCCTGCATTAGAATAACCAAAGCTTTAGTTAGTGGGTAGACGTTGCACATCAAATTCTTCTTATAAGCATCACAATGTTTTAGTTAGGAGAAATTGCAGGTTATTATACCTATCTATTCCAAATACCTCAACCTCAGGAAAATGTGTTTTAGCTTCTGTGAGTATATCTTTTTTTTCAACCCATATAATTTTTTCTTCTGAAACAAACCCTTCCAATTCTAAATTATGAATCTCGGGAAAATGGACAGGCATTACCTATACAGTAACGTAACCAGAAGTTGTTGAGCGACCATGGATTTTCTGGACTGTAACAGTACAAAAAGTCATTGAATGGGCAGGCATTTTCGGGACTGTAGCAGAAGAAAAAGTTGTTTGCGATAGCGTGTGCATAACTCCGCTACCTTTTCTACATTACCCATTTCAAGTGTCAGATTAACCAGGAAATCAACAAGCATGAATTTTCTGAGCCATATGCACCACAATATTCTAGCATCCTTTCCCTGCAAACATCCTCAATTTATTTTATGTATCATTGTCTCGATTTTGTGACCATGACCCATATCGTGAAACCTTTTCACGAGTTTCCTCTAATATCTTAGGACACGATATCAAAGTATGTATCACTTCCTCTATGTCATTTTCAATTTTGAAAAAGGTAGGAAGTTTGACAGAGATGCGCTCATTCATACGAAGGACCCCAGTGGTACAGACTAAGACTAATCCTATTAAACCGCATATCAATTTAGCTCATGATTTCCTTGATTCTGAGTGGTCAACCAACGTCCTACTTAACTCATCCAAATACCATAAAACCGATGCCAAGAAGTAGGGGAGGTTATACCTCCCCAAGCCAGCCAGCTACTATGAGGTCTACATAGAGGGTGGGGCTATGTCCAGTGAACAGTTAGGTGCTACAAACGAATATGGGTGACTATGTTAGCTGGACCATCACACTTCACCAGTTGGATCCACCGAAGGCGTATCAAGCTTAGTTCTTCCGAAGGCATGGAGGGAAAGGACATGGCTTAGCGAGTAGAGTTAGCAGCATCACTATCAAAGACAACAACTTACCCACCATCAATGGTTTCTGGATCAGGTAATATTTCAGATTACCCACCAGCAACTTAGGTAAAATACATCAATTTTGCATTAAATTTCGTTGATCATTCAATAAAAGGGTTGAAAGGGATGAGTAGCACCCTTCCAACAAGCCTTGTTAGCATTTTTTGAATTATCATGAGGCTGATGGAATGCAGTAGAGATACCTATAACTTCTATATTCTTGATATTCGACCTCAGTCACAGAAAGTGTATTTATGCCACAGTTTCTCAGTTTCATGCTCACACTAACATTGTCATTTCACCTGCTATTCATGATATTAGTGATGCGGTCAAACCTTGCACACTATGATGTGGTTGATGTTTGGCCCTGACACATTCAAAGCTTAGGAAAAACCAATTTTAAAAATGAATTGATAGAATCATCTCGTGATTTATTTTAGTAACTTAACAAAGGGTGTCAGAATTTACAAATTTAATTTATAAACATCAATGTTGTTTTTAGTCATTTTTATTGAGTAGTTGTCAACGTATTTAATTAGTGAGTGTGCACACTTTTTAATTTTTCCTTTTTTTTTTCTTTTGCAAAATGAAAAAAGGAGAGGCATGAAAATAAGTGTATACAATTACTCAATAGAATCAACACCTGTTGCTTAAACCAAGCCAACCAGATTGTCTTCTAGTGGTGGACCCGGAACAGTGGAATAATGTATTGTGATGGTGGGTATGTAACTAGAAGGTGATTATATATAAACAATTTTCTTCATTTTTACTTAACTAAACAAACCATAAAACAACAATAAATATTATGTCCATCTGAACAACTAGGTAAGTAATTTCGATCTTGAAAATAATAAAAATGTATGCAAACCCATATTGAATCCTAATGTATATTTGAATAGGTGAATCCTAACAAATGTGAATAGAGCTCTAATTTTTTTTTACGTGCAGCAGTTGTAGGTTGGCAAGGGTTTCTGTGATGAAAGTTAGGGTTGCTACAATTTCCTACCATTATAGAAAATACTAGTCTCTTCTTCCTCACTCAAAACATACTTGAAAAAGAGGGATTGGGTAAATCCAACAGAAATATATCACTTTCCCATATGTACAGTGCATCTCCACTCATTGATGCCAATACAATGGCCAAACAACTCAAATCAAACCTGCAACACTCTCAATCGTTTTGCATAGTAACTCCTCTTGCGTTTTTTCTATAGCAGGTGATAGCGAAGTAGTCACAAAGGCATAGGAATAGACACCTTTCACCATACCAGGTGGTAAGGAAGAAAACACCAAGGCAATGGGCGTGGTAAGGAAGCAAACAAAAAGGCAATGGGCGTAGACGCTTTAACCATCTGCAGGTGGATTTAACCATCCACAGGTGGATGACATGTAATCAGTATGTTAATACATAAAATTGTACGAATACGTGGCAGAGAATATTTTGATGCATTCTTATATGATTCTTTTTCTATCCACATGTAACCCTTCTTGTAGCATACAAGAGGTGTTAATCTGTAATTGGCAAGTATGTCATTGGCAACGCAACCCCTTGTTCTATTAAAACTAGTGTTATTGAGGATAAGTAGCAATATACTCATTTCATCATATATCTTCCATTACAAAGATTGAAAAAAAAAACAAAATAAAATAAAAACTTATAAAATTAAGTAAATTATAATTTTATTTTAAATTATTATTATAATTATTAATTATAAAGAAAATTAATATATAAAATAATTATGTATACATTTTAAAAAATATGTAATAATATTTTTAATTATATAGATTCCAACTACTTTAACATGGAAATTCTTAATTTGTAAATAGCTCTTCTTACAATACCATGGGTTAATATCATGGTTTATGAATGCCACATACCCAATATGACATGAATTGATATTTTATTTTTAAAAAATTATTTAAATCTTACCTCTTGATCTATGAATACTACTATAACTTTTCTAGCATATACCATGGACGTTAAACCTCTACCATCCACTTAATAATTATCGATGATTAAATTGAAATTGTGAAAATGTTATTATGAAATAAACACACCTATCAGAGTCTCGTGGGAGAAGGGATGGAAGGAGCTCTGGAAATCCTTGCGGCAGAACCCTAATTGCTCAATATTTTCTCTGTTTGCATGGATTTTATATAGATCTCTTATGCATATCATTCAATGGTGAATATGTGTGATTTGGAAAATAAATTGTTTTCTTTCACAGGTATGGTTACTGGTCAAGCTAACTCCTCTTCGGTTTCATATATCTCTATGATGAAGTTTGGCTTTGTTCTTCCAGTGGTGCAATAAATTTATTATCTTAATGTTCCTGTGGATAAGAAAGCTTTAGAGTGTGAAAAATGTTTTTCAAATAATGGTTTGGTTTACAAGTTTAATGGGTTTTGGTCACGGTTAACCGATCTGCCTAAATGGATCTCTAAGACATGGAAGCCCCTTTTGACAGAGGAGCTAAATATTTACCCTATGGCACGGGGTTTCCTCACTGTGGTTTTTGAAAATATTAAAGACAATAAGACTATTTGTGAATTTGGGTTGTGGTTTTGGGGGAGTGTTGGCCTCTACATGCAGCCTTGGTCTCCCGCTTCTAATATAGCAACGACATTGATTTCTTCAGCCCCAGTTTGGGTAATACTGTCGAACCTTCCATTGCATTTCTAGAATCACATATCGCTTTCCTCTATTGGGAATGTGCTGGGAAAATTCTACTGTAGTTGTCTTGAAACAAAACAAACAAACAAAAAATCAACACTACTTATGCTCGAATTTGTGTGGAGATGGGCATAAGCAAGGGTTTTCCTGCATAGATTAATTTTATGGCTCCAAACTATGTTTGGTCCAAAACATCTACTATGAGAATATCTCATTTCGGTGTAGAGCATGCTATGAAACATGGCATGTAATTAAAAACTTCCCCAAGCATCCTCAAAATAGCAAAGATTAGAAAAAAAACCTCGAAGGCCCAAATGGTGGGAAGGTGCAAAAGGTGATCATTATACGATATGCAAAGAAGAAGATATTCAAGAAAAAAAAAAAACAGAACACATGAAGGAAGCAGATTCATTCAAATAAACTGCAATTATAGCAGCAGAATCTAAGCAAGAAAATTCTCTTGCCATTGTGGATCCTCTGGTTGCTAGAAAAGATTCCTCGGATGCAGTGTTAGTATAAAAATGACAAACCCTTGTGGAAAACAGATTACCTTTGGAAACCACAAGGAATATTACTGAAAAGGAAACTTCTTGGGTAGATCACACAGATGAGGAAGATTTCAAGAAAAATATCGTGCAATTGCCAAAAAATGATTCGTCAGAACTGGCAAAAAATGCAGGTTGGATTCAAGTTGGGAAGTAAGGAAAAAGTTTTTGTCTAAGGAAAACAAGAAGTCATTCTAGATCAAAATAAAAATATAGTTAAAACTGGAATGTAAATGTGTCTGTATTTTTGGGTTTTTTTTGAAAATATTTAGTTGCAAGGGGACTAAGATATTTGTGTAATACTTGAAAATAATGGAAAATGGATTTGTTAGGTAGTTTTGATTGTGTGTGTATTTAGGATTAGATCCTATTTTCTGGGAATTTTTTTGATCTCCCTAACTAAATGGACTCCTATAATATCTATATTATTTTATTGATTATTCAATGAATGTTTAGCAGTGTTGCTTGTGCATCCTCCATGTGCATCTCGTCTGACCTGTGAGTTGTGTGGTTCATTCCTAAATTTTGTCTTCCATATTTTTGAGTTGGTATCAGAGCGTCAAGATTGAGTTGTGCACTTGTGGCTAATATTGACACAATAAGCCTTTTTGGATGAGAGAGACTGGTGAGTGTGGAGCGTCCCCTATTAGTGAGTGCATGTGTGAAGATCTATTGGCAAAGTCAAGATCTATCATATTTATGCGTGGAGCAACGTGATCACATTGGAAGGTGGCATTGGTCTTGTTGTACGTGGAGGGAAGTGGAACTTGGTGTGGATTTTTTAGGATTTGTTAGGAAAATAAAGGTTAGAGTCAACCTGCGCACCCTCAGTCAATTTTACAGTGCGCAAATTTGGAGATTGTGCAACTTTTGTTAAGAAAAAGTGAGAAAATTTGTGCATGTTCTATTAAGGAAAAGTGTGCATTTTGCTCAGTTTTTATGAAGAAAAGGCGCAAATATTTGTGCAACTTTTATTTAGGAAAAGTGCGCAGATAACGAAAAACTTAGTCATTGTGCACTGTGTCTGTGGTTAGAGTGCGCATATCCATTTTTTTGTGGAATTATAAATTGGTTGAGCTTCATTTGGTTTTTTGTTTGAAACTATAGAGACTGGCCATTATTGGAGTCATGGATCTATCGATCAAGGATTCATGGAGCTAATGGTGGTGCTTGTGAAGTAAAAAAATTGGTCGTTGTTGGAAATTGAGATTTTTTTATCAATATGGGTAATCCCCTTACAGAGACATACTTGAATGAGGCCAATAAATTGGACGGATCCAATTATGTTAACTCGAAATTCAAACTGCAAACACTGATGGAAGGTTATGGTGCTTGGACCATCATGAAGGGGGAAGAAGGAAAACATGTTACGAGCTCGACAACTGCATTGATTCATGACTGGGAAAAGCGGGAAAACAAAGAAAATGTATTATTAAGGATTTCTATTAAAGATAATATAATCCCTCACATTCATGAGTGTAAAACTCCAGTGAAACCTAGACTACACTTAAAGATTTGTATGAGACTAAAAATACAAATCAAGTCCTCTTTCTGAAAAGTAATATCCTATATATTAAAATGGAGGAAATTAATTTGTCAGTGCTTTTGTTTCAAGAATTAAAGACTTGAAAGATAATATGGGAGACATAGGAGAATCAACATTTGGTATTGATCTTGTGACAATCACTTTAAATGGAATGTATTAGGACTTTCAAAATTTTATTACATGTATTGCAGCAAGGGAGAAAGTGCTAAATTTGAAGAATTAACAGGTCTACTAATGCAGTAAGAAGAGAGGTGCACGAATTTGAAGTCTCAGAATCCAGACTTGGCACTTATGGTAAAGAAGAAGTTCTTCAAACAGAAACAAGGAGGAGAAAGTAAAGGTGGAAGTCTATCTCAGAAAAGACCATTTCAAAAACCAAATCAAGGTATGTCATTTTTCAAAAATGATTATGAAATAAATCATTTTTATTTTGGTAGAAGTGGAAATCTTTCCAGAGACTGTTAAACATAGAAGACAGTCAGGACATTTTGCAAGAGAAGCTTTGAAGTTTGATATCAAAAAACTTAAGTTGTTTGTGTCTAATGTTGTGCTAGCTGCTGAAATGGATGATGAAATACATGGTTTGTGGACTCTGGAGCTTTCATATGACATGTAATAGGAGTTGGTTTGATAATTTCAAGGATTTATGCAATTTTTCTAATGTCTTTCTTAGATATGATCGCCCACATCAAATAAAGGGGTGTGGGGATATTCCTGTAAGATCAAATGACATTGTCAGGAACATTCATATTGTTATGTATGTGCCTGGGATTAAGAAAATTTTAACTCTGTGTATACAATTACATATTATAATATGAAGGTTGAATTATTCAAAACACATTGCATAGTGAAAGATTCTCTAGATCACTGCAAACTTGTTGCTTCAAGAGTCAAAGTTGGAGGCATGTACAAGCTTGATTCCACCATTAAAAGTCATCAAGCACTTACTTCTACAACAATGTCAACAAAAATTATTTGGCATTAGAGGTATGGTCACATCAATTATCATGATTTATTTTTGTTGCAGAAAAAAAAGTATGGTTGAAGGACTCCCTTTGTTAAAGAATGAATATGTTGCTTGTGAAGGTTGTGCATTAGGAAAAATTCACAGAGATGAATTCTCCTCTAATTCGGATAGGATAAGAAGAGATGTATTAGAACTTGTGCATTCTTATGTTTTTGGATATATGCAGACTATATCCCTAGGAAGTGCCTAATGTTTTCCGTTATTTATTGATGATCGCACAAGATATACTTGGGCGTACTTCCTTAGGAAAAAGACTAATTCTTTTGAGTATTTCAAATAATTCAAAAACATGGCAGAGAAGCAAACAGGGATGTTCATAAATATCTTGTGCTTAGATCAATGGGGAGAGTACAGATTGGTGAACTTCACCAAGTATTGCAAGGATCATGGAATAGTGAAACAGTTCACAATACCCTACACTCCACAACAAAATAGTGTTGTAGAAAGGAAAAACGGGACATTAGTGGTGTGTGCACAAAGTATGATCAGAGGTAAGAACCTCTCAAATTATTTTTGGGCAGAAGCCATTAGTACTATTGTTTATTTAAATAACAGAAGTCCAACAAGGTATCTTGATCTTAAGACCCCATTCGAAGCCTTGTATGGTTTTAAACCAACAGTTCATCATTTGAGGGTATTTGGGTGTAAGGCCTTTGCACATATTCTAAAGGGGAATAGAAAGAAACTTGATGCTAAATGTATCAAATGAATTTTTGTAGCCTATATTTTTCTTAATTTAAACCATATAAAATGTTTGATCCATCTACTCACAAAGTATTTGCGAGTAGAGATCTAATTTTCCATGAACGGGCAGATGAAGGCAACAAGGACAACAAACATGAAAGGTGGCACACACTTCCTGAAGTTGAAGACAATAAAGAAAAATCAAAAGCATAAAACAGTGAGCAACAAAAACTTGGGGTAGAATTCAGTGATATGGATATCACTAGCAGTCAAAGCCCAATCAGAGGTGAAGAAGTAATTTCAGAGAACAGTGGTGAAAGCATTGAACTGAGAAGGAGATCTACTTGGAAAATTTGACTACCTGAAAGGTATAAGGACTATGCCCTCATGAATAATGTTTTGAATGTCATAGAACTCATGAGTTTTAATGAAGCTAATGAATATGAAGAGTGGAGAAAACTTAATAGAGGAAGAATATGAATCTATAATTAAAAATAAAACCTGGGAATTAACCAAATTTCCTAAGATAAAGAGCCCATTGGATGTAAATGAATGTACAAACCAAAATTTAAATCAGATGGTACTATAGATCAATATAAAGCTAGATCGATGGAAAAAGGGTACTCACAAAAGGAAAACATTGAAAATGCAGAAACATTTGCACATGTAGCTAAATTAAATACTATTAGATTGTTAATTGCATTAGCTACAAAGTACCATTGGAATTTGCACCAGTTAGATGTAAAATATTCTTTTTTGAATGATGATTTAAAGGAGGAGGTGTATTTGACACAAATTGAAGGGTTTGTGAAAAAGGGACAGGAACATTTAGTTTGTAGATTAAAGAAATCCTTGTATGGGCTAAAACAGGCACCTAGGTCATGGTATGAGAAAATATATTCCTTCTTTCTTCAGCCGGTTTTTATGAGAAGTAAAAGTGATCCAAATATGTATACCAAGTTTGATGCAAAGGGGCATGTAGTACTGATTTCTTTGTATGTTGATGAATTAATTATTACAAGTGATTCAGTCAAACTAATTGATGACATTAAGAAGCAAATGTCATAAGTATTTGAAATGAAAGATCTTGGTGAGTTACATTACTGTCTAGGTCTTTAAGTGTGTAGAGATGTTGGTCAGACTTTTGTTACTGTTAGCCTCACTCTCATAAACAATTATAAATCCAAAGTTAATTGAATTAATTAAATTTTGAAATTGGGAATTTATGCCTAATTTTCTAGATTGAGTTGGTTCCTCTTAATTAGGAGTTAGTTTAGGCATACCTAAATTGGCTCCTAGATTAGTGTGTGGTTGAGATATTTTCTCAACTAAGTTTTCCAAGATAGATGCACTATCTTGAGACAATTTCCTCATCTATTTGTATTTATTATAACATTATTTTAATAATGAGAGTATGAGGAGTATGGTTTGTGGCCTTTTCTGCTAGTTCTATGTCTCTGGTGTTTTTGTGTTTTATTAGTTAATTTAGTTTCTACATGTGGTATCAGAGCACAAGGTCAGAACTAAGTTTGTGATACATTTCTACATTAAGTTCGATGTGTGAATGTGTAGGTCGAATCCATGGAGCTAATGCTTTTCTGGAGAGACTACGCTGAAATTTATTGTCGATTGATTTGTCATTTTCAGACTATGTTCTAAAACATTCGCAACAGTTGTTTGCAGATTTCTTTGTGGGAGCCAGTTGCTTAGTATCAAAGCCCATATGGTCCACCGCCTTGCCCCCTTCCGGGATGAGGTAAATGGAGAGTAGTATACATTTTATGTGTGTGTGGTTTGTGTTTTGTCTGTCAATATTCTTAATGAGTAACCAAGGAAAAGATAATGTGGGAGTTGTTGTTGTGTAATCGTTCCCATAAAAACTGCTACAAATGACAATAGATGGAATGCCTTGGAATAATTGCACATAGTTGTTTGGAATGTTGTTTTTTGTATGGCTACATGTGTGAAGAGTGGACAACCTAAAGTGGATCCACGAATATTACGACCAAAGTGTGGGTAGACAAAGCAATGAAAGAGCATGCGTGGAAGAGTTGTGTGAAAGGAAGCATGTGAAAAATGGATTGAAGATTCTTTCTCTTTAATCAACATAAATATCACTAATGTGATCCAAACCTGAGAAAATAATAAGCATGGAGGTCAAAGTTGTGTGTTTGAGGTCAAATTATTGCATAATTTTGATCTGTTACCAAAAGTCAAAAGAAGTATGTGGTCATGGCAGAGAAATCGTGCATATAGAGTAAATTTATTGGAAGAAGATGCAAGTGTATAGTGAGATTGAATGCCATTAGCCTGGAACCTTCCTACCAGCACATTGTCAAGCAGACAAGAATATTCACCAATGCTAAAGAAATCCGACCACGATCCAGGCCCAGCGTAGGAAAATTTTGATTTGTCCAAGAGAATGGACAATCGTCGTGTTATGTGCTTATGAGCTTCTGTGAGTTGAATTTTTTGCATTAAAGGAAAGCTACACTATGAGCAACGAGTGAATTGTTGTAGAAACTTTAATCATCATAGAAAATCATGGAGGAGGCTGCACATATGCTTGAGATGTTGAGTGGAGGTTGAAAATTTGTTGGCACAACTCCTACATTAAAAAAATGATTGTGTAAGCCCTGTAAGTATAGGACCCGTCATAACTATTGCTCCGACTTGCTTCGGCCTTGTTCTTTCAAGAACAAACTTTGTTAATGCATCTAGACCAGCTTGAAATTGTGTCTGTGATTTCTCAATAGAAATTTGATCAAGACGCTGGAGATATTTCTCATTATTTAATGGGCATAATAGAGTGAAGCAGTCCCGTTCGCAAATCTCATTTTTCGCTGCAACATCCTTTCTAGGGCCAGTAATTGACTTCAGGGCCAATTCCAAATACTCACATGGGGTTATCATATGTCCATCTTCTTCCATGATCAAATAAAAGTCATGCAAAAGCCACACAAAGCGAGGAGAAGTGGAAGAAGTGTGGAACCTATTTGCAACGTGAAAGACCTGCGTAGAAGTAACCTGAGTGGTGATGGCATACGTCCAAGTCAAAGGTAAAACAATTAAGTGAATAAAGTCATAACTCCTTTTCCAATGGATGAAGTTTTAGTTGTGAATTATAAAGTTAAGGTGGAGTGGAGTCATTTTTTAATGCAAAGTGGAGAAAACATTTTGAGAAAGCATAAATTAAAGTTAAATGGTGAAAAGCACTTTTATAAATTTGAAAATAAATGTGAATTCACCTTTTATAAAGTGATATCATAAAGGGGTGATAAATTCATTTTTAAAAGAGATGATAAGTAGAGTTTTTTTTATGGAGGGATAAGTTTTTTTATTAAAAAAAGGATGTGTAATAATGCTATATTTGTATTGAAGTATATTCACTTCTAAGCCATCAAGTTTGTGGAAGACAACTACATTGGATAGGAAAAGAAGTTTTTTATTTTGGGGAGTCATAAGGATGAAGATTGTAATAAAGTTGTTTTTAAAAATATAAATAAATAAAAAAATTGAGTGATAAGATGCATTAAAACTTTTCTAATTCTTGGAGTGATAAGTTGAATGTTGAAGTAATTTTGTGGAGTGATAAGGATTGATTTTTGTTGTAAATCTGGAGTGATAAGTAAAAGCTTATTGTTGTAATCCAAAGTAATATTTTACTTTCAGAAAGGTTGAGTCAGTTCATCCAGTTTTTGAAGACGAGGATTAAGATATGACAATTATGACGACAACTTGCATATCTCATATTATTCAAAACCCATCAAGTTTGTTAGTGTAGGCTTTCTTGAAAAAATCACATCAATAAATTCTGTGAAAGTTGCAGAAAAACCGACATGCACGCAAATCAAAGTTGCAGTGAAACCAAAATGCTCACATTGTCAAAGAATAGGTCATATGGAAGATCATTGTTTTGATATCCATCCTTATCGCCATTGTGGCAAGCCAAATCATTCATCAGAGAAATGTTGCAACCAAAACCAACCAGCCAGATTGAAGATCAATTATGAATGGATTGAGCCTTGAGAATGGTCGTCAATAATCAAAATATTGTATAATTTTTACAACCGAATTCAATCACACCTATTGCAACCGACAATCAAATGAAGATGGTACTCTCATACAATTGAACAGGGAAGTACACCAATGCAACACTCCTACACCTGAAGGGGGGAGTTCAGGAATAATTTGCAGAGGATTGTCTCTCGTTTCAGCTGACAAAGGGGGGGAAATGATAATGAAATTGAAGGTGGTTGTCAGACTAAAATTTTTGACAACATCATAAAAAGTAGCCAGTGGGCATCTTCATCAGCCAGTGAGCATCAACAAATTCACCAGGGGGCGTTCAACAACAAGAGTAGTGGTGAGTAGTTTTTCAACAACAACAATGATCAGTTTTAGTAAAAGCAACAGTGAGTTGTTTTTTAACATCATCGGCCAGTGGGCGATCATCATCAGCCAGTGGGTGATCCTCAAGTAGCCAGCGAGTAGTTTCGACATCAATCCAATTCGCCAGTGGGAGTCTTCAAAATTTTTTCAGTGGAAAAGCAAATTCGCCAGTGGGCGTCTTCGAAATTTTTCCAGTGGACAAATGATGCTGATTGAAAACAAAGGACAGATGGAACCTTTTGCAGCTTGGCACGTGATGGAGTTGTCAAGAAAAATTCAAAGATGAATTAGACTTGCAGCTGACTCATGTTCTCTTCAGATTGAAGTTTTTTCGGTATCTAGCTTTGGCAGTTTTTCAGGCAATGTTTTGAGGATCAACAGTTTCAACATGAAAACTTGGAAGATGGTTCCTCGTTCTTATTTTGGATTTATCATTGAGGGGGGAATATTAGCCTCACTCTCATAAACAATTATAAATCCAAAGTTAATTGAATTAATTAAATATTGAAAATTAGGAATTTATGCCTAATTTTATAGATTGAGTTGGTTCCTCTTAATTAGGAGTTAGTTTGGTCCTACCTAACTTGGCTCCTAGATTAGTGTGTGGTTGACATATTTTCTCAACCAAGTTGTCCAAGATAGACGCACTATCTTGAGACAACTTCCTCATGTATTTATTTGTATTATTACACTATTTTAATAATGGGATTATGAGGAGTATGGGTTGTGGCCTTTTCCGCCAGTTCTATTTCTCTAGTGTTTTTATGTGTTTTATTAGTTAATTTATTTTCTACAGTTGCACGGGAAAAGTATGTCATATAAGTGCTTAAAAGGTTTAATATGGATGAGTGAAAAGTTTATTTTGTTCCAATGCAGTAGAATGTGAAACTACATTTTGATGATGGCTCAAAGGAGGTTGATGGCACAGTGTGCAGACAAATAGTGGGAAGCTTGAATTATCTTACAACAACCAGACCTGGCATAGCATACTATGTGAGTGTGTTAATTCAGTTTATGGCGAGACCCTGGAAAGCCATTGGAGAGAAACAGAATGAGTACTCGGTAATATTAAAGGAACAATTGATTTTGGTATTAAGTATACTAATTCATTTGATGTTGAGTTGATAGGTTACTCATATTCAAATTGGGCTAGTAATCTAGATGATAGAAGATCTACTATAGGTTATGAATTCAGTATTGGATCTAAGATTGTTTCATGGAGCAACAAGAAGAAGCCTATTTTATCTTTGTCGTCTACAGAGGCAGAGTATAAAGCTTTGTGTGCAACAACTTGTGAAGTTGTTTGGTTGAGGCGTGTTCTTCAAGATATTGGAGAAGAACAAAAGAAGACTACAAAGATCAAATGTGACAACCAGTGCTCGAACAAGTTGGAAAATAATTAAATCTTTCATGCAAGGACAAAGCATATTGATACTCAGTTTCATTTATTAGAGAGAATATGCATACTAAAGAAATTTTTCTTGAACACTGTAATACTTGTGAAAATGTTGCTAATATTTTCACAAAGCCCCTTGGGAAGATGAAATTTGAGTCGTTTAGGGAGATCTTAGGTGTGCAAATAAATCCTTTCTCCATTAAGGGGGAAACTTGAAAATAATGGAGAATGGATTTGTTAGGTAGTTTTGATTGTGTGTATTTAGGAGTTAGATCCTATTTTCTGGGAATTTGTTTGATCTCCCTAACTAAATGGACTCCTATAACATGTGTATTTTTTTATTGATTATTCAATGAATGTTTAGCAGCACTGCTTGGGCAACCTCCAAGTGCAGCTCGTCTCACCTATGAGCTGTGGTTCATTTCTAAATTTCGTCTTCCATATTTTTAAGTGCAATAGGGAATAATTTTGAGTGTTTGGATTGAGCATTTGTGCTCAATCTCAAACCCGCAAGTAATATTTGAATATGTAAAAGTTGTGACCTTGTAATCCAGATTTTTGTGCTCTCTCTAGCAAATTTGTGCTCTCTCTAGCATTTGTGCTCTCTCTAGCAGATTTCAATATGAAGACATTTGGGTAATTAATAGTGGTGCATCAAGACACATGACTAGCCATTCCAAACAATTGAATACCCTATCAAAAGGAAAATTCCCCTATTTAGTGGAACTTGGAGATAACAAGATCTATCCCATAAAGGGTATTGGATCGGCCTCTATAAAGCTGGAAAATGGAAGCAACATACACCTCAACAACATTCTATTTGTTCCGGGTTTTCATAAAAAATTACTTTCCATTTCAATATTAGAAGATAAGGGTGATACAGTAGTTTTCATTGATGGAAAGGTTGTTGTATGGAGTCACGTACTCAAGTATAGAACAATCTAAAGTCATTGGAATTCGAGAAGGAATACTCTATTGACTAACATCTCCTATGGCCCAAGCCCTAGTTCACATAGAAATTAGCTCATGTGAACTCTGGCATGGAATATTTGGTCACCTCTAAGTTCCATAGTATATGGAATACCTGAACTAAAGGAAGATCGTGAAGGAGTATGTAAGGGATGTGCATTGGGTAAGAATACCAAGAGACCATTTGGAAGCAGTGCTTCACGGTCAAAAGAAATCTTGGATCTCATTCACTCTAATGTATGTGGCCCTATGACTCCTAAATCACTTGGAGGTCATCTATATTATGTTACATTTATAGATGATCATTCAAGTTAGACCTGGGTTTACTTAATGAAAACCAAGGACGAAGTATTTACAAAATTTCAAGAATTCATAGCTGAAGTGGAGAACCTTACAAAAAGAAGAATTAAGATACTAAGATCTGATAATGGAGGAGAATATACATCCAAAGAGATTATAGCATTATATAAGGAGTCTTGGATTAAGAGGGAGTTGATAGTCCCATATTATCCCGAGCAAAATGGAGTTACAGAATGGAATAATAGATCCATTGAAGAAAGTGTAAAATTAATGTTACACGATCAATATCTACCTAAGTTTATGTGGGGAGAACCCATGAAGACAGTTGCTTACATTCATAATTGAGGTACCCACAGATCCTTAGACAACAAAACTTCGGAGGAAGTGTTCACTAGAAAGAATCCATCTATAGATCATCTTTGGATATTTGGGTGTCTTGTATATATCCATATACCAAAGGAACAAAGAAAGAAGTTGGATCCATCAGGCATGAAGGGAACCTTTGTTGGGTATAGCAACTCATCAAAATCCTATAATATCTACATAAAAGAAGGAAATCACATAGAAGTCAGTCGTGATTTCATATTTGATGAAAGCATAGAATTCAAGAAATCAAAGGAACTTTCCATAGACTTTGATGATGAAGAACTTTCGATATTTGAGGAAGAAGTTGACAAGGGAGAATAATAATCACACCATGAAGAAGAAGGTCCTAGCAAGCTTGTTCAACCTGTGGTCATCCCTGAAACAAGAAAAAGACCTAATTGGTTGAAATCTAAACTACTTGAATAGGGTAGTGAAAGGATCATTTAGAGAAAGTAAGAAACCCAAGAAATATTATGGGTATGATGCACACATGACAAAACTAATAGATGAAGAACCATCCACTTTCGAATGAGCTATAAATCATTAGGAATGGAAAATTTCCATGAATGAAGAGTATCAATCTATAATGAAGAATGGAGTCTAGAGATCGTACCTAGGTCCAAAGACAAATCTGTGGTAACTTCCAAATGGATCTACAAGATCAAGCATGCAGCAGATGGAAGTATAGATTAGTATAAGGCAATATTTGTGACTAAGGGTTTCTCTCAACTAGAAGGCATTGACTAAGAAGAGACATTTGCTCCAACAACAAAATATACAACGATTCTTTCATTAGTCTCTTTGGAAACTTCGATGGGATGGAACATACACAAAATGGATGTCAAGATTGCTTTTCTAAATGGCACAATAGATGAAGAAGTCTACATAGAGAAACCCTTGGGATTCGAAGTTAAATATAGGAAGGAATATATTTGCAGATTTAAGAAAGAATTATATGGCCTCAATCAAGCACTAAGGGCATGGTATGCTAGAATGGATGCATACCTACAAATAATAGGCTTCACAAAAAGTTTTGTTGATCCAAACCTTTATATCAAGGTTGTAGATGAAGAATATTTCATCATTCTTTTGTATGTAGATGATCATCTCTTGACAGGTGTAGAAGTTTGAATCGAAGAATGTAAGAGGCAACTAGCAGCAGAATTTGACATGAAGGATCTTATGCTGATGCATTACTATTTGGGACTAGAAGTCTGGCAAGGACCT
Organism: Pinus albicaulis; assembly: GCA_034641835.2. NCBI lineage: Eukaryota > Viridiplantae > Streptophyta > Pinopsida > Pinales > Pinaceae > Pinus > Pinus albicaulis. The sequence goes on from CM076582.1 coordinate 1,185,499,550, forward strand.
GACAAATTTTATTTGGGTCAAGGAAAGTACGTGATCAAGAGGCTGAAGAAAACCTATGACCACTCCAATGATCACAAACTTGAAGAGACTAAGGAGTTTTGAATCACGCCATGTGGATCCTTCCAAGTATAGACAACTTATTGGCTCACTGATGTACTTGGTGAATACTTGACCAGACATATGCTTTGCAGTAAATGTTCTCAGCCAATTCCAAGTGGAGTCGAAGCATGATCATTGGATAGCAAGAAAAAATATTCTGAGATATCTTTGAGAAAACATCCACTATTGTTTGAAATATGATAAAATGAATTATGTCCAACGGATTGGATATACAGAGTTTGACTGGGGACACAATGAGAAATATGAAAGGAGCACTATAGGAGGATGTTTCAGTTTGGTATCCTCCACGGTCTCATGGATGAGCAGAAATCAAGACATGGTTGCTTTGAGTAATGTTGAGGTTGAATATGTTGCATCCTATGAAGTAAGAAGTGAAGAAGTATGGTTGAGGAAACTACTATCCGACCTGTTTACAGGACCGATGAACCCTACAGTGATACTTTGTGATAACACCAGTTGTATACATTTGTCTGAAGTTCCAGTGTTTCATGGAAATAAAAAGCATATAAACAACAAGTATCACTATATTCGAGAGCTAGTACAAAATGGTGTGTTGCAGCTACAGTATATCTCCACTGATGAGTAGGTAGTTGATATGGTGACAAAGTCACTTCCGAAGAATAATCTTGTGTACTTGAGAGACAAGCTTGGTTTGGTTGATGTATCCTCCAAATATCTCCATTGATGAGTAGGTAGTTGATATAGTGACAAAGTCACTTCTGAAGAAGAATCTTGTGTACTTGAGAAACAAGCTTGGTTTGGTTGATGTATCCTCCCTAATTGAGAGGGAGATATAGACACTACATTCTTGTCTTCACTTGGGAAGAAATAATGGAGGATTGGGTTACCATCTAGCATTCGATACTCTTTGAGAATGTGGTAGGGAATTAAAGACAAGAGTAGTCGTGGACCGATATTCTTTGAGGACTAGCTATCCAAGATAAGAATAGCCCAAATACGTTCATGCTCATTGAACACCCGGGTGGAGTATGTACCTTGAGAGACAATCATGATGGTATCTATAAATCCTTGGTCTCGCCAGCATTGTGCTCTAATCTTGTGGAGAGATTGAGTTGTTAGTCAATGCCTTGCTATGTGACAATGTTGATTAATATGATGTTAAACAGATGGTGTACCAATCTGACTCTTATTATGGGATCTCTTCATATTGAGAATGACCATGTACCTATTATGAATACTTCTCTAGTTAAGAGGGAGTATTGAAAAATGTGTAACTAGGTTCAGTCTTCATAAGTATGAAATGTATTCTTGCAAATTATAAAATGAAAAGAAATTCTTATTATTGGAGCATGGGTTTCATGCTCAAATTATTTTATTTTATAGGTCAAGCACCCAATGAGTGCTTCAAGGGTTTGAGAGTCATTTTCATATGTTGAAGACCCAAATGGGTACATTGTATCTTGTAAATAAAAATTATTTTTGTCTTTAAAGTGTCGAAATACCCTCCAAGATCAAATCGACCTAGAAGATATCAAGTCGGCCTAAGTGAAGAGCCGTGTTTATTCCTTGAAGAGGCCTATATAAAGAGAGGAAATCGTCCTCAAAAGTATCACTCATATGTCTCTCATTATATATGAATAAGAGAACAAAGAAGAGGTTGAAGGAATTCGAAGTGTTTGGGCTAGTTCTCTCTCCCACGTGCAAGTTGAAGCTAGGGTTTTTGCGTAAGGATTATATCTAGTTCTATCTTGGAAGGAAGAGAGAAAATAAATCAAGCGGAGATCATTTAGGGTATCTCTCTAGCCCTATGTATCAAGGAAAGAAAATCAAAGGGCAGAAGAAGCTCTAAATAATAAGTTTGAAGTCTTCTGGTGTGGCAACAGCAGTTGTAGCAGTTGTCAGGCAGAACAAAACGGATCTGTAGTAGGAGGTCGAATTCTAGCAGCAAGAAGTCGAGTTAGTGGTTGATCTTGATCTTGGAGGGTATTGTCTGAGTCACAAGTTCATGGTATCCGTTAATTGAAGGGTCTATAAGAATAGAAGAGATTTAAGGTTTTTTCCCTTCAAGAGGATGGGTTTTGGCCCTAGCTTGCAACCTATATATTGTGTCAATGTTATTATTGTTTTGGTAGTTGTTTGATATATTTCACATTATAATAATAAGGAACAAAGCTAATAAGGGAAAAAGAAACACAAGAAGTTATCAAGTTAAATAGAATTAACATATTCATTTCCATATTGAATTATCAACAGGGGGAGGTTGAGAATTTTTATGAAAGAGAACACTTGGAGAAATATCTCTCTTGCGCAAGAGAAGTTAGAGAAAGAGGAAGGAAAAACACATAGAAGAGCATCGAGAATTGATGTGGGAGAGCACAAAGAAGGCATCATCTCGGATTTTTGTTTCTAAGCATTGGAGAGAATTTAAAAACTAGCTAAAGAACCCTCTTAGAGGTTGGTTGGGAATAAGCATCATAGAGAGCAGTGGCTTTCTTGTAGGGCTAAAGAACTCACTAGGAGCTTGTGGATTGATGAACATGTTGGATTGGGGAGATTCACTCAAGTATTTGTGAGGGTTGAAGAACCCCAAGAGTTTCCTTGGGGCTGAAGCTCTAGTGCTTGACTCATAGATTAACCACTTAAAGTGTGATCTCTTTACCCATCAACAACTTATCCATTGATGGACCTTCCTTGTTGTGGACTCGCTTCTCCTAAAATTGAGCTAAACTTCTCTACATTGTGGTGTGTTGGCACGAATGTGAATATGTCTGAAGAATGTGCAAGATAATATGTGTAGTTGGTGGATGAATGCAGTGTGGCTTTGTGACATCCTGCTTCAGTTATTTTGATTTGGACTTTGGGTCAGCGGTGATAGTTACAACTGATAGTGGTTGTAGCTTGCCTATGGCTAGGTGGAGAGTTGCACTCGTGATATCAATTGCCAGACCTTTCAAATCATAAGATAAGTGTTACTCAAGCTATTTCACTTGAATTTTCAAAATATATCTATTGTGTTAGCTTAAAGCCTATATTGATATTGATTTGATGTGTTGGTTTATTCTTGTGACCTAATAAGGGATGTGATTGATCCCATCATTGAGGAATTTTGAATTCCTATAAGAATTTTGGGTAATGGCGGGGATTATTGTATGCATTCACGAGCTCAACTTATGCTATTTATAATTCCAAGGGGTTGGTAGATCTCTGCACTATTTTGAACTTGTTTTTTGCTTGTTATTATCAGTCTAAGAGGATTGCATACCTCTGATTTGTTGTGAGCATGCATTGTCTCTAAAGAGCCTCAGTGATTATGAATGGGAAAGTCCCTGACCTATTTTCCATATAGCTTACAAAAATGGTTGTAAGCCTTGTCCATTTTTTCTTTCTCAATCTTTGGAAGGATAGTTTTCTCATGTATGTGGGTTACGTACATGCATGTATACACTTACGTATGCTTTATATGTGGGCGCTTCCTTCGCCCAATTATAGGTTGAATACCATTCATACTGGAAACAATCATGGTTGTGGAATTGGAAGAGCCCTCATATAAGTGTGTAGTGGGAGATTTCCCTTATACTTATTAACCATTGTGCGGGCTTAAGTGGCATACTACAGCCATGTCCCTTAGAAAGTATTCCTTTCAATGGAACCTTTGGTTGTGGCATACAATCTTGGTGTCTAACTTCAATGCTCGCAATTCCTTAACTTTGCTTGCATGCGACCAAGATCTATGATCGTGTCCCTTTGGGGCACGTCACCCCAGTCTAGTTATTCCTTCAAGCATCAGGACAGCTCATATGTCGCATGGATGCTCTCAGTGGTCTCTATTGGGTGTCTGTGCTCTACTATCAACGTGAGCCTGGAGCCTCGTCACGCTGGCCTGCTCCTAGAAATGCACTCTTATTCCTTACAAGGATCTCCTTCTGGGATGACATGAGCAGTGTTGGGGGTCGTTTCCACTTGGCATTCAATCTCTTGCCCTCCCATACTCAACTAGGCCCTCATGCCACGTCCACCCGACGTTAAATCACCCGGGCTAGTCTGCTTGTCACACATCGTTGAACCTTTCGGGAGAGAGATTCCAGGGTAATGGGTAAGTTTATGTTCATGCCTTCTAATGATATGCAGCATTGTAATAGGCTCGTCACCCTGACATTGGTTGATGAGTGACACGTCTTGTCCACATTCGTCAATCGTCGCGTCCGCCCAGTCCTCGTCATTCCGACGAATTTGGACAAAGAATATATGGGAATGCTCGGGATTGAAGTCTTGGGAAGGTAAAAGAAAGCGAAAATTTAAACCTCATTTCCATGATGTTACTATGGGAGTCGGGCCATCGAAGTAACTACATCATGCTAACCTTAGCAGGGGCTGGGATTGGTAGTGGGTATGTTACAAAAGGAAATGGTATTTTGGCCCAAAATATGGCAAATAAAAACTATTTCCCACATCCTACACCTACCATAGCAAAGCACCATAAGTGACCTCATGTGGGACTCCCTTGATCAGAATCTGTATCAGGGGAAAAAATTAGCTCAAAAATGTAAGTGCTTTGAATTGCACCAAACCAGATTCAAAGCGACCGGCTCATCACTAGGATTCCAACGCAACTCGTTTCATCAAAATCCGAGTTCGTATGAGTGAGTTATGGTATATTGTTCATTTTCCCAAACAGATAAAAATTGTGCAGAACAGTGACATTTTCCCCTATTTCCTAAGTTTGGAATTATTCTATTGGTGGAATTTATAGGCCAATGGAGAAGGGCCACGTAGCGCAGCCGATATCCAAAGCAATCCAGCAGATAATCTTCTATTCGGGTGCATATATGTTTTATTCCAAAGTTTGAATCAAAGGTGGTTGGCTCATATTACTCGCAATGTATTACAAACATATATTATAACCAAAGTTCGTAGATTAAGGTTCATAAACCATCGCACATAGGCAGTTTAGGAGCGGAGGACATAAGGCAACCACAAATTAATTTCGATTTGTGATTGCGCGATACAGTGGGTCCTACCAATCACATCGGGAGTTTAAGAGCAGTTGTGAAGCATATCGCATTCGGTGAAAGGAGCCTTGGGAATGCGACGAGGAGTCATGTGTTGACTTGTTCTGCGATTTGCGATGAGCCGAGATCACGATGAGCGAAGCTTTTCGATGTCATATTTTCGAATGAGTATTGCGAATAGAATCTACAATCTACAAAAATTATTGTGATGCGATCTGCGAAGTTTCAACTTCACTTAAACTCGTGTTTATCCATAATTAAACGCACCTTATTCTCCTTAACACACAGTTAGCGCTAAACGTGCTTTGTGCTTTAATCACTCACTAATCCAGATTAAACTCATGCTTATCTTAACTTAATGTGCAGTTAGACTGGCGGAAGGCTTGGCGAAGCCTGCCAAATGCGGAGAAACTCCAATTTTAGTGGAGTTAATTGGCGGACTTCCAGATTTAGTGATATTTTACTAGGCCTGGAGTAAATGAGGCTTATCTTGAGCAATATTCTACCAAATGGGGCTCAGGAAAAGTCATTCTTATCATTTTGGCATGCTGGGAATCCATTGGAACATGTTTCAGAGGCAGAGGAGCACTTCTTGATGGTTTTTTCTCCACTTTAAGATAAAATATGCCCAAGGCCACCAGAAGAGGAGGCCATGCCTAGAGGACCTGTAGAACAATTGAAGAACCAAAAGAGGCTACTCAGGGGTTTGGTAACTTATGTTTTTTGTTTAGATCACATCTTCAAGTTAAAATTGCAGGTTGAACCAAGAGGGTGTATGGATCATTCAGATATTGAGCTAGTTCTTGGATGATTTTGAGATGGAGATGATCTTGCAGGGATCTTCCAGCTTCCATATGTTTGCAGCAGTGTTGTATCATTTTTCTCATATTTTCTCTTTATGTGTTTTAGAGAAAAATATTGTTGATGTACTCACAGTTATTGAAGTACAAATTTGATGTTCTTTCATATTTGAGTAAGGGATCTTGGTAAGATGCCCATGTGTTGCTGACAATAGGTGTACAGTAAAGGAAATTTTGCAAGGGTTGTTTCTTTTTAGGAGAAACTTACCATTTCAGATTAGCACATTGATGTACTCATCATTTTGAAATTGGAACATAATAACAATGAATCATGCCTTAGAGTTGATTCAAGGAGATGTAGCCCAGGCGGGGTGAACTACTTCATCAAATGGATTGTGTTTTGTTGTATGATGTATTTTCTTTTCATATGCTTAATGGTTTCATGTCTATAACCTACTCATGGAATTACATTGAAAGACATCAAAAAATAAATCCTTGTGATAATCTGGAGGCTCAGTAAAATTCATATGCACATAAGACACACTTTTTTAATACTGATGAGGGAGCTTGCATAGCATTAACAAGTTTTCCCATATTCAGATCAAGTTGGTATCAGAGCATCGAGTTCAATGTTGCTTGTGTTTCTTTGTGCAAAGAGGGTTTTCAATTTGTAAGGTGAAAATTTTTACCAGGTTGAAGCTCCAGAGAGGAGAAGGAAAACTTGTTGGTATAGCTTCCCAAATAGGAACAAGGAGGAGGCTAGGGTTTCCACAACCTCCACCTTAAGTTTCACCTCCAGAAAGTATTGAGGCTTGAAAGAGCATATCTCAAGGAGAAGAGCCTACAAATCTCACAAGGGAAGGTAAAAAGAATGGTGTTTCACCACCATATTTACCACAAACTTCTTTTCTTTCTACAAATTTGATGCAATTTTCTGATGTAGAAAGTCCTTCCAAGATGGAAGATGGACACATTTTTGTTTTTTGTCCACATGATGTGGGAGAGGTTCAATCAACATCTTATGTTGAGGAGCAGAAAGAAGAAGACAAAAGAGTCCAAGAGAACACCTTGAGAATCCAAAAGGAGTATGAAGCCATTTTTGTGTCTCAATTAAGAGATGAGACGAATGGTGAGTATGCATATGCTCCTTACTTGTATGCACGTATCAATGCATATTCTTTTGCAGCCTTTGAAAGACACAACAAGGGCATTGGATCCAAGGTCTTGGAAAATATGGGATACCATAAAGGCTTGGGTCTTGGTGCAAATCAACAAGGCATCAAGAACCCAATAGAGGCGAAATAAAGGCCTAAGCATGAAGGCTTGGGGTATGTTGCACAAGAAGAATGGTCTTCCAATGATAGGGATTGGGTATCATGTACCTGCTATCACAAAATAGGACAAGAAAAAGCAAGTTGTTGGACTTTGCATCCAGATCTTGTACCTGTTTGGTTCTCTGGATAGACGCCACTAAAATGGTTTGTTCATTTACATTGTATGTTGCATGTTTGGACCAAGAAGGTGTTTGAAAGAGGAGTATGTTGAGACTCACTTTATTGTAGCGAATTTGTTTATTTCCGCTCTTTGAGTACATGTACATGAATGTGGTTCTTGTACTATGATTGTACTTATGTGAAAGAGCTGAGGAAACATATACATGCATGAGAGATGTGTGTATGAACAGTGAAATTTTGATTATTTCATTGTGTTTTGAACATGCATGAGTATCGACATGTGTTGGTCGATCGTGTCTACATGTGTGTCATATCGACTTGGAAGAGTTGATTTTGTCTCCAAATGTGAAAAGGGAGATTTTGACAAAGTGTTTTCGTGAAGTGTGAAATTATTTTTGTTTGGGAAAAGAATCGTCAAATCATTATGCATGCTTATGCTTGACTTGTGAGTTAGATGTTTGAAGAGGCATGTTTTGTCGAATTATGGTTGGTCAATGTTTTACACCAAGATATGAGAGTACATGGCGATGTTCACATGATGTGAAATTTGTTGCTTTTTGAGGCACAAGAGAATATGTCGTCAAGTTATGTTTCTTGCATGATGTGTTTTTCATATTAATGGTTGTGTTTGAGACAAGATGTCTAAGAAATTTCAGCCAGAAAAAAATTGCAGCTATTGTAGACCATTTATGTGTTGACACCAAGAAGAGAAGGAGATGGCTAATGCATTCTTCCAGATGTGGAATTTGGAACCGTGGAGGTAAAATAATGGTCATTTCTTTTCTTAATTTTTACTGATGTTTGAATTCATTGTTGTAGTTCACTCAGATGGGTTTATTGGTAAAGTGGCTTCCAAAAGAGAAGCTTGCATCAAGTGCATGTTTGTGCAAAATGAGGAACATGATTCTCAATGGGAAGGAAAATCAGCTTTCCAAGCACAGAAGGATTGCTTTGGTACAGCAAAGTGTTACATCAGCCAACGAGTGCTGGATATTTTGGTCAGCAGCAAAAGGAGAACAGTGGTTGAAGAAGCCAAGCCATTTGCAAGGCAAGGCAAGGCATGTCAGTGACCAAGTGGTTGTCATGACGATTTCTCCAAGTAGAATCAAGATGATAAAACTTGGGAAATAGAAGAGTGTTCAACACTTTGATATAACCAACTTTTTTGGGTCCAAAAGCATGTCAATGGGAAGGAGTGATCAGAATCTAGATCAAGGGCAAAAATTAGCTCAAAAATGAACATGCTCAGAATTGCACCAACCCTAATTCAAAGCGATCGGCTCATCACCAAGATTCCAACGCAACTCGTTTCATCAAAATCCGAGTTCGTATGAGTGAGTCATGGTCTGTTGTTCGTTTTCCCAAACAAGTAAAAATTCTGCAAAACAGTGACATTTTCTCCTCTTTCCTAAGTTTGGAATTATTCTATTGGTGGAATTTATAGGCCAATGGGGAAGGGCCACATACTGCAGCCGATCTCCAAAGAAATCTGGCAAATAATCTTCAATTCGAACGCATATATGTTTTATTCCGAAGTTTGAATCAAAGTTGGTTGGTGCATATTACTCGCAATGTATTACAAACATATATTATATGTTGGAAATATTGTCATTGATGGCAAAGGAAAAGAAAGGAGTAACAACAGAATTATCATTGATGGAAAAGGAGCAGAGAAGCAGTGGTTATAAGGCAAAGGAGCAGATCAGGAAATGTGCAGCAGAGAGGCAAAGGAGCAGCAATAGAAGTATAACCTAAAGCAGAGAGAAAAAGCAAAGAGGCAAAGGAGCAGCATGGAGAAGCTTTAGTGTGATTACTTAAGGCAAAGAAGCAGCAAAAGAACAAAGGCAGTTAAGGCAGTGAAAGGCAGCAAAGGTAGCAAAGCAGGTCAAGTCGTGAAAGGTAACGAAAGGCAGCAAAGCGGGTCAAGTCTTGAAAGGCAACCAAGGCAGCAAAGCGGGTCAAGTCGTGAAAGGCAGCAAATGTAGCAAAGGCAGCGAATGTAGCTAAGAAGGCGGCAAGGCAGCAAAAAGGCAGAGACAATAGAGGCAGCGAATGTAGCAAAGGAAGCAAATGGAGCAGAGACAGCAGAGGCAGCGAATTGCTTCAGCGCACAGCAGAAGACAATCGGATTTGCTAGACGTAGCGAGGACCAAAGATCTTACACATAGTAGAATCAAGAAGAGGCGAGAGCCGAGAGGAAGAGGTCAATTAAACAAAGTTGATTAAGCCAAGAGAGAAAGGCGAGAGTCAAGAGACAGAAAGGGATTTAATCAGTATGAAAAGGGTAAATTTCGAATGTGATAACTCGAGATGACATCCAATAAACAAAGACAAGCTCAAGAACAAGTTGAAGAGGAACAGCGTGGAGAAACCGGAATTACAAAGTGGGACAGTGTAAACAAACGAAAAATTTACTAAGGCAGAGAATTATTTGAAGAATTCCAAGGGAGGCGAACAGACGGTCGGGATTACATCGCAAAAGTGAAGGCAAGAGATGGATGGCGAAAATTGGATCGCTTTAGGAGCGATTTCGCAAATCGCAACATTTAAGAGTTTAGCGTTAAGGTCGTCGCAGGAAAGTTAAGTTGTGTGCGATGCGAAGCAGAGAAGGGACACGTGGTGGCACGACGCAATATTGCAGATCGCACGAAATAGAGGGTGACGTGGAATGATGACGTGGACCTCGCCCGCATACCGCACATCGCAGCGCTTAAGCGATAGCAAGAAGGCGACCACAAGTTAAGTTAAAGTTTTGTGACGTGAAATGGAGGGACAAGTGTCGACCTTGCGCAACATCGCATCCCGCAAGAAATAGGTTGTAACTTCAAGAATTTTCAAAGAATGTTATTTTGGTTGTGATGCGGTAAAGATCAAACGATGCGATGCGATGCAATGAAGGAAATCCATGTGTCAGCACTACGTACGAGCGCAGATCGCAGATCACATGGTTTTATGGTTTATCGCTAGTGGTGGAGTGGGAAACCTGCAAGAAAGTATTTGCGATGAAATGTGATTGGTTCAAGGTTCTGTGGGACACAAATACTCATGTTCTGCATATATGTGCGTATGTTATGTGTGTTATGTTATGTTATATACATTGTTTTGATCGCTAAACGTATGTATGTGGAACAAACGCCAAAATTAGACTCTGATGCGTTATAAAGAGTTTTATGTGGGCAATATCACACAGGTCACAAAAGAATGAAATGAACGCATAACAAAGGACCATCAACTCGTGTTGAATAGTGTTACGGCAGTAAAGCAAACGAAAAAGGTTGAACGCGGAAAAAGAGTCGGGCTAAAAGGGGCAGTTATGCAACAAAGTTGGAATATAACTACAGAAACAGAAAAGACAAAAAGACAACAAGCAGAAGAGGAAAAATGCTCATCAAAGCTAAGAAACTAAAAGGGTTCTGTAAATAATTGATTGTAACTGAAAACGCATTATTTATTTTATATTGTTTGTGATGCAAAGGCAAGTCTCTGCAGGCAAATAAAAACTCCAATGTAATACTAAAATGAGTACATAATGTTGTAACATCCTGAATGTGCTTAGCGAGAAAATGAGAAGGTGGAAGGCAAAGAGTCATACCTGTTCATTTCATATTCCCATATGGAATGCAAACAGCTACGAGGTGATATATATAAATGATGTGATTTTCATATGCATAAAGAGGTTAGAGAGTGGAAGAATAAAAATGGCAGATAGAGAATTTGTGAAGTTCCAGAGATGATTTAAAGCAAATATGAAGGCTGGAAGGACAGCAGTGAAGGAGAAAAACAGAGCTGATATCCAAGTAAATCAGCATATGATTTTATTGTAGACTGAGGAAGTTGGTGCTTCCATATCAAGTTGTAGCTTGATAGATGTTCAGTTGTAGATGGTTGAGGTAGGAGCCTCTTGTGAGTTGTAGCCTACAAAAAATACATGGTAGTTGGTGCTTCCGTTTCAAGTTGTAGCTTGATAGATCCCCAGTTGTAGCTGGTTGAGGTAGGAGCCTCCTGTGGGTTGTAGCCTACAGAAAATACATGGGAGTTGATGCTTTCATTTCAAGTTGTAGCTTGATAGATGTCCAGTTGGAGTTGGTTGAGGTAGGAGCCTCCTGTGGGTTGTATCCTGCAGAAAAAAGATGGGAGTTGGAGCTTCCTTACAAGTTGTAGCTTGCATAATTTGAGGTAGTAGCTTCCTGTAGGTTGGAACCTACAGAAAATCAGTGGTGAGAGGGAGTTGGAGCTTTCCTTTGCATCACAACAATAATATGTGGTTTTCTCCCTTATGGGTTTCCACTTATATCTGTTGTCCATATGCATGATGATTATGTGTTGATGTTCTGTATTTAATCTGCTTACTACTTGCTGCTCACATATTAAGATTTTTGTTTCATTATATAATAAGTTGATCATTAAATCAAGGTGTAAATAAGTTTAAAGGAAAGTTTTAAAATTCCATGAATGTGTTAAACTGATTCACCCCCCCTCTCAGTTTAACTAAGGGTTCAAAAATTGATATCAGAGCAGGTTCCTTCTGTATCAGTTTAACAACTAGAAGGAGATCCTAGGTCCCCAAGATGGCTAGCCTAGAAGGATGCTCAATAAATAAAGCCCCTTTTTTTATTTGCACAAACTATGCCTTCTGGAAAATAAGAATGAAAATGTACATAATGTCTCTAGGATTAGATGTTTGGGTTGTTGTGGAATTAGGATATGCTCCAAAGGACACTGACACAGAGAAAGAAGCCAAACAAGATTTCATAGCTAATGCAAAAGCGATGAATGCACCTTGAGTGGTATGTGTGAGTCAGAATTTATCAAATTTATGCACAGTAAAACAGCAAAAGAAATATGGGATACATTAGAAAGTATCCATTAAGGAGATAAAAAGGTGAAGATGGCCAAACTGCAAGCCTATAGAGCTCAGTTTGAAAATGTAAAAATGAACGAAGATGAAGATATAGCCAGTTTCTTCATAAAGGTTGCTGAAATTGTGAATAACATGAAATCTCTAGGAGAACCCATTAAGAAATGTGTAATTGTACAAAAGATATTGAGATATTTACCATCCAAGGTCAACCCTAAGGTTTCTGCCATAGAAGAAACAACAAACTGGGAAACATTGACCATGAACCAATTGCTTGGAAACTTGACAACTTATGAGATGAGACTTCCACAAGGGAAGTCAAATGTGAGGGAGGCAGCCTTTAAGGTAGACAACTGCATGAAAGAGAAGGAAAATACATGCTCATGCTCAGATGGAGAAGAGGCAAAAATTGACAGAATATTGGATAAAGGCACGGGTAAATACAAAGGTAAACTTCCATTTAAGTGCTTTAACTATGGAAGAGTGGGGAACTATGCATATAAATGTCCTCATAATAAAACAGAGAACCAGCCACAAGAGACAGAGAAAAACAAAATAAATAAATGGCAGAAAGAGAAGAGATTCAATAGAAAATCATTTTATGCCCAACAAGATAGCAGTGCATCTGAGAGCTTAGATGAATCCTCAAATGAAGAAGGAACCTCTGAATTTGTTTTGATGGCCAAGGAAGAGCCTGAAGGATTCCTTCTGGAAGATGAGGAAGAAAGTGAGGTATATCTTGAGGGGGAGCTAAGGAGTGCCCTGGAGGAAATAGACAGACTTAGACTCAAGCGTAGAAAACGGAAAGACATTCTCCTGAAATATGTAAAGGAAGAACCAGATTCGGAAAACCTCATTCAATTGAAAGTAGAACTTAAAGAAGCTAAGAAGGTGGAACACATTATGCTTAAGCAAATTAAAGATAAACATCAGGAGCAAGATAAATTGGAAGAAGAAGTAGTATACCTTAGAAAGAAACTATAAAATGCCCAAAGGGAATTATCTATGAACACTCCACGAATGAAAAGCTCTGAAAAATTGGACAAAATATTAAATGCTCAAAGATGTCCTCTCATAAAAGCTCGGTTAGGCTATGAAGGAGAAACTAGTAAGTTCAAGGTAGAAGATAACAAGAATATCATTTTTGTAAAATCTGTAAAGTATAATGAAGCAGCTCAAAAGATTCCTACAGAAGTAGAAGCCAACAAAAACATGATTTTCAATGAAGTAAACAAAAATAAGCATCAACCTCAAATGAAAAAGAATGAAATGAAGAAACAGTCAGCTGAAAAAGGCTCGTACACTCCTGAATATGAATTGAATAAATTTAGAAGCTGTCAAAAGAGGTTCTTTCCTCCTATGAGAAGTATCACTTGTTTTTCCTGCCATAGACCCGGACATATTGCAGCATACTGTAAGACAAAGCAAATCCAGTCCAACCTACTAAAGATGCAACCAATGAAAGGACTACCCTCAAGAAAAAAAATGGAGAAGACAATCTATCACCAGGGACACAAATCATTTCCATGGCTACTGTTTTTCATGCAATAAATTTGGACATAAATCTGTTGAATGTAAATTGTGTCAAAAAGGGGAAAAAAATGCCATACATCAGCTCAACCTTTCTTAGGTAAAATAAGATGTTATTCATGCCACAAGCTTGGTCACAAATCAAAATACTGTAAGCTTCCATATACATTAAAGAAATCTAGACAGATGATGGAATCCATTCAAATTAGACAAAACTATGAATCAAAAAGAAGTGCAGATATTATGAAGAACGCCAATAAAGTATGGAAGGAAAAGAAAAAGAGGGAGCCTGTTACATTAATAACATAATGAATCCATCATAGTCTCAAGGGGGGCTGCTCTAGGAAGCAATACAAATATCCAGCCAAAAATAGATAAGAAGCAAAGTCCGAGGGGGAGACCAGTTCATAAATAGTCCCCTTGAAAGTAGTCTAAGAAGAGCTCCTTGGAATAAGAACATCCAAAATTTTAGGAAGGGAAAGGACAATTCCTCTGACAAAGAACTATAGAGGAAGAAGGGTACCTAAAGTATTCAATAGCCAACTGGTCAATGAAAGGAGAGAAGGCAGCAAGATGTCATGGTGGTAGAGGGAACATCAACCATGAACATGTTAAGCTAAGAAGACAACAGCACGTTAAGTGATGAATGGTTAAAATCACAAAAATTATGTTTCAAGCTTTAGAACTGGAAAGATCCATAGAGGACAATCACACTGTGCATCATATTACAAGAGTAGCAATGAATCAAATTTAAGAAGGATGAGTAAGAGAATGCTTATCATCATTATATCATTCCATCTTTCATCTATAGAAGGTCCCCTTGGAGGAAAGCAGTTAAATGAGTGATAAAACTATTAGTGGTCTGCCCTTGTAGATTCCAAGTAAAGAAATTGAAGATATCTTCCCAAAGATCATTATGTTTAGATCAGTTGAATTGTATATAGAGCAGCAATGATTCTGGAGCAGTCCTAGAAAGGAATATGCACTGACATTCTTTCCAGAATGACAGAATAAGAAAAAGGTTAATGATGCCAAGATCAGATTCAGTATATTGATGATTGTTGTTAAGAACAGTGGAGAGCTCACTAGTATAAATTATGAAGGTTGTCTTAACTATGGGTACATGTGTGAGCTGAAGTGAAATTACTGCATAGTTTATCAAATTAGTATCAATTGGTATTTGGATCAAGAAGCCTGCCTATCAGCATAATACAAAGTTTTATCAGTGAAGCGGTGGTATGGTACAGGTCCTCAGGATCATAGTATTATGGCAGAAGTACATCAAGGTAGTATACCCAGCGTTATCTACATTATTAAAGCATGAAAAGGTCAATGAAAGTGCAAAAGGATCATTATCTTGTTTACACTTGAATTTATATTGAGCATTGAAGCAGTATCTATTTCTAGATATAACTGCATGGATTCCTCAAGTCAGTACAGATATATCTTCAAGGCCTATTTCTTAAGAGCATTCATAAAATTGTGTGAAGTCTGTTTGCTGAGATTTCATTTAAACAACTTGAAGATGTTTTGTTGAAGATCATCATGATAGAACAATTAAAGTATCTTAAGTATGAAGGACTAGTTGTGTTAATCTTACATTTGAAGCTCAAGAGTCTATTATTGATTCATCTAAAGCATACTTCAGCAGAAAGGATTTGTTGGTATTTCACCATTGAAGAGAGGCTGATCATTGACATACATACCCCCTTATGTCATAAATAAAATTGCATAGTTGATAAGTGAGACTGACCAATACATTGAATGTATCTAGCCTCAAGGGTTTGTTTTGAAAGTACATTGTACAAGCAGTAAAGTCATTTGGTCTCTTAGATTGAAAGATATTGTCTAATCTCACAATAAGTTGTAAGCTTTGGTTTGATTCAGTGTTCACATCAATAATAAGGACCTTTCAGTTGTTAAGTGTAATACCCTGTCAGCAGCCTAGCTCATATCACCACCAACGGGCAGTAAAGGTAAACCACAGCTATAAAAGATATATTGGCATCGTCATATTTGAATAGATGTGTACTACATATATGTATCTCAAATGAATATCATAATATGGACTGAAGTATATTTGGAGCAGACTTTATAATTCGTATGGAGCATTCTCAGTATTTTAGTATTGTTCCAATGATGCATCTCTGATTATACAAGTCTAATTATATAAGTTGGTTCTATGAAGTGTCCTTATCATCACTTTTAGAAGTGCAAGGAGGTTGTGCTTTGAGATGGTATCAGCTTACTATGTATATACATACAAGTTCAATGATTCTCAAAGTGTTCTCCCAACATCTCTTGTACACCAGTCTGGAGCAGCAAGGTATAAAGTCAAAAGAAGAAGGCCTAAACACAACTCAGAGAGAGGAAACGAAAATATAAAAGCTACACTGGGAAATGTGCAACCCTTTGCCATTGATGTCAAAGGGGGAGGAAAAGCAAGCAGAAGAAGAAAGGCTCTTCTGAAAAGCAAGCAAAGGAAGACAAGACACTTCTCAGAATGAAAGGGGGGAGGAAGTCCTAGAGGAAGTATTGGAGTATTGGTGGATGTGTTTCCATCTGATCTGAAAATGGATTGTACTTGAAAAGGGTGCAAGGTATCCATTTTCATTTATGTAAATGCGTGCAAATACTCCAAATTTTAAATCTGAAAATGTGAGAACTTCTTATTTCTAATACAGAGATAGACTGTAGGGGCATTTACCGGATATGTCACCTTTCAAAGAAAGGATGAATCCAGAAGCTACCTGGGCCTCTTACAGACTCTGCCTAAAGAAATAATAGAAGTAAACACTCAAACTTAATTAAAATGACCGTACTCAAACTTGACATTATGCAGAATTTTTGCTTGGAAGAGGTGTATGTCTTTTCTTCTGTTTATGTGTTTTAAGTTTATTTGTTTTTGCTGAAACTTAACATGTATATCAGCAACATAATTCAGCCATAGAATAACAAAACACAACAGAAATATAATATAGGATTTCACCCCAACTCTTGGGCTACATCTCCTTTGAGCTTCGTCAACATGACTAGACTCTTTGGGATTAAGATACTTAAATTCTTTTACAAACCACACTTAACACAATGAATCGAAAATGATTCAAAAAGTGAAGATACCATTTCATTTTTTCATTTGCCCACGTGACTTGCAGATTAAACGTTGCCACTTATATTAACCTTTGAACTTTGGGTTTAACATAGTTTTTGAATTTATTTAATATATATGTGTGGTTTAATATTTAAGTTTAATAAGGTTTAATTTAATTTTAACTTATATAATTAATAATATAATATATGATTAATAAAAACCATAAAATATTAATAAATATATAATTTAATTAATTAATTAAACCTTAATAAAAAATAAAATTTCTGACACATAAAATTAAAAAATTCCCTTTCAAATTTGAGGTTATTGGGTGATTTTCAAAAGTGCAACAACTTCTTCATACGATGGTTCAGTGTCGTTTGCGGCGTTGCACTCGTATACTTGAAACCTACAGTGCTTAGGTTCCAAATCAATTTAAGCACTTTCATTTTTGAGCTTTTTCCCAAGCTCAGATTTGAGCTCCTGATCACACCTCCCAAATGAGAGGCTTTTGGTCCCCAAAAGCTTACTGAAATGAAGAACTGAACTGTAGTACAGAAAATGAGAGAATAAAAATCCTCTTCTCTTCAGCCCTTCAAACACTTTTTCCTTACAAAGCAAGTGAATTTGAACCACAAATGAAAAGAAATCGACATTTCCCTTTCTGAATGCGCTTGTCCACAACTGTCCACAACTGACCTTCTTGAACCCACACAGAAATTTCTGGCGAGAAATTTACAGAGTGAAACTATACAACGCAGCCTTGATCAATGATCTAAGGTGGCTCAAAACAAACAAGATATTACAGCATAAAATACATGCATACATCCGAAATTTGCATATGTACAACAGGAATACGTCTTACTGTGTCAAGAAGTCCATCCACTTCTCACCAAGCCACTTCCATGGCGACTTTTGCTGCTGCAACTTTTCTTCATGTGAAACTTCTCTTTCCACATCAATAATGGAATCCATGATTCCACCTTCGCCAATATTTTTGTCCTCTTGCTGCATGTGCGTGGGATGACGAGTTGGATGCAAAGTCCAACAATGAGAGACAACATGTCCCTTCTTTGGCAAAAAGTGCAAATCATATGCACCTTCTTTGAAGGTAGTCTTTGCTTCATCTGCTTCTTGTGTGCCTTCTTCCTCACCCAGCATCTCGAAACATGATAGTTAAATCGACCACAAAATGTGCAACAAAACTTCTTTTCATTTGAACAAGAAAAATTATCATTCTTTGTTGAAACATAATCAAATTGATCATGTGAATGATTATACCTCTTTTGTTGCATGGAATGTCCATCTTCTTGCTGCAATAATGGCTTCAAACAATGGTAAGGAAGATTATTATCATGACATTGATGTAATTGAGAACTTGGGAGAAATGTTCTCTTAAAATTTGCATCACATTCTTGAATGCATGTGCTCAAAGCTTCGCCATTAAGTTGCTCATAGCCAAGACCAATATTCTTGGGACGCTCCACAACAAAAATAGGCTCAACAATGCCTTGTGCATGCTTGCCCAAACCTTTGCCTTCTTGATAGCCCATTTTCAACATCAATTTGGACCCAATACCTCTTGTATGCCTTTCAAAAGAACCAACACACTTTTCAATGGAGGAAACTGAAGACAAATCAGAATGATTTACCTCATGATTTACATCCTGAAGATGAGGTATTTTCTTGGACAAAGCTTCTTGAGCTTGAAGAAGCTGCAACTCCATATCATGCAATCTTTGAAGAATGGCTTCTTTCTCTTCTTGCATAGCTAGCAATTGTGCACGAAGTTGAACACTTTCCCTTTGATCCTCAAGGAGAATCTGCACCATATCCTTCACCTTAAAGAACTCATTCTTCATGTCATCATTGAAGAATCTAGTGAAGGAGGAAACTTCACTTGTAGAAGAATTTGACATTATGTAAATGGTCAAAACAACCAAAAGGAACTTCCAAAGAAAAGTCCTCAAAGCTTTCAAACAAACGACAAGCTTTTAGCCAAATGTTAGTAAAGACCCCTTCTCATTCAAGCAGCCATTTTGCAACCAATAAAACAGTAAATCTATTACACTGTTTTAAAACCTTTTGCACAATAACAAATGCTCAACCTGAGCTCCGATACCATCTAATCTGAAAATGGATTGTACTTGAAAAGGGTGCAAGGTATCCATTTTCATTTATGTAAATGAGTGAAAATACTCCAAATTTTAAATCTGAAAATGTGAGAACTTCTTATTTCTAATACAGAGATAGACTGTAGGGGCATTTACCGGATATGTCACCTTTCAAAGAAAGGATGAATCTAGAAGCTACCTGGCCCTCTCACAGACTCTTCCTAAAGAAATAATAGAAGTAAACACTCAGACTTAATTAAAATGACCTTACTCAAACTTGATATTATGTGGAATTTTTGCTTGGAAGAGGTGTGTGTCTTTTCTTCTATTTATATGTTTTAAGTTTATTTGTTTTTGCTGAAACTTAACATGTATATCAGCAACATAATTCAGCCATAGAATAACAAAACACAACAACAATATAATATAGGAGTTCACCCCAACTCTTGGGCTACATCTCCTTTGAGCTTCGTCAACATGACTAGAATCTTTGGGATTAAGGTACTTAAATTCTTTTACAAGCTCCACACTTAACCACAATGAATACGAAAATGATTCAAAGGGCTGAGAATACCATTTTAAATCCCTTTAAAAGCTGTCCAATTCCTGCAAACAGCTTTAGGCTTCCATAGACACACATCCTTCTGTCAGTGCACTAAGCTTCTTTGAGCTTCTAAATGGCACAAACTCCCTCATATTTCTGTTTCTGCTCCTGAAACCACTACTGATGCATCCAATAATGATCAGACATCAAATACCAACTGATAAATTGCTTACATTAAGCACAACATCCCCAAAAATGGCTCTCCTCCATGGTTTGCCCAGGGCTGCCCATGACTTCATATCAACTTCTCGAGCTGTAGAAGTACTCAAAATGATCTGAAACCACTTCCATTGGTTCCAGAATGACTGAAATAGTCAAGATAGATTTTTTTTTCATCAAAAACAGCCTCTGGCTGCTCCGGTTTCGCCTACACACTATGTTTGGAAAATGGCCTCTAGAACTTAAATGAAGCTTTTCAGCTTTCTAAAGTTCTTAACAGGCTCTGCAAACCATCTAAACAGATTCAAAAGGCATGAAATAGCTAAGAATGCCCATTCATTTACCTTAAACAGAGAAATACAGTCCAAAACACAGCTTTCTCCTTCTAGGCCCTTATGGCTCCTTCATCTTCTTCGATGTTTAAACCTCTGAAGATGACCTCTGTTAGATTTCAGACCTACTCCATTGAGTCCAGAA
This sequence comes from Pinus albicaulis, assembly GCA_034641835.2. Lineage (NCBI taxonomy): Eukaryota > Viridiplantae > Streptophyta > Pinopsida > Pinales > Pinaceae > Pinus > Pinus albicaulis. The sequence goes on from CM076582.1 coordinate 1,185,519,727, forward strand.
TGTCGAAGAGACCCAAAATCAAAAAAAAAATTACTCCAAAAGGATCTCCCATGTGAAAGATATGCCATATTTACTAACTGCCAGTCTCCCCCTTAAAAAACTCAAATTAAGTTTAGTTAACTGGAGCTAAAAGTGGAATTCCGCCTTAATTGGTGGGATGGCGCTAAAATTGGCGGAGCTTTTAGTGTAGAATTTAATGTGATGTTATCGTGGCCACATGTCGGCATAAAATGTGGGTCGACCGTTTTGAAAAAACCGTAACAACTCCGCTTGTTTTGGTAGGGCCTCTAGTCACGGCGCTTGCGGTCATATTGAATGTTGAGTAATTCGTGTTGAATGGGGGCTAGTTTGCCTCCGCTCCACCATTAACAAAGCCACGTGCCTTCAACCATTAACATTTGCCCACGTGACTTTTGAATTAAACGTTGCCACTTATATTAACCTTTGAACTTTGGGTTTAACATAGTTTTTGAATTTTATTTAATATATGTGTGGTTTAATATTTAAAGTTTAATAAGGTTTAATTTAATTTAAAACATATAATTAATAATATAATATATGATTAATAAAAACCATATAAAATATTAATAAATATATAATTTAATTAATTAATTAAACCTTAATATAAATAAAAATTTCACAACACATAAAATTAAAAAATTCCCTTTCAAAATTGAAGGTTATTGGGCGATTTCAAAGTGCAACAACTTCTTCATACGATAACGGATTTCAGTGCTGTTTGCGGCGTTGGGATCGTATCGCCGAGGCCTATCCCGTCGCTCAGGTTCCAAATCAATTTGAGCACTTTCATTTTTGAGCTTTTTCCCAAGCTCAGATTTGAGCTCCTGATCACCATCAATGCCAAAGGGGGAGACCGTTGGAAATATTATCATTAACGGAAAAGGAACAAAAAGGAGTAACACCAAAATTATCATTGATGGAAAAGGAGAAGAGAAACAGCAGTTATAAGGCAAAGGAGCAGATCAGGCAATGTGCAGCAGAGAGGCAAAGGAGCAGCAATAGAAGTATAACCTAAAGTAGAGAGAAGCAGCAAAGAGGCAAAGGAGTAGCATGGAGAAGCTTTAGAGTGATTACTTAAGGAAAATAAGCAGCAAAAGAACAAAGGTAGCAAAGGCAGCAAAGCGGGTCAATCAGTGAAAGGAAGCTAAGGCAGCGAAAGGCAGCAAAGCAGGTCAAGTCATGAAAGGCAGCCACGGGAGCGAAAGGTAGCAAAGTGGGTCAAGTCGTGAAAGGCAACGAATGCAGCTAAGAAGGCAGCAAGGCAGAAAGAGGCAGAGACAGCAGAGGCAGTGAATTTCTTCAGTGCACAGCAGAAGGCAATCGTATTTGCTAGACACAGCGAGGACCAGAGATCTTACACATAGCAGAAGCAGGAAAAGGCGAGCACTGAGAGGTAGAGGCCAATTAAACAAAGTTGATTAAGCCAAGAGAGAGAGACAAGCACCGAGAGACAGAGAGGGCTTTAATCAGTATGAAAAGGGTAGATTTCGAGTGTGATAACTCGGGATGACATTCAATAACAAAGACAAGCTCAAGAAAAAGATCGGGAGGAATAGCATGGAGAAACCGGAGTTACAGAGCGGGATGGTGTAAACAAATGAAAAATCGACTAAGGCAGAGAATTCTTTGAAGAATTCCAAGGGAGGCAAACGGACGGTCAGGATTAGATCGCAAAAGTGAATGCGAGAGATGGACGACGAAGATCGAAACCCTTCAGGAGCGATTTCACAAATCGCAACATTTAAGAGTTTAGCATTAAGATCGTCACAGGGAAAGTTAAGTTGTGTGCAATGCGAAGCAGAGAAGGGACGTGTGGTGGCACGACGCAATATCGCAGATCGCACGAAATAGAAGGTGACATGGCATGATAACGTGGACCTCGCCCGCATACCGCCCATCCTAGCGCTTAAGGGATAGCAGGAAGGCGACCGCAAGTTAAGTTAAAGTTTTGCAATGCGAAATGGAGGGACATGTGTCAACCTTGCGCAACATTGCATCCCGCAAGAAATAGTCTGTAACTTCAAGACATCGCAAAAAATGTTATTTTGGTTGTGATTTGGTAAGGATCAAACAATGCAATGTGATGAAGGGAATCCACGTGTTAGCACCGTGCACAAGCGCAGATCGCATGGTTTTATAGTTTATCGCTAACAGTAGAGTGGGAAACCTGCGGGCAAGTATTTGCGATGAAATGTGATTGATTCAAGGTTATGTGGGACCTGAATATTCATGTTTCGTGTATATGTGCGTCTGTTATGTGTGTTATGTTATGTTATATACACTGTTTTGATTGCTAAATGTATGTATGTGGAACAAACGCCGGAATTGGACTCCACTGCGTTATAAAGAGTTTTATGTGGGCCATATCACACAGGTCACAAAAGAATGACATGAACGCGTAACAAAAGACCAGGAACTCGTGTTGAACAGTGTTGCAGCAGTAAATAAAAAGAAAAAGGTTGAACTTGGAAGAAGAGTCGAGCTAACAGGGGTAGTTATGCAGCAAAGTTGGAATATAACTTCAGAAACAAAAAAGACAAAAAGACAGCAAGCAGAAGAGTACAAACCTCATCAAAGCTAAGAAATTGAAAGGGTTGAGTAAATAATTGATTGTAGCTGAAAATGTATTATTTATTTTATATTGTTTGTGATGCAAAGGCAAGTCTTCGTACGCAAAGAAAAACGACAATGTAATACTGAAATGAGTACATAGTGTTGTAACATCCTGAATGTGCTGAGCGAGAAAATGAGAAGGTGGAAGGCAAAGAGTCATACCTGTTCATTTCATATTCCCATATGGAATGCAAACAGCTATGAGGTGATCTCTATAAATGATGTGATTGTCATATTCATAAAGAGGTTAGAGAGTGAAAGAAGAAAAAGGGTAGATAGAGAAGTTGTGAAGATCCAGAGATGTTTAAAGCAGATATGAAGGCTCGAAGCACAGCAGTGAAGAATTAGAAAAACAGAGTTGATATCTAGGTAAATCAGCATATGATTTTATTGTAGACTGAGGTAGTTGGTGCTTCCATATCAAGTTGTAGCTTGATAGATGTCCAGTTGTAGCTAATTGAGGTAGGACCCTCCTGTGGATTGTAGCCTACAGAAAATACATGGGAGTTGGTGCTTCCGTTTCAAGTTGTAGCTTGATATATGTCCAGTTGTAGCTAGTTGAGGTAGGGGCCTCCTGTGGGTTGTAGCCTACAAAAAAAACATGGGAGTTGGTGCTTCCATTTCAAGTTGTAGCTTGATAGATGTCCAGTTGGAGCTGGTTGAAGTAGGAGCCTCCTATGGGTTGTAGCCTGCAGAAAACATATGGGAGTTGGAGCTTCCTTGCAAGTTGTAACTTGCAGAATTTGAGATAGTAGCCTCGTGTAGGTTGGAGCCTACAGAAAATCAGTGGTGAGAGGGAGTTGGAGCTTGCCTTTGCATCAAAATAATAATAAGATGTGGTTTTCTCCCTTATGGGTTTCCATTTATATCTGTTGTCCATATGCATGATGATTATGTGTTGACGTTCTGTATTTAATCTTCTTAATACTTGTTGCTCACATATTAAGATTGATGTTTCATTATATAATAAGTTGATCATGAAATAAAGATGTAAATAAGTTTAAAGGAAAGTTTTAAAAGTCTATGAATGTGTTAAATTGATTCACCCCCCCTCTCAGTTTAACTAAGGGTTCAACAATAACCAAATTCCATAGACTAAGATTCATCAACCATAGCGCATCAACAATTTAGGAGCGGAGGACATAAGGCAACCACAAATGAATTGCGATTTGTGATTGCACAATACAGTGGGTCCTACCAATCGCGTCGGGAGCCTTAAGATCATTTGTGAAGCATATCGCATTCGATGAAAGGAGCCTTGGGAATGCGACGAGGAGTCATGTGTTCTGCGATTTGCGATGAGCTGAGATCGCGATGAACCGAGATTTTCGATGTCATATTTGCGAATGACTATTGCGAAGAGAATCTGTGATCTACGAAAATGATTGTGATGTGATCTGCGGAGTTTTAACTACACTTAAACTCGTGTTTATCCATGATTAAACGTGCCTTATTCTCCATAAGACACAGTTAGCGCTAAACGTACTTTTCGCTTTAATCATTCACTAATCTAGATTAAACTCGCGCTTATATTAACTTAATGCGCAGTTAGATTGGCTAAAGACTTGGCGGAGCCCGCCAAATGAGGAGAAACTCCAGTTTTAGGGGAGTTAACTAGCGGACTTCCAGATTTAGTGGCAGTTTATTAGGCCTGGAGTAAATGAGGCCTATGTTGAGAAAAATTTGACCAAATGGAGCTCGGGAAAAGTCATTCTTAGAATTTTGGCATGCTGGGAATCCATTGGAATAGGTTTCAGAGGCAGTGGAGCACTTCTTGATGGTGTTTTCTCCACTTGAAGATAAAATATTCCTAGGGCCACCAGGAGGGGAGGCCATGCCTAGAGGACCTGTAGACCAATTGAAGAACCAGAAGAGGCTACTCAGGGGTTTATGGATGCTCTGAATCCATTAGTAACTTTTGTTTTTTGTTTAGAGCACATCTTCAAGTTCAAATTGCAAGTTGAAATAGGAGGGTGTATGGATCATTCAGATATTGAGCTAGTTTTTGGAGGATTTTGAGATGGAGATGAGCTTGCAAAGATCTTCAAGCCTCCATATGTTTGTAGCAGCAGCCTTTGTAGTAGTGTTGTAGCATTTTTCTCATGTTTTCTCTTTATGTGTTTTAGAGAAAAAGATTGTTGATGTACTTACAGTTATTGAAGTACAAATTTGATGTTCTTTCATATTTGAGTAATGGATCTTGGTAAGATGCCCATGTCTTGCTGACAGTAGGTGTATGGCAAGGGGACTTTTGTAGGAGTTGTTTCTTTTTAGGAGAAACTTACCATTTCAGATCAGCACATTGATGTGCTCATCATTTTGAAATTGGAGCATAATAATAATGAATCATGCCTTAGCGCTGATTCAAGGAGATGTAGCCCAGGCGGGTTGAACTCCTTCATCAAATGGCTTGTGTTTTGATGTATAATGTATTTTCCTTTCATATGCTTAATGGTTTTATGTCTATAACCTACTCATGGAATTACGTATTGAAAGACACCAAAAATAAATCCTTGTGATAATCTGAAAGCTCAGTAAAATTCCTATGCACATAAGACATACATTTTTAATATTGATGAAGGAGCTTGCATAGCATTAACTAGTGTGCCCATATTCAGATCATCCCTTGAGAGCATTGTAGAATGCATGTTTCTAGTGTATTAGGACATAATCCTAAAATCAAACAAATATTTCTATGGGATGCATGTTTTAGGGTAAAAAAATTGTTTCTATGGGAAATTCCTAGTAGGACTACCAATTTGTTGCTTTATCAAGTTGTAATTTATCTTGCACATGTCAATATTTTTCATACAAATCTCTTTGAAAATTATTCAATTCATCTTATATTTTAAAAAGAATAATCAATAATATTTGTAGTTTAACCCTTGTTGGATTTATAGTAAGTGACTTGATTTTCCAACAAGGTGATTTTGTTATCATACTATGTCATATTTTTTCCCACATCTATAGTTTTATCTATATTTTATCAAGCGATGGCTAATATAGCAAGGGTAGAGGAAGGTTTCTTGTGTCCATCACCACAGTTTTAGTGATGAGTATTACCTTAGAATCCAATTTTTTTTCTTCTTTTATGCTTTCTCTTTATCACTTGCTTCCTTCATTTGTCATATGAAAATAACTCTAGATCAACAACTTCATTTGCAAGAGTTGGATTAGGTTCATCACCACCTATAAACATGCCTAGACCAAAAGTAATAAAAAAGTTTGAGTGGTGAATAATTCTTCCATATATGTAGGATTTGGTTTACATATGTTTCCTTCATCAATTTGTGTTAGTTCATTTCATTCTTGTATAGTTTATTTTGCTTCAACGTTATTGTCATTTTTCTTCTTCAATTATTATTTAATTTTCCTCTACTCCTCAAATTTTACAGCTTCTTTTCTTGCTAATTCCTTGGCCTTTGCATCAAATTTGGCTTCCATCTTTACTTCTACATTCCTTGCTACCAATTCATCTATGGATTTAATATTTACTTTTTTCTTTTCCAATTCTTCTATCTTAGTAGATTTTTTCTCAACACTCTTTTTTTGGCCTTTGCTTCTAATTTGGCTTTCTCCAGTGATTCTAATATTATTATTTCTAATTCTTGTATTTTTTCTTGAAGAGCCTTCTATTTGCAAAAACTAATCCTATGACTAGGGTTGGTGTCAAAACAGAGCGAAAACGCAGAACAAACCTAGAACAAGAAATAAGTGGTCATCATTTAAAATATCATACTAAAAACAAGGGCATATCCATACTTTTGTTAGTTGGAGAATATCCCAAATGAACAGGCTTCATGTTCTTCAAGCCTTTGTCCTCAATTTTCTGTGTAAAGTTACACCCAAGAAAGAACAATCCACAAGTGAAAGCAATCTAATGATAAATCTTGACTATTCTAAATATTTGGAAACAAACAAATATATGTGACCAATTCAATGTAATCAAATTAGAAATAGTAGTGCATAACACTCAAATTGGGATAGAAATAAAGTGAGCTCTCTATTATATGAAAACAACAAATACATGAAAAGTATCACCCGATTCATTGCTACTAGCACTGTGCAAAAACACATTCTAGATCTCTTTATCCTGAATCATTGAGGCTCAACTCCACAGGTCTCCATTAATCCACATCAAGAAAACAAAAAAGAAAGACACTCTCTCTAAAGCATGAGGATGAATGAGTCCCAATATTGCAACAAGGGTTTCAGACTATGATGGGGAACTTAGAAACTCGGGAATATGTATTAGACTTGCAAACAAAAATTCACCAAGATAAGTATATTGTGGTTCTCTTCCCTTCCTCCACCACAAAGACACTTATATACTCCTTAAAGGTGGTTGGTGTTGTTGGGAATGGGTTATAGGAGGCAAACCCTCATAAAACCTAAAAACCCCACCCAAAAAATGTGCTATTATGCACACATTTAATATTTTAGTGAATTTTGTAGATATATATGAGTTGCTTGAGGAGAAATTACATATGTACACATTTTTTCTTTAAAGGAACAATGAATGTACATGTTTTACTTATAGCGGAAGTGTATATATGAACTTAAACATGATTAGTTCCAATAAGAATGGATGCCTACAAAAGTCAAGGAATGGTAGACCAACCCATAACATGTGCTTAGGTGGAAAATCATGATATAACAAATGCCCCCTATTGTGTCAGGTTAGAAGGGTATATGACGGCCAATACATAATATAAAAACTTGGAGGAGTTGGTAAGTGGGCCCAAGAAGAGTTCACTATGAAACAGATCCCAATGGTACTTACAAACAACAAACCAAGTTAGAGGTAACTCACTTATCGTGGTGGGAATACCCATGCTCAAGTGTAAAAAGCATGGTTGGAAAATCGAGTACACTACAGATCCTTGAAGTATGTGTATAGAGAAATAATACACAATTGTCATTAAAAAGATACACAATGGATCCCATGTCATAGTAGATCATAGCCAAAAAAAGATACATAACAGATATATGTCTCAGCATATAGGAGGATAAATGAAGTGTGAGGAATGAAAAAATGACCTTCCACAAGTACCAATGTCAATCATAGGAGTGGTACTATCCAACCCAATTTAGGCAACAACATAAAAAGGATGATATTATGATAGCCCTAATATATTCAAATTAATCCACCAAAGGCATGAGCCTATGTCATGTGAATAAATAAGTTGAAGTCAAACATGAGAGACATCATTTGATTTCTATTCATCGTCATATACCATTATGATGTGGATCTGGGGAGGAAACCGATCCCAAACTTGATCTGGTCTAAAGCCCTTTAAACAGGATTCGAATTCTTAATAGTGATCATTTGACTTGATTGCATTAACGGGCTTGAATCCAATTGGAATCAAAACATTCCTTAACGTGATTTTTGTCTATGTCATGTGAATAAATAAGTTGAAGTCAAACATGAGAGACATCATTTGATTTCTATTCGTCGTCATATACCATTATGATGTGGATCTGGGGAGGAAACCGATCCCAAACTTGATCTGGTATAAAGCCCCTTAAACTGGATTCGAATTCTTAATAGTGATCATTTGACTAGATTGCATTAACGGGCCTGAATCCAATTGGAATCAAAACATTCCTTAATGTGTTTTTTATCTCTCTATCATAACTTAATGCATGTTCATGAACATAATTGCGTAAATGAAACAAGCATAATAAAACATGAGACAAGAGATCAATCACATATGAAAAGAGATAACTGAATTGATAATGGAGTTCACCCAGTGTGGGCTACATCTATGGGCTCACTTAATCAACAAATTGTGTCATTCTCTTCTTCAAGATACTCTCCTTTATAAAGGGTTGAATTCCCACATCATCAGTGGCAGAATAATTCCCACAACAATTGGTAGTATCGAAGAGATGCTTTCATGCACAAAGTAAAGAGTTGATTCTCATAAGCAAGTGGCCATGTCTCTCCTACAAAGAGACGATCTCCTCTTAATGGGTGGATCTCTCACAAGCATGTGGAACCAAATGGACTCTCTCAAAGCTAGTGATAGAAGCCCTCCGTGAATCTGGTGCTAAGAATCAAATTACATCATCATCATCAAACTTATCTCAGAATTCTGATACTTTTCACTGTAAACATGACTACTCTCTGACAAAGTTTCAAAATGGTATTTTCTTCAGCACCACACCGTCTCAATTTGCGTGGAAAACTCGAATAATAAATTCTTTGTAATAATTTAGATCTCTTTCCTTGTTGCATCATACAAAGATCATTGAATCTACAATATACATTCACCTCTTGCACTTTCCCAAAAGAGGAAAAAACCATAAATGCATGAAACTTACATTGGGTTTCATGCCAATGCACTCAACCAGATGCTCAAAACTCAGCAAACATGACATCAACAGATTCATCTCCTCATTCTACAACTTTTGACTATAAATTTGACCCAGTATGGACAACGCAACTCTGCCTCGAAAATTGTGTCAAAGCATTAATGACCCATGTGGGCTTCAAACATGAGCCTTCAAATCTAACGCTCGAAACTCAACAAACACAACACCAACAAGTTTGTATCATCATTTTGATATGTTTGATAGTAAACATGACCCTGTTCTGAAAGGTGCATCTTTGCCTCAAAATTTATGCCAAGCGTTAATGGCACATGTGAGCTTTAAAACATTATCCCTTAGATCTGTTGCTCAAATCCAAAATTGATCTACACCAATGGATTCCCCTCAAAATTCTTAGAATAATGAGTATAAACTTGACTGTATTCTGACAAGTGCAACTCGGTCTCGTAAAGTGTGTCAATCACTAATGACACGTGGGCTTCAACAATGAGCCCTCATATATGTTGCTCATATCACAATTCTGACAGCACCAGTGGGTTCCTTACTAAATTTGGAGAAAATTTAGTATAAACTTCATATAATTCAGTCACTGTCATTTCTAGGCCCCTCTTGGGCTCTTTGCCTTGAAATTAGTGCCACAACAATGCTCTCTCTGCATTAAATACAAGCTCTGCATTAAAACATGTGCTAAGTACTGTCGCCAAATTTAGCACAACCACCACCATATTTAACCAAAACAGCCAACTTAGCATTGTCGCTAACTCGATCTGGAGCTCTGTTAACCCTGTCGCCAAGTTTAGCCATTAATTTGGCCAAAACCGCCAAATTTGACAAGACTGCCAACTTGGACATGGTATAAATTTAACTAGAGCTCTACCAAACTTGCCATGTGCCAAGTTTTATTGGCCAACCGGGTGTTTCAACATAGCGGCCCCAGATGGGGCCACTTCAACAATCATCTAGAGCACGTCACCTGCCGCTAGATTGCACAGTCACTGCCACATACGACAGTGCCACGTGGCACTTTCCTACTAGTCCATCTAAAACCAGATGTGTCAAAAGTAGATGACACTTGGCACACCATTATGTTGCCACATCATCTTGATGGCATCAGTAGTGCGGACTGCCAAGTCAGTGCCTACCACGTTATCCTTTGACTTTGGTTGATGCCTAGTTTGACCAAAACTTTGACTAGCCATAACTTTTGCATACGAAATTCGTTTGAGATGTCACTCTTGTCGTTGGAAATGTCTCATCAATCTCTTCAACATGGCATTGTTTCCATCAACTTTTGAGCACTTTGATTTTTGAGGTTTCCCAAAGCCCCCTAGATCATTCCTTCCCACTGGGGTACTTTTGGACCCCAAAAGTCACATACAGAGATTAGACATGTTTTCTCTGATTTACAATACAACTCGTACTCTTTGCTATCTAGCAAATGCCTAAAATATCACTATGTTGCATTCATAAGTGATGTTATACATTTCATCACTTTTACAAATTTCTTCCCATCTATGGGGTCTTAGAAGCAACAAGTGATTTATAATGATCATCATTTCTTAAGTCTCTCAAGTAGGCTATTCATCCTTTCAGTCATCAAGGAAAACATGTGTTCCCTCTCGAAATGTCTCTGTAAATGGCCTTCTTCCTATCGCTGACTTGCTTCATGAGTTTCTCCATCTGTCGACTCCTTTACAAGTGCTTGCCCAGGCTTCTTGTCCTCCTCTGGACGTAGCTCTGGATGGAGTTCCCAATGTGTGGCTTTATGATGTTCACTCTTGTTGCAATGGTTTTTCTTCATCCAAACTTTCTTGCCCTTCTTTTTCTCCTGATGTGGTGAGGGGTCTTTATATCATGTCTTCTTCCTGGTCGACATGAATTTCCTGTATAAAGTCATTCTCTTCCAACACTTGGCAGCAACATCGTTATTCAAACCACAAAATTTACATGGTTTCTATGCCATAAACTTTGCTTGCCAATTTTCTTATAATCAAATGTAACGTTGGAATAGTTATACCTTGAAAGGTTATCTTTGTCTCGTAAAGTGTGTCAATCACTAATGACACGTGGGCTTCAACCATGAGCCCTCATATATGTTGCTCATATCACAATTCTGACAGCACCAGTGGATTCCTTACTAAATTTTGAGAAAAATTAGTATAAACTTCATATAATTCAGTCACTGTCATTTCTAGGCCCCTCTTAGGCTCTTTGCCTCGAAATTAGTGCCACAACAATGCTCTCTCTACATTAAATACAAGCTCTGCATTAAAACCTATGCTAAGTACTACCGCCAAATTTAGCACAACCACCACCATATTTAACCAAAACCACCAACTTAGCATTGTCGCTAACTCGATCTGGAGCTCTGTTAACCCTGTCGCCAGGTTTAGCCATTAATTTGGCCAAAACCGCCAAATTTGACAAGACTGCCAACTTGGACATGGTCTAAATTTAACTAGAGCTCTACCAAACTTGCCATGTGCCAAGTTTGATTGGCCAAACGGGTGTTTCAACGTGGCGGCCCCAGATTGGGCCACGTTGGAATAGTTATACCTTGAATGGTTATCTTTGGTGCAGATATAGTAAGGAGAACTTGCCTTAGCTCTTCCTTTGAAATGCACACCTCTATTTGGAAATGACTTGCAATCACAATCGTTGGAATGATGTGATGCACTCTTAGCATCCTGCACTAGCTCGAGCGCTTGAAGGCTCTCTTGCTTTTGTGGCTTTGGAATTCCTTTCATTGGTGGTCTTGGAATTTATTTCTTCGATGGACTTGGAGAATGTTCCATCTTCCTCTTTGCCATAGCCTAATCCTACATATCGAGGTAGTTCTACCACTTGGATGGGATTCATAATGTCTTTCCAATTAATTCCAAGGTCTCTTCTTTCATATCCCATTTTCTTCATTAGCTTCAAGCCAATGCCTGTAGTGCGCTTTTCAAAAGCACCAAAATCATCATCATAATGGGAACATAAAACTAAAGAATCATTGACATTGTTTACCTAAGTTGTTTATTCTGGATCAGGTGTGCAGATGGCTCTACTAAGCCTTCATCATGTTGCAACTTCACCAAGGCCTCTTCCATGGCTTGCAACTGAAGTCACAATTTATGACATTCATCCACTGCTTCTCGCAACATTCTCTTCAACTCAACATTCTCTGCTTGAATTCTCTGGTTGATTTCCTCTAGCTCTTCAGCCATGATTCCTTTGGTGTTTTTCCCATCTTTGATCCAAAACCTACAATCCCTATCAGACCTACTCTAATACCAAACTTGATTTGAATCTGAGGATGCAACCAATCCCAAACTTGATCTGTTCTAAGGCCCCTTAATTAGGACCCGAATTCTTAATAGTGATATTCTGACTTGATTGCATTAACAGAATTGAATCCAAAAACATTGCTTAATGTTATTTTTGTCTCTCAATCATTACTTAATGCATGTTCATGAACATAATTGCGGAAATGAAACAAGCATAATAAAACATGAGACAATAGATCAATCACATATGAAAAGAGATCACCAAATTGGTGACAGAGTTCACCCAGTGTGGGCTACGTCTCTGGTCTCACTTAACACACAAATTGTTTCATTCTCTTATTCAAGATACTCTACTTTACAAAGGGTTGAATTCCCACATCATCAGTGGCAGAATAATTCCCACATCATCAGTGGCAGAATAATTCCCACATCAAATGGCCATATCGAAGAGATTCTCTCATGCACAAAGTAAAGAGTTGATTCTCGTAAGAAAGTGGCCATGTCTCTCTTACAAAGAGGCGATCTCCTCTAAATGGGTCAAACTCTCACAAGCATGTGAAACCAAATGGACTCTCTCAAAGCCAGTGGCAGAGGTCCTCCTTCAATCTGTTTCTCAGACTCAAATTATATCATCATCATCAAACTCCTCTCAGAATTTTGAGACTTTTCACTATAAACATGACAACTCTCTGACAAAGTGTCAAAATGGTCTTTTCCTCAGCATCGCACCGTCTCAAATTGCGTGCAAAACTAAAACAATGAATTATTTGCAATAATTCAGATCTTGCTACAGCATACAAAGATCACCAGAATCTGCAATATACATTCATCTTCTTGCATTTTCCCAAAAGAGACAAAAATCATAAATGCATGAAACTTACATTAGGTTTCGTGCCAAGGTGCTTAACCAAATGCTCAAAACTCAGCAAACACAGCATCAACGGCTTTGTCTCGTCATTCTACAACTTCTGACTATAAACTCTACTATGTTTTGAATAGTTCAACTCTGCACCGAAAAATGTGCCAAAGCATTAATGACACGTGGGCTTCAAACATGAGCCTTCATATCCACTAATTGAAACTCAGCAAACATAGCATCACTAGGTTTGTCTTGTCATTCTGAAACTTCTTACTGTAAACACGACCATGTTCTGAAAGGTGCATTTTTTCCTCGAAATGGGACGTGTGGGATTTAAAACACAAGCCCTCAGATTTGTTACTCATCCAACTTTGGTCTGCACTAATGGATTCCTCTCAAAATTATGAGAAGAATGAGTATAAACTTGATTGTCTTCTGACAAGTGCAACTTTGTCTTGTAAAATGTATCAATCATTAATGACACACATGGGCTTCAGCCATGAGCCCTCAGAGATGCTACTCATATCACAATTATGACTGCACCAATGGATTCCTTGCAAAATTTCAAGAAAAATGAGTATAAACTTCATATAATTTTACAACTGTCATTCATGGGCCCCTCGTGGGCTCCCTTCGTCAAAATTTGTGCCACAACAATGCTCTCTCTACAATAAATATAGGCTCTGCATTGGAATTTGTGCTAAGTATCGTTGCTAACTTTAGCACAACCACTTCTAAATTAAACTGAAACGTCCAACTTAGCATTGTCACTAACTCACTTTGGAGCTCCACTAACACTGTCGCCAGGTTTAGCCATTAGTTTGGCCAAAACTACCAAATTTTATCGGACCGTCAACTTGGCGATGGTTGAAATTTAACTAGAGCTCTTCCAAACTTGCCATATGTCAAGTTTGACTGGATAACTGGGTGTTGCCACATGGCGGCCCCAGATTGGGCCACTTCAGCAATCATCCAGTGCATGTCACCTACCACTAGATTGCACAGTCACTATGACGTCATGTACAGCAGTGCCACGTGGCACTTTCTTACTAGTCCATCTAGGCACCAGATGTGTCAACACCGGATGACATGTGGCACATCCTAGTGTTGCCACATCAACTTACTAATGTCAGCAATACATACTACCAAGTCAACACCTGCAGCATCACCCTTTGACTTTGACTTTGCCCAATTTGACCAAAACTTTGACTAGCCATAACCTTTGCATACAAGCTTCGTTTGAGGTGTCATTCATGTCGTTGGAAAGGTCTCGCTGAGCTCTTCGACATGGAATTGTCTCCGTCAACTTTTGAGCACTTCGATTTTTGTGGTTTCCCAGTGCCTCCTGGATCACATTAGCAAACATAGGATATCCCACTAATGATGATAATGGATGTCAAGGTACCAAGTACATTTTGGCAAGTGCAAATAAATGCATTGAGGTCAAACAATTGAAGAATCTATCAACCAAGCAACGTTGATGTATTCCCACTATCAATAGTGATAGAGCTTGCCATTGATGATTGCAATCCCTTAGTATAAAGACTCTAGATCCTAATCCCATGGCAAATGAGCCAAAGTTGATGAGAAGAGATATGTTGGACGGAGGGCATTAAGGCATCCCCCATCATCCAACAAAAAGAAACTTAAGGTAAATGACTTAGAAGGACTCCACTAAAATTATTGCAAGGATCACCATTGAGTACGTCTCTTGCATGCACCAAATGGAATAGTGCGGCAAGGAGAACCTTTGAATAATGACCAATAATGAAAGCCATTGACACAGAAGAGGAATTCCACAAATGAGAAAAAAGGAACCCAATGTACTACATCGGATTCATGTGTGAAAATATATGTTGACATCAAAAATAAGGGAAACCATTCAGTAAAGACCAATGATGGAAATCAACTAATAAATGTGAGGCAATGATTTTGATATGCCCAAGGTATTACTCTAGGCCAATCTCTCAAAGAAATGTTTTGTCATCGATAAGAGATGACCCACCAACAAGAAGTCAATAGAGACCTTCCATACTAACACAAGTAAAATAATAAAGGTTTTTTCTACTGTGAAAGTGACTTGAAATTCAGGGAGGCTAACATAAGAAATCAAGAATATTGGAGGAATAGCCGACACAGGCTCAAACTTCCCTTGAACAAAATCATAATACATATTGTGACCATGGCAGCATTGACTTGACATTGAACACTAATATAATACCATAACACAAAAAGCACCGACAAAAGCTCTGTTGAAAAGTGTAACTAGGTCGGTCTTCATATTGACTATGTAATTATGTATTTTATGTAAAGAAGAAGACAAACATAATAAAATGTATTTTGTACTTGCTTCATGGGTTTCATGAGCAAGATTTTATTATAGGTTAAATAGACTTATTCTTGATGTCTATCTGGGTTTTGTCTTCTAGATATAAATGTAATAAGTGTCATATATGAAAGATCTAGAAATGCTCCAAGACCAAGTTCAGAAACCGTGGAAGAATAGCTCTCATTAGCCCTCACTCAAACGCTAAAATAGAAGTTATATCAATGTATCAAGTCGGCCTCCCTACAGTTGACAAGTCGGCCTACAAATTAAACGAATGGTCGGCCTCAAGACAACGGATCTGTGCCTATAAATATCATTGTTTTGTGGTCCATTGACACACACAAGTTTCGATAACCTCTCTAAAATAGTATGCGGATAACTTAACGAAGAAATATGGAGTACTTTAAAGCATAGTGTGGATCACTCTGATTCAATATACGTTGACATTTGTGATTGACATGAAGTTTCGAGAGGATATAAATGCGGGTCAAGGACAAAGAATAACACAGATACCTCTGAGGTAAAGAAAAGTGTGATGAAGTCTGGTCAAAAGCGGATTACTCTAAGTGCAGACTTCAGACAAGAAAATCAGTACGAATATTCTGAGCATAGTTGTGGATTCCAGAAGTGAATAAGGTGTGGATTATATTCTGAGTATAGTTGTAGATTCCATAAGCGAATAAGGTGCGGATTTAAGGATCAATAATGACATCATTGTTCAGGGAATAATAGCCTTGAACACATCGTATAAACAATGATCTGTTGAAGAAGCTTCGTTGACAGAGCCGGTTTCAAATACGTGGATAAAGGCATGAAGGAATGGATTGTTGTGATGTAATAGAAACTATGAACGAGAGACAGAGAAGTATACAAATACATTTGTTATGGTATAGTGATAACTTGAAGAAGAAAGCAGTCAGAAAGTATAAGTAAAATAGGAAAGTAAATCTATGATTTACTTTCCTGTCTACAGCTTCAAGCATATGTCAAGTGAACATGTTTTTACATATCAGAGAAGTTAATGCAGAGGAAGAAGATCAGTGTTGTGAGAAGAAGTGACAAGGTCTTGGAAGCATATCTAGGTCAAGGGTCTGATTCTTGGTCATGGTACTTGACATTTGAAGATCTATAAGAAGAATTCTTTGCAGGTTTTCCTCTCCAAGAGGGAGAGGTTCCTTGGCTCTAGGAGCCTAATCTTGTGTCTTGTGTATTTTGATAATTGACTTGATGAAAGACTAAATAAGATAATGAAGAGAAGACATAAGTAACTCAAGTAAGTTCACAAGTAATTATCAAGTAGAGAATTTGAATTTATCATTAGTCCTCCAAATTCTCAACATGGTATCAGAGCTAAGGTGCTAAAGACAAAGGGCTATTAGACAAAAAGACACTCAAGGATCAAAATTCAGTTTTGTGGAAAGCATCAAAGCAAAGTCAAAGGCTTCATTAAAAATTCAAATCAGTTTGCAAGGAAATCCTCAAGCCATCTCAAAAAGACTTTCAAAGAATCCACACAGCAAGGAAGTAATCTTTGACATCAAAGATTCTTAACATTGTTAGAAGACAAACCATTAAGCACCACCCAACACTATTGAAGACATCTTCATTCTGAAGTAATCCTTGATCATCAAGGATCCAAGATCACCTACTTTGAAATCAATTTAAGAGGGAGTTCCTGCCATCATGTTCAACAAGAAAGCTGATAGAAGAAGAATAGCATCTACTCAAGTAAATATCTTTATGAATTCATATGAATCTATCAAAATGTCTTCTTTGCAAAGAAAGCATCAAACCGGTTAGCGTTTCAGACTTTCCTGCATGGAAGACAAGGACAATGAATTTAAGCCAAATACATGAAGGAAGATATAAGAGCCCAAAGGATTCTTACAGAATCCATAAAAGACTCTCTCATCTCTATGGTATCAAATCTAAAAATCATCAAAAAAGAATATATGAGAAATTGGTGGAGCTATTCTCTATAAGTACTACAGGAGGAGTAATCTCTCTGAGATCAACTGTAGGAATTGGTAGAAGAAATGTCTGACACTGAGATGACTACGGTGGTGTTGAATGCTCTGCCAGAAGAATGGGGAAACTTCACTTCAGGTTTATACGGGAAGAAAGAAGCCATGCCATTCCACGATTTAGGATATCTATGTAAAATAGAGGTACAAGATTGAAATCCAAAGGTGTTACAGGATCAAGTGAAGGGAATCAACCCTTTGCAGCCACGTCAAGGAAGAAAGGAAGATTCGGTAAGTTTGGTCCTCATAATAGTATGGACAAAGCACAATGCTTTGGATGTGATGAACTTGGGCATTATAAAAGAGATTGTCCTAAATCTAAAAAGGACAAGAGAAATGGGGAAGAATCCCATATCTCAGAAATGAGAGAAGAACCTAATGCAAATAAATTTAAGAAAGAAGAAGCGAGGGATATCCACTATGATTGAGATCATCTTCTCCTTTAAGTGATTTTTGTTGGTTGTATGATAGGGATCAGTGTAGAATCTTGATCAAAGCATGATAGGATTTCTTGGTAAAACCGCTCCTGGAAAACCTCTGATAACAATACTAATGGAAGGCAGTCATCAAGATCAAAGGTCATCATGAAAAACAGAATTCTGGGATGTGATGACATATTGATAGTACAGGCCAAGGGAATGAAGCTCCTCATTCTAGTAAAAATTGTTTAAGGATGACTTATATGTTGAAGTATGAGGTATGAGGTATGTATATATTTATACGCTGACACTAGATGTTGTGAAGTCATGTCATATGGTTGCAGGCAATAGACTTCTATATTTAGAAGTATGATCTATGAAGGAGGATCTCTCAGTGCACTAACAGATGAAATCAACATAATATATATATATATCCTCATGGAATATGAGGTGGCTGTATATGAACAAGGAACTGGAAATGTGTAAGTTCCTGGGAATGAAGAATGTGCAAAAAGGAAGAGATCATGAAATGCAACCATGTCAAGAGGTAGTTATCATTCGGAAGCTAAGAAGATGTGACTAGAGATCTCCTGGGAGGATATGTAGACTCTGACAGAAGTCTGGTAAAGAAGAAGACCCTTGACAAACAATATCATTAGAAGATGTTTCAATCTTAATAAAGGATGTCGATGCCTACAGGAAGATGTCATGGTGAAAAATCATCACTGAGGTAACTTTTGTTTTAAAAGTTCACATGTATATGTTATCTGGATGAATTTGTGCAGGGCTGCTAATCATGAGAAAGGATTTATGATCCTTGGAGATGATTCGAAGGAAAGCAGCATGGCATAACAGTGAACCAGATGAGAAAGACAGATGAATCACTTTATGGTAGATGACATGTCTCATGAATAAAAGTGATGGATGATTTGTGCCCTATGGAGCTAAAGTTGAAGATTCCTCAATATCGAAATCCATGACATCGATGGGAGGAATTCTTCATGAACAGTTGGGTATCTCACCATTGTTGCTGCAAGCCCCTGATTGAGAGGGAGCCTGGTGATCAGTTTCTTACTTGGAAGAAACTGGGTAATTCCTAAGAATGAGCTTAGGTACAATCCTTATATAGGAATGAGTACATTCCCTTATGGAATAGGTCCTCGAATGATTACATTCCCTTATGGAATAGGTCCTCCCTGGCTGAGAGGGAGAGATAGACACATCATTATGGTCTTCACTTGGGAAGACAGAATGGAGGATTGGGTAATAATATGGCATTCGATACTCTTTGAGAATGTGTTAGGGCATTCAAGATAAGAGTAGTCGAGGACCGATATTCTTTGAGGGCTAGCTACCCAAGAGAAGAATAGTCCAAGAAGGTTATACTTTGGGAACACCTGGGTGGAGTATGTACCTTGGAGAGACAATGACTATGGTGTCTATAGGTCATGTGTCTCACCAGCATTGTAGCCCATTGTCTTGTTGAGAGATGGAGTTGTTAGTCAAGGCCTTGCACTAGGACAATGCTGGATGATATGATGCTATATAGATGTGATTTCCAATCTGATCCTTCTTATGAGATTCTCAATTTGAAAATGACCATGTACCTGTATGAATACCTCCCTAGTTAAGAGGGAGTGTTGAAAAGTGTAACTAGGTCGGTCCTCATATTGACTATGTAATTATGTATTTATGTAAAGAAGAACACAAACATAATAAAATATATTTTGTACTTGCTTCATGGGTTTCATGAGCAAGATTTTATTATAGGTTAAATAGACTTCTTGATGTCTATCTAGGGTTTTGTCTTCTAGATATAAATGTAATAAGTATCATATATGAAGGATCTAGAAATGCTCCAAGACCAAGTTCAGAAACCGTGGAAGGATAGCTCTCATTAGCCCTCACTCAAACGATGGAAGAGAAGCTATATTAAAGTATCAAGTCGGCCTCCCTATAATTGACAAGTCGGCCTACAAACTAAAGGCATGGTCAACCTCAAGACAACGGAATTGTCCCTCTAAATATCATTGTTCTGCGATCCATTGACACACACAAGTTTCAGTAATCTCTCTGAAATAGTATGCGGATAACTTAACGAAGAAATATGGAGTACTTTAAAGCAGAGTGTGGATCACTTTGATTCAATATACGTTGACATCTGTGATTGACATGAAGTTTCGAGAGGATATAAATATGGGTCAAGGATAGAGCATAACACGGATACATCTGAGGTAAAGAAAAGTGGATGAAGTCTAGTCAAAAGCGGATTACTTTGAGTGCAGAGTTCAAGCAAGAAAATCAGTGCGGATATTCTGAGCATAGTTGCAAATTTCGTAAGTGAATAAGGTCTGAATTATATTCCGAGTATAGTTGCAAATTCCAGAAGCGAATAAGGTGCGAATTTAAGGATCAATAACGACGTCATTGTTCAGGGAATAATACTCTGGAACACGTCGTATAAAAAATGATCTGTTGAAGAAGCTTCGTGGACAGAGTTGGTTTCAAATGCGTGGATAAAGGCAAGAAGGAATGGATTGTTGTGATGTAATAGAAACTATGAACGAGAGAAAGAGAAGTATACAAGTACAGTTGTTATGGTATAGTGATAACTTGAAGAAGAAAGCAGTCAGAAAGTATAAGTAAAAGAGGAAGGTAAATCTATGATTTACCTTCCTGTCTACAGCTTCAAGCATATGTCAAGTGAAGATGTTTTTACATATCAAAGAAGTTAATGCAGAGGAAGAAGGTCAGTGTTGTGAGAAGAAGTGACAAGGTCTTGGAAGCATATCTAGGTCAAGGGTTTGATTCTTGGTCATGGTACTTGACATTTGAAGATCTATAAGAAGAATTTTTTGTGGGTTTTCCTCTCGAAGAGGGAGAGGTTTTTCCCTGGCTCTAGGAGCCTAATCTTGTGTCTTGTGTATTTTAATTATTGACTTGATGAAAAACTAAATAAGATAACGAAGAGAAGACATAAGTAATTCAAGTAAGTTCACAAGTAATTATCAAGTAGAGAATTTGAATTAATCATTAGTCCTCCAAATTCTCAACAAGCTCCATACTAACTAGGAGAGTAACCAACTTGAGGAGTAAAGACTCAATAAACAATGTTTAACTTCCCAAGGCAATAGCTATAGCCCCTAATACAATTGAGACAATAGACTCAATTTGTGCTTCATTCGAGGGCGACATCAAAAGACCACTGCCAAACATAAACAGCAAACTTTGCAACCCCTTTCTTGGTTTTTAATATTTGTTTTTTTAGTCTTCTTCATATTATAAAAATCGTGAAAAGGGATAAAATAATGCTTTAATACAATGGAGAACACAAATGTCGCATGCAAGCAGTAGTTATAGTGCTTGAAACATTCTAAAGCTCAATGTAAGCGAAAGGCGCAGTATAAAGGTGTAAGTTGTAATGATAAAAAAATGTAAAGCTTTTGAAAGTGCTATTAGGAAATTTTCATATTTACTTAAGTATTAAAATTAATGGTTGTTGTTGTTGTCTTCCATATTTCTATCAATGATAAAGTTGCCAACTAATTGTTTCTCTAATCATGTTCGATGATGAATGCCAATTAATGAATTATGGAACATTATGAAGGCTTTCAATATGAAACATTGTTGATTTAGAATAATTTACAATTTTATTTCTATATAAATATCAATTTATTTTATTTTATATGTAGACAGACACCTCGTCATTGTTAAATTTCAATGCACATTGACGATTTACAATAATTTGCAGTTATGTTCATATACATTTTACATCAATTTTGTTCATATATATATATATATATATACCTTGATGGGGGTGTTGTAATTCGCACGAGCAACCAGCTAGGGCCTCCCTTGAGTGCGCGTGTGGAAGGCAAAACCAAGAAAGTTGTGTACGTTTGACATTGAAGAGAAAAACGTGATGAAGGATCCACATGACCAAGGTATACCTGCGGCCTGCATTGAATTGGCCTCACTTGAAATCTTACTTCAGTTGTCACTAGTCTCATTGTATTCACTATGCAATAAAGAAACCAAAGGAAACTAAGGTTGCCATTGATGGCAGGTGCTAGTCCCAATGCATTATTTGGTGATTTTATGGGAAAATCGGGAATGCTCCAATCACTACAGTTGTTTTATGGTAAAGGAATTAGCAATTCTAGGGCGCAAGTAGGAAACGGCTTCATTCATCGATGGGAGAAGCTAAGCAATCAAAAGGACCAAACCCTTATGACCTAATCCCTTCCCTTATTTGCATTTCATTCTCTTGTCTAAGGTTCCTTTTGTTTTGTCCCTCTCATCTGCAGTGGGACCTCGATGGCAACAAGGCTCTTCTAGTTTTGAGGGAGCCACCTCTCCTCAGCATTGTAAATCAGACTTCTTAGGTATACTGGCTACTGGTGATTTTCAGACATATAGCTCATGGTTGGTCTTTTTGTCCTTTCTAGTTTATGGTTTTTTTTTTGTTAGCCTCTCTATCAATTTTAATCCCCTCTCAAAGCATAATCCTTGGCACCAAATTCCCTCTCACCCCCCACTCCTCCTTTCCACATTCACCCACCTTCCCCTCAGCGTGGGATATTATTACCTCTCTACTTGCTTGTCGAGTGTTATCCCCAAAGCTATCATTCAACTCGGTGCTCTCCACTGAATTGTCAATATGCCACGCTAGAGGGTCCACTCGAGGAGGGGGCTCGAGGGTCGTGGCGACCACAATAGCACTCAAGCTCGAGCCTAGGCCATGCTTTGTTTGATAGATATCGCAAACACACGCCATTGGTCATTCAAAATGAAATTATTGACATTGAGCAAAAGATGGTCGATGAAAGAGATGATGTATAAGATTCGAAGTCTGTGGTAGAGGTGTCAAATTGGGTTCCAAATTTGGGCACTTTGAGAGCATGCCAAAACCAGTGTCTACACATTATTGACCTATATTGGCACGTCAAAAATATAATGGGCAAGGTCCTATTTGAACACAATGAAGAATTGGAGGAATTGCACCTACTTTATCAAATCATGGATGAGCGTATACAATGCATGGAGGTAGTCATCTATCAACAAGTATCAGCCACCACCAAGGACGCCTAGGCATCCTACTCCAATGAATTAGTCTCTTCATGTTCTCATGGTATGCTGCATCCTGCAGCGATGTTTTCAATTTATATTGCATCTAGTCTATGTGTCTCTTGTTTTCAATTACTCTAGTTTTCATGGATTTTAGACCAAAGTTTTGTAATATAAACACTCATCATGTCTAGCACAACATACTTGTTTTGGAAAACCCATGCTTGAGCCTCAATCACTGTCTGGTTTCCAAACTAACAAACCAAGGCTAATTAAGGTGTCTATCCAAATGTGTCTCAAATCGTTTAAGAATTTAAGCTTACAAAATGTGTGTGTGTATAGGGTATCCCTAATGTACCTCCATCATTCTTAAATTTCAATGCATGGCAAATTGTTGTTACGACTGTTACTAGCGCATCCATATAAATTAAATGGTTGGTAAATGCCAATAGGCATCAATCCATAATAAACATCAAAACAATTCATCATACATCTCAAATTGCTAAATTTAATTATATGTAATAATAAATAAATAAAACTAAATTATAATTTTATTTTAATAATCATTATTGTAATGATAAAAAGATTATATATAAAAGTTAAACATATATACATTTTAAAAAACATGTAACAAGAATCTTAACTATGGAGATTTTTAAACTATAAAAAGGTTTTGTTACAATACCATGGCTTATCAATACCACATGTCCAAAAAAACCGTACATGACATTTTTTTAACTAATGAATTTAATTAAAAGTGCAAGATAGGTACACTTACTTTAGAAATAAATCTTGACCTTTGATTTGTGTATATTACTATGAATGTTCTAGAATATTCTATGGAAGTTGGATCCCTATCATCCACCTAATATTGTTTGATAATTACATTAAAATTGTGGAAACCCTATTCCAAAATAGACATGTCTATTGACATAATTAAAATTTATGACCTTTGATTTGTGTATATTACTAAAAATATTCTAGAATATTCTATGGAGGTTAGATCCCTACTATCCACCTAATATTGTTTGATAATTAACCCTATTCCAAAATAGACATGTCTATTGACATAATTAAAATTTATGACTGATGTTACTATCTTTCAAATTTCTAACAATAAAAAAGTTGTCATATAATTGTTTCTCTAATCCTGTTCAATGTTGAATGCCAATCAATGAATGCAAAACAATGAATAATTGAACGTTGTGAATGTTTCATATATATGAAACATCGCAAATTTAGAATAAATTTCATATATATATATATATATATAGAGTGTGCCCTTAATGATCATTGTTAAATATGATCATTATTAAATTTCAATAGATATAATTTTATTTTATTTTATATGTAGATTGGGTGCCCCTAATGATCATTGTTAAATTCCAGTGATATATATATATATATAACTGAAATTTAACAATAGTATATATATCAGTGAATGATATATATGTCAGTGCATGATAAACAAACCTGCAAACTGTTAACCCTAGAAAACTGAAAAACTTAAGGAACTCGCAAAACTAATTCTATATGTTAGATGTGAAAACACACAAGCTAACTGAAAAGTACTAACAGCAACTAATAAGAAATTGTAGCGCTCAGAAAAGCATTTATGGTTTCTTTATTTACTCAGGAAAAACAATGAAGTGATTTGACTTGAAATGTGTTTGGGTGGGATTGGATGGAAGGAAATGAAGAACAATGGCATTAGTTCTATGCTTTTGGTCCGATTTTGTTATGCTGCTGCGACAATGACATTAAACATAGAATGAAAATAAGTTCCTTTCTGGATGCACGTGTATGTTCTCCCTATATTCTCAATTTGCAAAATGTAACATGATATACAGATTCCTTCACAAGCAAATTAATAATCTCATCTCAAAAATTCCATTATCCATACGTTCAACACCATTCTTGAATTACTTCAGCATTTTCAAACGTATAGCTACTTCCTTTTCTCAGTTCTGCGGATACCTCTCATGGGAAAAATTCCATTAGATACATGCAGGTCCAGCGTAAGCTTATTTTCAAGAGCTGTTCTCAACTGTTTCAACCCTAAATCTGGGCCTGTTCCATAAAAGATTATTATTTCCAATAGTATTTAGGCATCCCAGAGAAAGACTCTAAGACAATGGATCCTGCCCGACATGAGAAAAGGAAATTGGTTGAAGATGGTTTCCCACAAAGGAGTGAAATAATGTAACAATCTCCTAATTCAATCCCTCTAATAAATTTAGTCACCAACATAAAACCTTTTAAGACGCGATTTTCGACATCTAGTAACATAACTCAAATACCACAGTGAAGTGAGTATACAACAAGATAAAGCTATGATGGTCAAACAAAATGTATGAAGGGATTCTCCTTTCCTAACATAAAAGTAAGAATGCACGTAATCTAAAAAAACAAATACATACAACTTCAATACAGATAAGTTTGAAGACTATCCTTGCTCTCACATACAAAAAAGTGGCACAGTAAACATAAAAGGGCTCTTAGCTAGTTACAAATCTACCTAAAGATATTTAGTGAGCACAATCAGAAATAATATCCACAAAGATATATGCAATGGATGGTTTATTACATACAAACTTAAAAGAGGCAAGAGAAGCTAGTTGCAATTAGGAAACACTTAGTTACAATGACCAAGTCTAGCTGTAGTCGCCAAAAAGAATTCAGTTTCAACTGCAGGGAAGTTCAAAAACATTGCCTACAACTTTACAATAAACACTTGTAAGCAAGAATGCTCAGTTCGGACATCCAAATGTTACAAGCCAATAATCTAATATGATATATCATAAACTTGTGTCATTAGGAATAGGGAACTGGCACAGCACTTTCAAACTTTCAGGATATGGGGAAACAATATATACAAACATGCATGCATATAATATAGTTTAGCATATAAAGCCCAAGAGGTTAACTCAACTGGTTGTCATCAATGTCACTGGCCATTTGGCTACTTCTGTGCCAGCAGGTGTCCGGTTTGAATCCCCTAAGTGAGACACATTAGACTATGCAAATGGGTTTACTATGGATGAAATCCGCAAATGTGAGGAAGCATCCCTTGGGTTCCCCACAAGGTTTTCCCTGGAAAAAAAAAATATTGTTTTTTAGTATTTATTATTAATAAATATTAGAAAAACTAGCACTGCTGTATGATAAACATTATTTTTTTGCAATAAAGACAATCTTTCTCTTAATTATTTTCTTAAACTTTTTTAAGTACAGAAACAACAGTTCTGAACCAAAATTCGAAGGAAATGTTCTCGATAGGCTTGCTAGGCATTCCATATCAGAAATGTTTTCCATACTAAAACAAGAAGTGAACGAGCCAAAGGTTTCAGTTGCATAGTCAGTAGTGTGGCTTATATGTTATCTTGAGCCATTATATGATATAAGTAGTTATGACAGAAGAGAGTTGGATAAGTATTTAAATGATTTGGGAACTAATCACAGGCTTATTTGTGCTTAAAATGAAGTCAATACATTGTATAAATTATTTGGATTTATAGCAACCTAAAGGCGGTAGAAGAATTACAATTCATTCTAGAATAATCTTTTTAAGGAGGGAACCCTAGGCCTGTACATAGGGCTCCCACTCAATCTCTGATATTCTTTATGTTTATCAATGAATGCACTTGCAGTTTCAACTCTCTCAATCTCTCATTTCTTACACACTGTGTATTGTTCTATCTCCTATTGTGTGTAGATCTTCTTGACAGGGTCCTGTGCGCAATGTGCATTATTTGCAGGGTTATATTTACCTCTCATCCTTTGGGACTATTAGGCTGTTCAAACATATAAGAATCTCCTATGAAGCCATCACTTGTTCTTAATTAGTTATTATATCCAAATAACATGGAGGATATACAGCATTGAAAGCAGGATTCCTATCAGCCGTGTGCATCACCAATGTATTAATTGATAACCCAAAATCACAAAAATGATGAGAAACATTAACGAGAAAATAAAGAAAAATAGATTGACTTATATTTAATATTAAGTTCTGCCTATTGGGCCACATGCCCTCGTACCTTTGCCTCTGATTGCCTATGACATATTGTGACTACCTTAAGGTATGTTACCATTTATGGCGTATCTTAATGTAGTCATACTGTATCTTTAATATTAAGTTCTGCCTATTGGGCCACATGCCCTCGTACCTTTGCCTCTGATTGCCTATGACATATTGTGACTACCTTAAGGTATGTTACCATTTATGGCGTATCTTAATGTAGTCACACTGTATCTTATGTATTCGTAGATAGAGGCACAAAGCCATGTTGCCCAGTGGACAAATAAATATATTGAATATAGCAGTTACATATAAATATATTAAATGTAACAGTTACAAAGGTATAGTGATATGCAATAATGAAAGTTATCTAATATACAAGGCATGAGAGACGTGGCTGCCTAATGTACACAACTCTACCTAACAAATATTAATGTAAACAATTACAATTTGGTCAATTACAAGATGCAGCAAGATCCAGATGCAGGATGAGATCATATGATCTCAAAACAGTCTCCAAAAGAGACAGGCTGACCACTAAAGCATAATGATGATAAACTGTCACTGCTTTATGTTGCAGGGATTATGACTCATGAGGCCCAGTGGAAGCAAGAAAACTATTTTTCCCTTTTTTTCAGATTTTTTGTAGCAGGTTCTTCTCTTAGTCTCTTCACAATATCACAATCAAACCATAGTGCCATTAGAAGTAAAGTGGCCATGGCATTTCAAAATTGTAGAAATTTCTTTTTCCCACCTTGGTTTTCAGTTTCACCTTATTTCTCCATATAGCTAAATGCCCATTCCCATAGCCTTGCATTCAACAAGATGAAAAAATAAATATTTTCCGAAAAACACAAATTAGAAATTTTCACAATGCTGGAAATGCAGAAATAAAGCTTAGCAAAATAAATCAGCCACACAGAATAATAGACACGCTGGTTTTTTGTCAATATAACCCTGGAAAAAACCCCTACAACTCTTGGGGAAAACCAGTTCGAAAGTTTCTCTTTATTTTCTGAATATTGCTTTTACATTGAAACAGAAAAACACAGTAAAAATTCCAGCAACCAAATTTATAGACTTATCTTGATTTCCGTGCTTGCACACCGCCTCGGAAATTGTGTCAAATCAGCAACTTGAAAAACATAAAATATTACAGCATTTATGACAGCAATAAATGCTGTATGGCCACCTCGGGAAGCGTGCCAAAACAGCATGTACATTGTTGTACGGACTGTATGGGTTCGTACAACAGCCCTCCTCGAAATCCGTGCCAAAAAACTGCACTGTAGCTACCGTCCTTTTCTCGGTATCTGTGCCAAAAATAACAGCAATACCTTTCCTCGAAAACTGTGCCCAGTTTTGTGCTTCAAACTGTGTGCTTAATGCTGCTGCCCTCTTCCTCTATTTCTGTGCCTCCTCTCTTGGAAACAGTGCCTCCTCTCTTGGAAACAGTGCCTCTCTCTCTTGCTATACGTATTTTCTGCCTTGGTATTTGTGCCAATAAATGCTGTTGTACCTTTTGCTGAATCTCTTCACTGCTATCCTCTTTTTTCTCACTGCTCAGAAAATCTCCTTAGCTTTCTCTCCTCCTCTCTCAATCTACTCATGAAAGAATGAATGACCTTTTCCTTCCTTTTCCTCCTTTAACCTAACCCTAAGTGACTTTTGGGGAATCACTAAATCCAATGGCTGAAAAAACTTTAGATCTAGGGCTGGGATTAAATGCTCATTTAAATCTCACTTTCTATTTTTTAATTCACCCCACTTTAATAAAGACCCACTTAGTCATTTATTTCCAAAGTCACTTTTCCTTTATAATTTCACATTGACTTTATTAAAGTCACTTAAAATTAGACTTTAGTAACTTTATCATTTAAAGTCACTTTTAAATTAGATTTGACTTTATAACTCTATAAAGTCACTTTAGGAGAAAAATTAAATTCTTTTGGACACTTTTCCCTAGGCCAAAGATCAAAGCCTTAGGAAACCACCTATCCTCCGATAAAAAAATTTCAACAAAAATTGAAGTTACAAAAGAGATTTTACGAAAAATCATGGAATTTACAACTCTTTTAGGTTGTGACACAATATCCTCTAGGAAACTATTGTCGTGCACCTTTCTCTCTGTCTATGTACCAAATTGCAGCAGGACCAGTGCCATAGAAGCAAACTAGCCATGGCACTTCAGATTTGGGGTCATAATAACAATTCTAAGAAATATCATTTAAGTTACAAGTATTTTGAGTTTGGCTCCAAACCCTCATGAGAAATCATTGCAGTAAGATCTCTTTGGTTATGTACCAGATTGCAGCAGGATAGGAGCCATTAGAAGCAAAGCAGCAATGTCACTTCCAAATTGGGTCATAGTAGTGAACCTGATCAATATTGAGAAAGTCATAGCCATTTAAAATCACAGCCTCAAAACCCTAGCAGAACCAACTGATGGCATGGAGGGCACTGTACCAAATTATTCTGAAAACATAGGGAGAAATAAGATAAAATATGTCAGGCCCATGGGGCTTTGGATTGACGGTGAATGGGTGCACTGTTAAGGCACTCCTTGCAATAGGTCACCAGTTCAAATCCCCCATGGGTGAGCCTACAAAATAAAAAATAGAAAAGCAAGAATATATCAGAAAATGTACATAGCTATTTGGAATCAATATTGAGAAGATAGCGAGGTCAGAATTTGAGGGGTTTGGTTAGATACTGAGCAAGAACTAATCGCAATACCTAAATTGGTAGGGATGAAGATGAATGTGATCCTAAAGAATGGTCGAGGATAGCAAAGTAAAATTATGAAAAATTATAAAATTCCTTTTGATTCAAATCTTTATTTTTATAGTGAAGCTAAAATACGGTGGTCGTCTTCAGAATATATTAGATGACACTCTACTTTGGGATGAAATTGAGAAACCGTTTCCATATAGATGGATCCAATAGATAAATATGGGGAAGACGCATACAATTCAAGGTGAATTCAAGGAAGATAAAAAACAACTTTCAAAGTTGCAGAAAAATAATGAGGGATTAAAAGAAGAGCTCAAGAAGGAGAGTGCTCAATTGTTCAAGATGCAAGCTCTTAATGAAGCACTAAATAAAGGGGTTAAGAACTTAAGGCAATAAAAGATGAGCAAATACAAGGCAAGAAGGACAAAGATATCTATAGACGATAAAACCATAATCATACACTACTGGGACAAGGTGAAGATTTTCGTAAGGAAAAGAAGCATTGTCGAAATCAAGAAAATACAAGGATCGTATGAAGAGACTACGAAAAGACTTAAACAACAGCTTTGCAAGAAGGTTGAAGAAGCACTGAGTACAGAAGGCATTAAACAAGAAATCCACTCTAGAATTGAAGAAGGACAAGAGAAGTTTATGGATAACACTGTTCTTAAGAAGCAAAACAAGGAGGAAGAAAAGACGTAAAAAAATCATCATAAAATACTTGAAGAAGTTGAATTCAAACTAGAATATGTAGATGGGAATATGATGGTATTATCTCAAAGGCCACATTAATCGAAGACCAAGCACAGAGGATAAAACATGTCATTGTCTTTGAAAAGAACACTGATAATAGGGTTGTGCAGAATGAACTAAAAGCACCAGAGATGGAACTATATGAACACCTTCATTACAAGAAAGTTGGCAAAAAGAACAGAAGATCTGCATGAGTAATATCAAGGAAGAAGATGGAATGATCAATGACATTCATGGAAGATGACATCACATAACCATTATTCAACAGGATATTTTCAAGAGAAATAATTACAACAAATTTAAGAGT
The DNA here is from genome assembly GCA_034641835.2 of Pinus albicaulis. Taxonomy (NCBI): domain Eukaryota; kingdom Viridiplantae; phylum Streptophyta; class Pinopsida; order Pinales; family Pinaceae; genus Pinus; species Pinus albicaulis. Next base: position 1,185,550,481 of record CM076582.1, read on the forward strand.
TACAAAAATGGTACATGAAATCAAAGGGGAGACAATTATAAAACTACGAACTATCAAGTATTAAGATCGAAAAGAATTGAATTTGGAAGGATGAATCATCGTCAGTGGCAGCAAGAGAGTAGATACTAGGAATATTAGGAAATCCCATTACTCAATTTCATCACATGTAAAACCCTTAACTGCAAAGCTTTAAAGTTTAAGGACAAAGCCGTTATAAGGAGAATACCATGATATGACTCTCGGCAGAGCATATAGGGGATTTAAGTACATGTAATAGGGGCAGCCTAATAAAGGGCTTGCATGTACAATGAGTAATAATAGGTATAAAGAGGTCAATATACTTATTATGGACATAGTTATATATGATTTGAGAATATGGATGAATTGGAGTTAACTAGAGGAGGATCTCCTATTATATAAGGAGTTATTATGTGACTCATATCTATGATCTCTTTGGGAGTTGTACTCTGCTTTCATATCGTGTGTACATTGTGTATAATATGATTTGTTATACTATTTTAAAGATTTGGGACATAACAGGCTTGCACCAGTATGTAGTTTGACTTTACTGCCTGAACTAGTTCAGGTTGGTTGCTACTTCCTGACATAGTTTGCCGTTCAAAGCCTTATTTTTTTGGAGTTTATGATCTGCAATGTATAGAACCATGAGACATTTTTGTTAGATGAAAGCATTACTTAAAGATCGAGGTTCGTAGGGGTCTTTAGGATGCTACCAATCAGCCACACCTTTCCTCCTTTTTTCTTTTAATATGTTCTGTACATTACGATTTCATCAATAAAATGCATAGAAACATGTTTCAAAAGAAAGAGTGAGAACTAAAAGAGAATTAACTGGAAAAATAGGCTTGAGAAAATTTCCAGATGAAAGCTGGAATTGCAAGAATCAACCCGACAACAATATGCAATATTAAGACGGTAATATAAATACAAAGGAAAGCAAGTAAAGGTGATCTAGTTATCAATTACAAGAGAAAAATACAATTTCTGTACATTTATGCACTCGCTTTCGTGTATGCATATACATCACAGATCTTTCCAGATATGGAAATCGGTGTCGGGATTGGAGAAGTTGAGCACGGCATCTTGGCAACCAAGAAAGTAGGTCGAATGGGTGGGATCAACATTTGCTAATGCATGGGCCCTTCCTCTGGGACTAGTGGCCACCAGAATGTCCTCTGCACCCACGAGCACTTCTTCATAACCCTTCTCCCTCCCACTATCTTCAAACTGCAGACGACATTAATCAGCCATCATTACCCAATTTTATCCCCCATCCATTTGTCAATGCATGCATACATACACAAATGTATGAACTGCACACAGCAGGAATCAGCTATAATTGCCCAATTTTATCCCCAATCCATCCATCTATCTATCCATACATAAATACATGCATCTTACTACTTTCCTGATTTTTGGTGATCGAAACGTTTTGACACGGTTAAATCCCAAAACCCAATGGATAATGAAAAACCCTATATGATTCTACACATGTGCATACATCCCCAAACCCCATTAGGATCACTCATGCGAGCCGGGCGGAGGCTTCATGAAATGTCAAAGATATATTCTAACCTTGCAGAGAAAGGTAATAATAAGAATAATTAATACCCGGAAACGTGTTTTCGCTCCCCAGATGATGAAGGTCTCATTACAGCTCCTATGCCTGTGATTTGCCCTGACGCCCCATGGCTTTATCTCACCCACATGCACCCCCTGGCACGATATGGCACCCCCTGTTGCCCAAACTTAATCATATCAATCTAAATTCAATTGCATCAAAAGCCTATTGAAGAGAGTAAATGAATCAATGGATTCATACCTGACAGTCCTGCTTTTGCAGCCGCCACCACTGGGTCCATCAGCCATCCTCTCTTGTCTGGGAAAGGCAAGGGTATAAAAGCAACATGCTCTGAATTTTGTTGTTGCTGTGAGAGCCTTATGGTGCCTGTGTGTGCAGCATGGAAGCGTAGGACCAGTAACCCGAGTAAGAGTATAGAAGCTAGGATGGGTAGAATTATGCAGTTCGCGAACGCCAGGTTAGGTTTGCTCATTTGGATCGATAGAATCTTTCAACAATGGCATTCAAAGGGAAATTAATTGTAAAAGTACATTAATAATGTAAGTTGTCGAGTGTTGCTATGGTGGATTGCTCAATGTTGTTATGGTGAAGTTAGGGTATATGGATGAGTTATTTGATTCATTTAATTTCTTGTTTTATCTTATATATTTTCCATTTTAGGAATTTGATTTAACAAATAGGGAAAGTGTTTTAAAATTTATTTAATGTTTCAGTTTATTAGCATAGTCATAATCTTTTTTGGTTTGTTTGGTAATGTGGGTCTTTACATGACTTTACGTCAAATTTATGGTATGAGAAACTGCGATCAAGGGGCATCTAAGCTATCAAAATCACCAGGGGATCGAATCTCGATCGAGAGACATCTAAGCCGTCAAAATCACTTGAGGATCGCACCTGACCTCAGCCACACCAACTCTTATCATGGCTAGGTTTTTTTTTTCCTTCGGGAAAATTGGAACGAGTGTCTTAACACCACACTCTTCACCGTCTAACCAAACCCCCATTGGCCTTTTTCTTGGGATTTTTGTTTTGCATAGAATTGTAAATTTCCTTTAATCAAAATTATCAACTTTATTAATGGAAGATTTTATGATTTTTTTTTTAAACTCATTATTTTTGTGGATGGCAAAGTTCCTTTAATTCTATTTTTGTAGGTTGAGTGTGCAAGTCATCTTTTCAAAGGATCGTTTAAATAGCTTTAGTAAAAGTCTACATGATCTATACTGTGTTGGTTTATTTTAATGAAGAACCAAAGTAAATAATTGTCAATCTATAGATCTAAAAAAAAAATTAACTTCTTTGCTTCAAGTCTGTGACTATGTTTAGTAACATTTATAACCAAATTACTAGTTGTTTTCATATAATCTATTGTCACACTATTAATTTCCGTTGTGCAACATGTGATCGTATCATATAGTACTCTAAAGAGGTTTCTCAACCGTTTTCTCTTTATTTTTTCAATTCTTCGACCTTTTGGGTTTCTTGGCTCTTACTGTAAGTAGTGGCATCAATGGTTAAATAGCTTATTTTCATTAGTCACAAAACAAGGAAAAAGAATAAAAAACATTTATTTTGTTTTAGGCATTTTACGTGGTTTCATGTAGTTGTTTTTTTTATAGTGTTTTGGTTGGTGGGATATTGTTACCATAGTCAAGTAAAATGTTGCATAGCATGAATTGAGTGGTTGATCTCTTAAGCATTTTTACTTCATGGTTTTGATTAATTCTTAATTTTCATTTGAAATATCAAGTATAAATACTCTTGGATGTAATCAATATCTCTATAAAGCATTCTTAAAGTGTCAAAACATTACAAGTTCCGTTGGCATGCCCTTTCACGTAAAGCAACTTCTAAAAAGAACTAGATTGTTTTCTTTCCAATAAAGACACAAGTCTAGCTTGTAGGGCGTTGGTATAGGTTGGAGAGTAAATTCTTTGGGGCCACAATAACATAAACTAGATTTTCTAACGAGTGTTTAAAATCCAATGGTAGCAAAGGCCACCATTGGGAAAGCATGTTTCACACAAGCATCAAGCATAGGTTTAACCTAAGAAAGCATAGAGATTATCCCCTTTTTCTTTTTGAGTGGGCTATGTATGTATAGGAGTTGTGGTAGAGTCAGCAAGTCCTAGGATTGACACCATTTCTCTAGAGCTTTGGATCTAGGACCGAATCCTATGTTCCCTGCCTATATGTAAATACTTGATCCATGATTGTTTCACCCTTCTATCATTTGTGAAGTGGTAACCTTTGTGGGTTTTGCTAGGTTTTCACCTAAGTGATTGCAAGTGGAAATTGACTGCAATACCTAAGACATACTCATAACATCTGACATAATACTCTTGGAGGGTGCCCATATCTTTGAGGGTACTTGCACCTTGAGTGATTATTGCGTAAGATTTACCATAATTGTCTCTTGCACCTCCACTAGTTGGACTTGGGTTGTAATCATCCTAGATTAACTTTCAAGAGTCTACTTGTTTCGACTCTTCACTAATTGGATTCAAAGCCTAATCACCCCAATTTGATTCTTAGGAACGGTAATTACAAGGAAAACACCTTGTAGTGAAGGTTTTTACAAAACCATCCCATAAAATTTATCCATTTTTTGTTTATAATATAGGTTGCTAGTGGAGGCAAGTAGCCAGAGACTTTTGTAGAAGTTTTTAAATTGATGTGCTTATAATAAGTAAATTGTTGTGGATATTCCATCGGATAGTTCATCACAACAAATCTATTAAAGAACCAAAATATATACTAGGATGGATTAATTCATTTAGATTCTATCTCTAATACTATTGATTTGTTGTTTATGCATGCAATAGATAAAATGATTAAAATAGAGAATAGTGAATTACAAACACACATCAATCACAGTGAACACCAAGATATGCTTTAGGAAGCCCTTTTGGGAGAAAACCCAACTGGAAGTTGTGGTTTCCCTACTCTCTTTTGTCCTAAATGAAAATAATGCAAATACAAAGGAAAAGGCACTCTTTATGGAGTTACCTGGGACTTGTGGCCCGTGGTTTTCTACAAAACACAAACCCCCTATGTTTTTCTCTCTCTATCCACTCTGAGCTACTCTACGCTACTATGGAACAAAATGAAAGAAAATAGAATACAACCCATTTTCTCCTAGCAGCTTGATTATAACACAACCCAATAGCCAATTAGGGGTTATATTTGACCCATTCAACCCACAACATGAGCTACAACTCAACCCCTCTAGATTATTCTTCATAATCCCAATGTGGCCTAACCCTTTTCCATGAGTAATGGGGGTTGACTTAGCATCCTCTCAAATTATGGTGATTAATCATGATAGGTTAACTTTTGATAACTTTCTCATACAAGCTATGATTGAGGCAATTGTTGCATCATTAAAAAGGAATCAATGTGTAGATTATGGAATTTTGGACAATAGTAAGTTCAAGACCACAATGTGGTCATTTAATGCCTCAATGTGGCTCATGAAGTTTTTCGCCCCCAATTTTCCAAACTAGGATCACTGATAAAAATGACCATGCAAGTTAATTCCTCCAATTTTTCCTCTCTCAAAGCATCAAGATGGATGAAAAATAATATAATGATCCAACCCAATCAATTTAAAATCTTCTAAATGCATCGGTGCATCACAGTCAATATCACACCAAGGTTGGAAAAAAATACACACCAATAGCAATGATTCATTATAAAAATACCAAATTTTCATTTACAAAATAAAATAAAATTAGGCGCTTTGGTACTCCTAGCTACAATGAGCACATCAGTGTGCTTAAATAGGATGCACCGAAATAGTGTATCATATCAACGAAGTGTAGATAAACCATTATTATTACAAAAACAAACATATTGATGCATCAAAACAAAACAAAAAATGCACCAATGCAGACCCAAGTGCACACTGACAGCTTTTGATTTACTGAAAATGCTAAAATTTCATTTAAAAAAAGAAAACAAGTTATATATGCTTCTCATTATAACAAGTGCACCAATATGCTTAAATAGGATGCATTGGAAAAGCCTAAACATGAAGGTTTTGGTGTGTACTCCATGTTAACACATTGGTTTGTTACAACAATTTACTCACACTGCAAGTTATTATTTTACTTTTAAAAAAAAGAGCATCGATGTGTTCAAGTAAAGCACGTCAATTTGTATGTTTTCCTCGAGCACCACAATGGGGTAAAAAAAAATTACCAAATTGATTTTCATCACTACATTTAATCCAGTACTCCTAACCTTCCTCTCACAAGCATTGTTGTAGACACACAATGCTTCATAGTGTATGTTAGCTTCAAGTTGGTCATTTGGATCCATTTTTTATTTACAGAAAATGGTCCATATTTCTTTTTTTCCCCTCTACAAAGAAACCATGCCTCATCTGACAATAAGAGGCTAGATAAATCTTTTATTACTTCTTCATTTTAATTTTCATTAGATTAAATTTTGAATTGGACTCAGATTTGGCTCCTTTTTTCAATTTTTTGAAAATTGCTTGTGCAATGCACTTAAACCATTTGGCTCACCCTTAATCAATTCTTAAAAAAGATTCAACATTGGGAATGGAACACTTAAACTATTTGACTCACCTCAAATCCATAAAAATTAGAAAATGAAATAGCCCTACTAATGCTCTTAGATAACCCCAGTGCCTAGGTGTATCGTTAGGCTAACCCCCCCATAGTGCTTAACCCACATGACATACCAATGTTCATGGCCCATCAAATAAAATAACCCATCTAGACTTTCTCACTAAAACGAGCATCTTAATGCGATACAATGTCATAAATGCACCAAGGCTCCTTAATATCATAAGCATACCTGAGTTCTTTAATATTATAAGCACACGAGGGCTTCTTAATATCATAAGCACGCCAAGGACCCTTAACATCATTAGTGCAATGATACACTTATTTAGGACGCATCAATAGTTAAAAATCACAGTTTTTTAGGAAAAAAAAAACCATTGGATGCTTCTCAATATACATGGTGCATCAGAGCACGCACAAGTGACACAAAGATTTCTCTTCTAATATGACTTTCTAATATATGAACCAGGGCATTATAGAAAAAAATCACCCCTACTGTTTTGATTCTTATGTACTAGTTTAGCACGATGTTGGCCCTCAGTTTGACCCTTTTTACCATGCATAATCCATCTATCCATCATACTATGGTCATATTTTCCAAATGTAAAATGGAGAATCTATGTAGAGTATAGGTAATTAAACAAAGCAACACTTAAGGATAATTTCTCACTACCATTCATTGATCAAGTCCTAGATTCATTAGTAGAGAAAAAGTTTTTTTTCTTTTCTTGAAGGATTTAGTGGTTATAATCAAATCAAGTTAGCATTAGAGGATCGAGATAAAACTACATTTACTTGTCCTTGGGGTACATATGCTTACAATGTGATACCTTTGGATTATGTAATGCACCAGCTACTTTTCAAAGAGTTGCCTTGGCCATCTTTGTTGATCTTATACATGAATGAGTAGAGGTTTATATGGATGATTTCATTGTTTACGGAAATACATTTGATGATTGTTTAAAAAATTTGGAAAAAGTTTTACAAAGATGCATCGAGACAAATATGTCTCTTAACAATGAGAAATGCTTTATGATGCTAACTGAAGGGATAATGTTGGGACACCATATTTCATCTTCTAGAATAAAGGTGGATCTAGTAAAAATACAAATCATTGTAAACTTATTACCACCAACAACTCAAAAAGAAGTAAGAAGTTTTCTGGGATATTTAGGCTATTATAGAAGATTCATTGAAAATTTCAGTAAAATGGCCTTACCCTTGTTTAAATTGCATACAAAGGACATAGAGTTTCAATGGAATATTGATTGCCAAAATGAATTTGAGAAACTAAAACAAAAATTGTCCACAACACCAATTCTTAGAGGACCAAATTGGTCTTGCCATTTCACATATCCACAGATGCATAAGATACTGCAGTAGGAGCATCATTAGGCCAAAAATAGAATTAATTACACTATGCCATCTATTTCATTAACAATAATTTAACCCCAGCTGAGTTGAATTACAGAGTTACTGAAAAATAAATGCTTGTTGTAATACATGCAGTAAATAAATTCAGACATTATATAACAGGATATGAAGTGTTCATTCATATTTATCATTCATCCATTAAGTATTTAATGAATAAACCCCATCACTAATGGAAGGATTACTAGATGGTTGTTATTAATGAAGGAATTTAACATTACTGTATTGGATCGATCGGAAAAGAAAATCAGGTGGTAGATTTCCTTTCAAGGCTTCATCTTCCTTGTGAGATTGTTCCAGATTCTAATAACTTTCCAGACGAACACTTATTTGCTATAATAGTCAAAACTCCATGGTTTGATGATATCGCTAATTATTTATCATATGGAAAATTACCTTCTCATTTTACAAACAAACAAACAAAAGAAAATAATTAGAGATAGTGATCCAGATTTATGCAGGAACGCAACAAAATATAGAAATAACCATAAACATAGAAATACATCAGAAATAAGGCTTCATTTCATTAATATCAAATCACAGAAATATGCTTACAAACATGATGGAAATAAAATAGCTAGGGTGTTGGTAGCGAATCTCTGAGAAGAGATGTGGTGACTACAGACCTCTGAACTGTGTTACAATGAGGCTCGAGGGCCTATTTATTATGGAGAAACAATGGAGAACTCTAAACGTCCAAAAACCTAACCCTAGGAGATGAAGCACCAAAAATATGGGCCCCGTTTGGGTAAATTGGTGTTTCAACTTCTCGGGGACGTAACTTCGGCATACTATCTCCGTTTGGGGTTTCAAAATGGCTCCGGAAGTTCAGGACCCGAAAAACTGCTAAAAATAGTAAGTTGTGAAAAAAAAAACTGAAAGAGACAATGGTGGGACCCCAAGTGGAATAGGTGGGTGGCCACCAATATCCACTTGGATCAGATAGTGCTAGATATAGTTGGGTTAATGGAGACCTCTTCTATACTGAACTTGATCTGTTAATCAGAAAATGTGTAAGAGAAGATGAAATTTTGGATATCTTGAAATCATGTCATGATGAACCATGTGGTGGCCATTTTGCACATAAAAGAAAACCATACAAGGTCTTGAATCTAGGCTATTATTGGTCATCCATATTTAAAGACTCAAAGACTTATGTTAAAAAGTGTGACACTTGCCAAAGGTTAGGCAGGCATATAGCTTCTGATGAAATTCCACTGAAACCACAAGTACTTATAGAGCCATTTAAACAATAGGCTCTTGACTTTGTGGGTCATATAAATCCGCCTTCTAATGGTAAGAAGTACATCCTAATATGTACTCACTATGTAACAAAATTCGTGGAGGAAAAATAAATAGCAAGGGCAACATAAAGTGCAATGGTATCCTTTCTTTTTGAAGAGATATTTGTAATATTTGGAGTTCCAAGGTAGATTGTCACAGACCAAGGAGCACAGTTCACTTCCAAGCTTGTTAGAGACCTTACACATAAATATAAAAGCAAGCACAAGAAAGCAACTCCATATCACCCTCAAGCGAATGGACAAGTGGAATCAACAAACAAAGCCCTTGAGAACATCATGACAAAGACAATGAAGATGCATAGGAAGGATTGGCTAGAGAAACTGAATGAAGCATTATGGGATTATAGAATAACACGGAAAATACCACTATATTTAGCCCCTATCAGCTTGTCTATGGCAAAGAAGTTTTGTTTCCAATTGAATTCCAGATCCATACATACATACTTGTAGCCAAACTGGGACTGGATCTATCAGAAGCACAGCAAAAAAGAATAATGCAGCTAAATGAACTAGATGAGATCAAAAAGGAATTTTTAGAACATACATTACTAGTGTAGCAACAAAGAATGAAATGGCATGACAAATTTATTAAGAATAAGAATTTTCATATAGGAGACTGGGCACTTCTATTTGATTCAAAATACAAAGGTTTCAAAGAAAAATTTACCACTCATTGGCTAGGCGCATATGAAATTGAAGAAATCTTAGATAATGGATCAGTGAGAATTAAGACCATAGACGAAGCAGCAACATCATTTTTAGTCAATGGGCATAAATTGAAAGTGTACAATAAACAAATAAATGAGGAAGATTTTCTGAAGAAAATTTCGGCAGAAGAAGACATGCAAGTTTTGGAAAAGCATAGTCATATGCCTTCCTTTCTTGAAAAATAAAAATGAATGAAGAAGAAAAAAAAATAATAAAGAGATTTGGTTGTGAAAATTCAGATTTTTGGCAGAGTACAAATTTGAATTCATATTTGAAAACCAAGTCACTTGGTTAATATGAATTCCTAAAAAAAAGTGTCTTTTTAATTCACTTTATGTTTCAGGTTGACATTTTATCCTCCAATTTCTAGACTCGAGGACAAGTCTCAAAATAAGCAAGGGGGGGGGGACAAAATAAAACATGTGCATTTGTTTTTAAAAGTTGACCAAATCAACATGGAATAACAACTCAACAAACTGCTCAATTGGATATGTAAGTAACTCAAAATGTAAAGGACCTGTGAAAATTGCAATTTTACTTCAGTAGGGACCTGGAAATTCAACATAAAAATCTCTCAGAAGGGACCTGAACATGAGCAGCATCACATCAGCAACATTACAGAGGGACTTGAACATATATGAGTCAAATATTATTGCTTAAAGGGACCTCTGGATCAACATATATATATATATATATATATATATATATATATATATATATATATATATATATATATATATATATATATATATATATATATATATATAAGAATGGACCTGTATATGAAGAATAGCCAATCAAGTTCATCAATCAGTTCAATATTCAAGTTCATCATCAGAAGGCGCCTGTACTCAATCAAGATTCACTATTCAAGATCATCATCAACTGAAGGAGCTACTTAATCAAGGAAAGTACTATAATTTATAAATTTATTTTTAATACCTTTTGATTTTGAAAAGAATTCTTAACTTAGGAGACTAATTAAACCTTAATGTATAAGAGTGAAAACCCTTCATTCCATGTACATACCAACATTCATAAAACCCTATATCCCTCTTCCATAAAAACCTTCCACCCTACTACCTATTCAAGTCATGCCTCTTTGACTACAAATCTTCTCTGCAAAACAAAAAAGCATGGGTTAGCATCATCAAAACAAGAACAAAGGTGGAATAATGCATTCATGGTTCAATGATGCATTAACAGGTTCTAAAAGGAAAAAATTACTCTATTCTAGGACTTGAAATGACCTTAAAATGGTCATTCCAAAAAGCTACCTTAAAGAGTAATAATGATGAGGAATGCATCATAATAAAAGAAGACATTCAACCCTAAAGGACAAGGAAGAAAAATAAATCATGACAAAAAGGACTTTGCAAAGATCAAAGTAATCACTAAATAAAATACAATGCAAGGTGCATGAATGAAATTGAGTCCATTACAAAGGAAATATATGCAATGTGAAAGAAGGGCACATACAAAGCAAACCCTTATGTCTTAAGCTTTGCAAAAAATTTATGCATGAATGGTGGGCGCAACAACTATAGAAAGCATATGTATCAAAGGCATGGTAATTGGTTATCGATTTGTGAAATCGATTAAGATACAAAATGACAAAAAGGGAGAAGGGACAAATGTTTAGGCCACGGTGGAGAAAATTCAAAATGCAGCACAACAAAACCGGTCAAAACTTCAATGTTACCACATAGAGAAGCAAACATAGAGAGTAACGTTCAGCAAACACAGAGAACAACATTCAACAAAATGCTCAACACCTTCATGCAAGGAGAAGAAAGAAATTCAACGCCGCACAAAGAGGCAACATTTAGTGCCTTCACGCAGGAAGAAGAAATGAAAACTCAACAAGCATAGCGTTATGGATCCAGTAAGAAGCGTTTAACCCATAATCAAAATCAATTTTATAAGCAAAGATAGGGATGAAATTGATTTAATGAAGAATTGACTAAATTCTAGGGTAAACGAGGATTCTAGTGTTGAGAAAATCTGGGACTAGCCGTAAGAAACGTAGAGATGGCATTAAACTAAACATTGAAACCTTCAAATCAAATCCCAAAAATTGAGTGGAGTATTTGAGTTTGGTTAGAAGTTGAATGCAGGGAATTCATCTTTTATGGTGAGATCCTAAGTCTCATATTGGCATTTAAATATTGGAAGTGTAGGTAACCATAACTCCAGTTGACAGCGTGATTTAAACTCCAAGCTAGCAAACGTTTTGGTGGCAATCTGAGTTTCTAAGTGTGTGGTGGCACCGTAGGCTCAAGTGCAAGCTACAGGTGTGTGAGTTCCAACACCAAGACTCCAGTCATATTAATTAACCCTAGGAACAAGTCCAAAGTGTGTGGTGACTGTTAGAGAACTCCCAGAAAATCTATTTCTTTCCAGGATTCGATTTCTGAAGAGGCAGTGTATGATAATGTTAATTAAAAGTTGAAGGTAGAGATAAGGAGATGAGTACATGCATTTAAGGGAAATTATTCAAAATTGTGATTTCCATAATTCAATTTATGAAGAAGGTAGTGACCAAAAGGTCCTTTTATGAGGGTAGCGATAGGGTATTTTCCAAAAAAGCGTTTTCAAGGTATTAAAATAGAGAAGTGATATCAATAGAGATAGAGGTGAAATATATCCATATCAACAGAGACAGATGTGATATTCCAGACCAAAAGAATTCGATACTTCAAATCAAGGGTTTTATACTCACCATCAAAGGTGTTCAAACAATCAAGAGATTGCTTCATATACTCTTAAATACATCCAGATCAGGTCCCGGTAAGGAACACCTTTGTGCTATTTAAAATGAAATTTTGTTTTTCAATACATCCACCAAGAAATACCTTTCTCCTCTGATCATAAATATAATTTATATGTTCTTTTAAACTGCAAAAAAATCTCTTTTATTAAAACACAGAGTTATTATGAGATTATTTATATTTGAAGTATATTTAATTTGGTACAAAGACCAAAAAGAGAAAAAGCATCCAAACTTCAGTATGGGGAGTAGGATTGGGCCCATTGGATTTCAATTGGAAAATTGGAATAAAGAAACCATAGAAAAATTCTACCAGGCAGGCCTCTGAGAGTTTCTAAGAAATTTTAATGGGCATAATGGAAAAGTCACAGAGGAGTTTGTAGCTAACTTTGATAATGAAAAGACTAGAGTAGGAGACATTCTTGTTCCCATTACTCCAGAATATATTGATTCAATGACAGGATAATAATACCATGAGGGGAAACATTTTAAAGAGAAGGGGTGGAATTACTTCTTAGAAAAACAAGGGAATGAAACATTTGATAAAACTAAAGGAATTCCTAGGGACTGGATAAGATAACCTTGGGAATAATTGGATCTTATTACTCAAGAAATGCTTTACATGTGACGAGAGATATAGTATTGTACACCTATATCACATAAAATTTCTCCTACACATTAAAGGTGACTGTAAATTAAACCTCCCCTTTTTCTTTTCCAAGAGTTTGATGAAGATGATTGAAGGGTTGAAAGGCAAGACAAAAAACAAAGAAGTTAACTACTATCACCAGGGGTTGATCAAAATGTTGATTGAGTTTCAATTGAAAAATAGGGGAGAAACATGGGATAATTTCTTAGACAAAAATCACTTTGTAGAAGTCCAAAAGGCAGAACAACCCACCGAAAATGAGGAAACAATTGGACGATTGCATCTTTCAAGAAATCTTATGCAATCCCCATTGTATCCAAGAACCAAAAACAAGAAGACACAACCATTGAGAAGGAGATATCTTTCGTATCTATTCCAAGGAGGCTAAGAAGGAAAGAAATAGAAGAACCATGTGAAAAATACCAAGATATTGAATTGGAGATCCTAGAATAAATGCCTCTTAGTACACACCAACAATCACCTCATGAAGTCATTGAAAAACTAGAAAGGGAGACACAAGAAAAGCTAAGAGATCTATAGTCGAAGGATTCTTGCTATGAAGACACATGGGAGGATCATCATCTCATTCATATGCAAAAGAGACTAAAGAAATTTACAAAGAGGGTCATAATGAAGAATTTTCCAAGAAGGTAGAAGATTTAACCACTCAGCTTCGAGTCAATGAAATTATGGAAAGACACCTCAAAAAGGAAAATGAGATGTATAAAGAGAAAAAACAAAAAGGTGGTGAAAGAAAAAAGGAAATTGAAGAAGAGAATGAAGAAGCTAGAAACATATAGCATCCTAATTTCAAAACAAGCTTACAGGTGGTTGAAAGAGAAGAAACTTTGGCAGTATAATATGAGAAACAGAAAGTGAAGAATGCAATCTACAAGGAAGAGGAAAAAGGACACGAGGGCATTGATATCCTTTTGCAGGCAGCTCAGCAGGAAGCTTCAATATCAGGGGACAGATCCACAGGTACATCATCAGGAAAGTCAGCATATAGAGGCAGAAGATCAAAGAGATAGAGGCAAGCATGAGGACATGCTTGAGATTGAGCAAGGGGGAGATGTTAGCCCTCAATTTTGACCCTTTTTACCATGCATAATCCATCTATCCATAATCATTTACCATTATACCATGGTCATATTTGCCATCTTTTTTCCTCTTATTGCACATTAAGGTAAAATTATTATGTCTAAAAAATTATAGATTTTTTAGTAAAAAATGGGTATTAAAAAATATGTTTGACTAGAACATAATTTCACGTAATGGCTCCATTGAAGTCGTATGTGCAGGACACCTGGGTGGAAACTGAAGATATATTCGAGAAGTATGGGAACCAAGGATGGAAAAAATCCTATTGGCACAGTCCAAATGAGTCCAAACAAGCCTAGGCAATGCTAGTCAAACTTGACCAGTCACCCATAAATCCCTAAATAAAGGGCCAGTTTTGTGATTTAGTGGGATTCTACCATATTTTGTGCAACAAAAGGGATGAGTTCGACCTGGTTAGATGGATTAGGACTCATATAGGTTGCTACAACTATTTTAGTTTAGTTTTTTATACTTTTGGCTTATTTAAGCACAACTATTCAACAATTATGAACATGTATTATGATTATTGAGACTTCTTTATTTCTTAATATAATTTGAAGAAATTTCCTTATACTTCTTGTTTTTATTGTTGTGGGATGTGATTGCTGATCTACAATAGCTGATAATCTTCGAGTGTACCAAGCAAAGGGTGGAGGGCCCCCGTTCTAAGCTAAGTACACTGCAGTGTATTTTTGTGCATAATTGTGAATATCTTAGATTGTTAAACATTTCCTCTACAATTTCTTGTGAATATTTTTCTGAGTAGATTCAATGTATGCCATGATCATTTATGTTTCTGAAATTATTTCCTTTCAGTAATTGGTTTAAGTAAGGAAGTTCAACCAAGGCATCTCTGTTAGATCCTATTCCTTATGGATTAAGATTTGAACTCGAAATTGTGTGTATGCATTTGATCTTTATTGTTTTCTTAATTTAATTGTGTTATGTTTTATGGTGGAATTGATCTTGCTGGAATAGGGATAATGAGGAAGGACAACCAAGGCATCTAAGTTAGAGTCTCTTTCTTGTTGACTATGCTCCACAAAGACTCATTGCACTCCTGCTTCTAGATCAGAATTTTAATGTTTTCTTTTCAGAAATTTATATTTGTAATATGCATTTCCATTATCTTCACCTAAACAACTACTTCCTACATTAGCTCAATCTAAGATCCATATACCTTGGTGTGCTTCTAAGTTTACCAACCCAGATTGATAAGTAAAACATATGCTCTAATTTAACTCAATGAATTAGACTGACACACCCCGTAAATAATGTGCCTTGTTTATTACAAACACAGAAGGACTTTTCAAAAACAATTTTGCAAACATAAAGTAATTTTATTTTCTTCTAAATACAAAATGGTTATGTATGTGTGGTTTTTATAATTTAAATTTCTTTATATATTTACATATGTGACTAAAAATTGTATGTGAATCAAAGACGACAACAATGTGAGTAAGAGCAACAACAACAACAACAGATCAACATGTACAACTTTGTACGTGAGTGGGAGACAAGTGAGAGGGAGAGGGAGGAATTCCATTATATTATTACACCTAAAACTCAAGCCTTTTTTAGCAATGTTGACCTCTTCAATTTTCACAAGGAGGCTACATCCCTTGAGACGAACTACTCATTTTTACAACAGTTGTCGTTGAACCATGGTAGGCAGGCATTTATAGTCAGTCCCAATTTGTGGTATCAATGCAGAGAGGAGGATATTACTTCATCGTCGGGATGTCTAAGAAGGGGGAGGATTTGTCCTTTTTCCCTAAGCTACATATTGGCATTGAAAAAAAGACCCAAATAACATATGTTTAGATATATTTCAGACATGACATTCATCACTTTGTAAAGTCCCTGGTTGTTGGTGGTCAGTTGAGTACACATGCATTTGGTAAAGAGCAGGTTAAGTTCCTATCCTTTATCATGGTGACACTAGAACACTCTACCTCTAATGGGAAATGCATTAGTTGATATTTGATGTATTGTATAAATACTTTGTTCAAAAGCCCTAACTGATTAGGTAGTCAACTATACTTTTTTCATAGTTTTGTTCTACTTTAGACCATGTCGCTTGGTTCTTGAGAGGAGAATTTTCTTCCCATTTTCATCAGAGATGTATACTTTGTTTTTTATAGTTTTCCTATGACACAACAAACACTACCCCATGGCCTCCCTCATAGGCCTATGCTTTATGTGCTTACCATGTTTGGGGATAATTGTTTCCTAAGACAAGCCAACCATAGTGCACATGTACTCATGTTAGCAAAGAGACTTACAATTTCTTGACTAGAGAGGACTATCATGTGCTCGATCTTGTACAATACTTGTACGTGGGGATGGAATAGAGAGGATTGTAAAGCATCTTATTTACTTAGGATGAGTTATCTGATAGAGGTAATATTATCATTATGTTTCGATAAACTAGTTGTATATTTATATTGTCTTGTAATTTAAAATGCACGTAATTTATTGTAACATTTTGTTTAAATTATCTAATTCATATTGTTTATTGTTTTGTAGATATAGGAACATATGTTGGGGACAAAATTCCCCGATAGGATGAGGAGATGGGCGAGGTTATCCATCAAACTCAAACACACATACCTGCCATGCTATACAAACCAGATCATAGGGTTCGCACTGAGTTGACAGATCTCATATGCAATATTTTCCTTATGGAGGGAGTGGCTCTTGTACATGATAGACATATCTTACAGGTCCTAAAGTTGACAAAGATATGGCACACACTTCCTTGTGACATGATGTTATTAATACATCATGTTGTCTATTATTCCTTAAGATGTTCCTGGCTATTTAGGAATGATGCCAAGGCACCTCAAGCCAAAATTTTGACCTCAAGTTGGCCCTTGGGTCAAAGGGGGCTCCCTTAGAGATTAAGATGAAACTAGTTTCTTACTGTCACTAAAAAACAACTCTAAAGATTTAAGCACAATGGCCAATTTTAAAAGGTAAAGAGTAAGGTAACAAAGCTGAGGGATAAAAGGCAAGGAACTGGAGTAAAAATAGTACTTTTTTGAGATGATAAGCCTAATCCATTGAGAAAGTAATTTTAAATAACAAAGCACAAAATATGATAGGAGGAAGGTGGGAGAAATAAAGGAAACAATGAATTGCAGACACAAACATTGAGCAAGGAAGTCATTGTTGGACGATATGAATCATAGACACAAACAATGAGAAATAAGTCATTATGGAGTAATGAGTAAGGGAGCTCCCTCAGAGATCAAGACGAAACTAGTTGCTTACTGTCACTTAACAACAACTTTAAACATTTAAGCACAATGGCTAGATTTAAAAGGTAATAGAGTTGAGAGACAAAAGACAAGGAATTGGAATAAGAATAGTAAATTTCTAAGATCATAGGCCTAATCCATTGACAAAGGAGTTTTAAAGAAAAAACATGAAATATGATAGGATTAAGGTGGAATAAAAAAAGGGAAAACAATGAATTGTAAACACAAGCAATGAGTAAGGAAGTCATTTTTGGATTGTATGAATCATAGACACAAACAATGAGTAAGGAGTCATTCTTGGACTTTGATAGAAGAGGATGGTTATGTTAGGCATTACTCAATGAATCCATCAATAAAATGATGTCATGAAACTGGGCATAGAAGATTAATCTAGGATCATAACATGTAAGTGTGTAATTCTAAGAATGATTTTAACATATATTATGCAGCTCCAAGAAAGAGTCTTTTAAAGAAATTATTTCACTATATCCTAAAAATACATAAATACTTCACACATAGACAAACATAACAAAGACAAATTTGAACCTCAATGTTGTCCTTTGTTATCCTCTGAGCAACTAAAAAATAATCTACATAATCACAAAAAGTCGAGCTAGAACATGTGTGGAAAATTAAGATAGATTAACACATAAAAATGGAAGAAAATTGAGCTTGATTACATTTACAAGATGAATCCAACAAGAATCCTCTTAACTCGGAAAATTACAATGTGCAATGACCCATGGGGTTTACAAAATGCACTACCTTCTTACTACCAAAAGTCTTCACTCTCCCTCGTCCCTTGAATTATTGCATATATGGCCTTTGAATGCTGAAAAAATGCCCCCCTTCTCAAACTTCTTCCAAAATTAGTATAGAATTCTATTATATATCTTGATCAAATGATACCTTAATCTTTGGATCTCAACCCTCAAAATAGACTGAAAAAATATTTTCAATGTTGTAATAGCAATAATATGTGAAATCTCCCTTATTGTTAGCTAAAATATTAGACCCAAAATCATTATACATAGAATACAAATTTTATTAATATTTTATTAAATCTATCTATTTTTGTTCTCATTTAAAAATTTGTGTGTTAAATACATTAGTTCAAAATGTATGTTTCAAAATTTACAAAATATTCAAACATTACAATCAATTGTTTTTTTAATTTTTTTTTTTTTAACTGAAACGTTTATATGATTTTTATTTATCTGGAAACAAATGGGACTTTTTCGAGCTGTCCCCAAATACAATGCATATTTCTAAACTCTGCCGCTTTTCCTCTATTACAATCTTCAGGGCATTTGTACAAAACTGTTTTTGTTAACAAAAATAAGCCCTTTCATGATAGCACTACCTTTGTTTGCCATTTGATCCGCTTCACTGTTTAAATCTCTGAGTATATGATAAAATTTGCAGCTGTCAAAGTATTGAAGTACTTTTTTCAGTCTTTCCAAAGTTTTGTTGAGGCTGGGATTATTGAATCGATCCCCCATGTTTAAATTTTTTATTATTAACTCTGAATCTCCGAAGACTTGCAGATTTTTCACACCTTTGTCTCTTGCAATTTGGCAGGCTTTGAGAAGCCCTAGGAGCTCAGCTTGATTGTTGGACTTCTGGCCTAATCCCCAGTAGAAGGTGTCTTTAGAGTAACCGTCCGGAGAGTAGATGACTCCCCCAGCTCCAGCTGTCCCTGGATTCCCTTTAGACGCCCCATCAAAGAAGACTGAGGATATTTTTTGAGACCTCCACCATTTTTGGAAGTAATCCTCTTTATCTCTTAAGCGCCATTCCTGTTTATCGCTTTGTGGTTTAGGATAGTTTCTGCTCGGATAAGGCTCTAGTGTGCCTAACCACATCTTTTCTTCAGGCAGAAGCAAAGAGTCTTCTTTTAAATATTGCTGTTGTGTTGCTTCCATCAGAAAGGCCTTAGCTTTTGCAGCTATTTGCAACGGAGAGTGTCTCACCTCTTGAAATATCTGATGGTTACGTGCCAACCAAATCTGCCAGCAAACATATTTGGGTATCGCTGTCCAAATTCTGCTCCAGATTGATTTTTGAGGAATATGATGGGGGTAATGGTGCCTCCAAGAGGCAAAATGATCAGCTGCAGAGTTAAAGGATGGTACAGGAGTCTGCAAGTTCATTAAGATGAGCGCCCAAACTTCTTTTGCTACACTGCAATCCATAAAAAGATGTTGGGTTGTTTCTGAATTGTTTTTGCACATAGCACACCTATGAGGGCCTGTTATATTTCGTTTCTCCAGATTGTCTACCGTGAGTATTTTGTTATGAATCAAAGTCCAGCAGAAGAAATTTACTTTTGGTGTGGCAAATGAATCCCAAACATTTTTCCAGACAATCGGAGGGTGATTACTATTTCTTGTACCCTACAGAGCGCTATAGCCAGCAGCAGTTGTGTAGACGCCAGATTTTCCCCATCCCCAGCAATCTTTTGAGGTTCTGTGTACAGGGGAAGCGTCCTCCAATCTATCTTCAAGCAGAGTTTGTTGATGATTCAATCTGTTTGGGACTCCATGGAGATCCCAGCCCTCCCATTCCCCACGCTTGTTCCATTTCGACAGATCATAGAGACTTTTGACACCAGCGCGCTCCAACCACGATCTTAGATCTGTTATATCCGCGTGATCTGCTAAGGGAGCGTTCCTCATTATACTGTCCGTCCACAGATTGATGTGTTTGTCGCTTCCAGGGATTCGATACATTTTTTTGATGAAATGTTTACTGCTTTTACAACACAAACTCCAGAGTTGCGTGCTATTGGCTGTGGGCATGTGTATTACGTTGCTGAGATCTTTGCTGACTCCATATTTTGACCGCAGTGTAATGCTGACAGGATGAGTTGGTTCGTGGATCAATTTCCACAGGATTTTGCCTCCCAAGGCTATGTTAACAAGCTGGGGATCTCTTATCTGCAGTCCCCCCTCCTCCTTCGTTCTCTTTACAACATCCCAATTCACCAAATGTATTCTGTTTTCATTGCCTTTCCCACCTTGCCACAAAAAATCTCTGAGTAGTTTGGAGATCTGCTCCATAACATTTCGAGGAGCCAGAAGGAAAGCAGCCTGGAAAATTGGGAGCGCTGACAGCACCGATTTAATCAAGATGACTTTGCCGCCCTTAGTCAGCCAGTAACCCCCCCAAGCTGCAATCTTGGTTTTAATTTTTGAGATTATTTCACTCCATAGAGCTCTTTTATTTATTCCAGAAATAATGGGCAGGCCAAGGTAATTGAATCTGTCCCAGATTGATTGTCCTTTGAACCCAAGAATGGAAGTTATGCCTGCGAGTTCTTGGTGATCAATATTCCAACTGAAAACTTCGCTCTTGCTGTCATTAACTGCCGCACCAGAGACTCTGCAGTAGTTTCTGAGAACAGTGTCGAATGCTCGAGCAATTCTTGTGGAGGCTCCACCTAAGAGTAGAGAATCATCTGCAAATAGTGCATGATTCGAAGGCTCAGCTCCCATTGAAGGTTTGAGGCCTGGTAAGGTACCTGCTACTTTTTCTGCATTGAGCTTTCGACTTAATGAGTCTGCCATAATAATGTACAGATAGGGGGAGAGAGGGCATCCCTGCCTTATTCCTCTCTTTGCTTGGAAGAAATTTGTTGGACGTCCGTTGACAAGGGGAGCGATCCATGGATTGTCAATGCAGGCTTTGATTAGCTGAACAAAAAAGGGTGAGAAGCCAAATGTAAGGAGAACTTTGCTAAGGAATGTGCGGTTGACTCTATCAAACGCATTTGCCATGTCTAATTTTATCACCATTCCTTTCTCTTTCCGCTGTCTGCTGGAGTGGATTGTCTCCTGGACCTGGATTACATTGTCCAGAATATGTCTACCTTCCACAAAGCCACTTTGGGAGTTGGAGATCACTCTTTTTAAAAGTGGCTTGATTCTGTTTGCTAATAGTTTGGCCAGTATTTTATAAGACGCATTACACAACGAAATAGGTCTGAATCTGGAAAAAGTTTCAGGATTGGTGTCTTTTGGGATTAACGCTAGGTAAGTGGAGTTGGTTCCTCCGCCTAGCTTGGCTTTTGTCATAAATCCTCTTATCATTTTCTGCAGATCTGCCTTGATAATATGCCAACATGTTTTAAAGAAATGGATTGTGAATCCATCGGGCCCAGGTGCCTTGTCCGCCTCCATGGCCCAAATTACATTTATGATTTCCTCCTCCGTTATGGATCTGCAGAGGATTGCATTTTCTTCAGGGCTGATGAGATTGGGTATGTTTGAAAGAAATGCAGCAGTTTCCTCATCATTACTTTGAGCATCTGCACTGTAGAGGTTCTGGAAGTGAGCTTCAGCAACTGCCTTGACTTGATTGTATCCTTTGCAGACATGACCATCTGCTGTTTTAATTTCTGCTATATAATTCCTTGACAGTCTTGCTCTATATTGCCTGTGGAAGAAAGCAGTATTCCAATCCCCCGCCTTTAACCACAGACTTCTAGATTTTATTCTCCAATATTCTTCTTCCTTTCGGAATGACTGATATGCTGATCTTTGTCCTTTTATTTCTGTTTCCAATGATTCTGTTGTGATATCTTTACTTTCCATGTCGGTTTGCAGGGTTTGCAATGAATGAACTGCCTCTTTTCTTTGTTCAGGAGGAGTTTGGGTTGGTTTCTTGATCCAATCTTTCAAGGCTTGTTTAGTTGCTTTTAACTTTTGCTCCCAAACGTAACTAGAGGATCCATTGATGGGTTTAGACCATGCTTCTTTCACTGTGTCAAAGAAACCCTCTCTTTCAATCCATAGTGGACTAAAACGAAAAGGAATGGGCCCAAGGTCTTCTTCCTCTTCTAAGAGTAGCTAAATTGGCTTGTGGTCGGAAGTAATTTTGGGTAAAATTTTTGTGACTATGATTTTTTTATTCATCATAATGGAACTTTGCACAAGGAAGCGGTCTAGACGAGCAGAGATATGATCCGATCCAGTGCGATTATTGGACCAGGTGTATATGCCACGAACTAAGTTAAAATCCAACAGATCCCAGCTCAGAGAGAGCTCCTCGACCATGGGCAGCATGGGGTCTTTGCTGCAAATTCCCCCCCTTTTCTCTTTTGCTTTCATTACTATATTTAGATCACCTGCTATAATGATATTGGTGGGGGAGGATAAATCTAAAAAGGCAGAGAGACTGTTCCAGCATTCTCTTTTTTCAGTGTAAGAAACTGGGACATAAAGATTGAAAAGGGAGACAGATAACTTACTTGCTTTGTGTTTCAACTCGGTGAAGATCCAATGCTGAGTTTCATGGGAGTTATTCAGCTGGAAAAGGTCTTCAGTCCAAAGAGTTTCCAACCCCCCGGATGTACCCCTAGCACTGACTGCTTTGCCTATTATTTTTTGCCACTTTGATCTACTGATCTCTAGAAGGGCCTGCCCTTCTATTTTTGTCTCTTGGAGCATGAGAATGTCTGAGGGCTCAGCTTTCAAAAGGTCTTTAACAGCCTCGATTTTGGAGGGGTTCCCCAACCCTCTACAGTTCCAAGAGACTAGCTTCATTATTTATTATTTTGATGGATGTGGCCTCCCTTAGAGGGCCTTGGTCTGGTATTTCGCCCGATAGACATTTCTATTGTGGGCTGACTTCCCTGCGTTTTGAGTCTTTCTGCCTCCTCCTCCCTCTTTTCCTTTCTGGATTTTCTTCCCGCTTTTTTTGATGGGCGCTCGAATGTTTCATCCTCCGATGACTCCGAGCTCTCCATTGGTTTTTTCCTTGCTATATCCGCATATGATAGGTTGGTGGGGCTGCCTTGATTGGTGTCACTCTGAGTTGCTTCCTCTCCCTCATTGTTTGTAGGTGGAGTTTTTTCCTGTTCCTCATTCTCCTGTGTTGAATTAGCTTGATGAGTCTGTTGAGCACTTGCTGTCCCATTTGGATTCTGTTGAGCTCTTGCTGTCCCATTTGGATTTGTTGTCCCATTTGGGCTCTGTTGAACACTTGCTGTCCCATTTGGATTCTGTTGAGCACTTGCTGTCCCATTTGGGTTTGCTATCCCATTTGGGGTCTGTTGAACACTTGCTGTCCCATTTGGATTTGCTGTCCCATTTGGAGTCTTTTGAGCACTTGCTGTCCCATTTGGATTTGCTTCCTCTACTAGGTTTATTTTAGATCTGCTAGTTTCTCCATTCTTGTTGCCTTTTCATGTGCCCCTTTTTGAGTTTGCATTTTTCTGAACTAGGGTCCATTGATCCCCGTTTTGTTTGTCCATTTGTTCCTCCGCCTTCTTCTTGCAGTGCTTTGCAAAATGACCGTGTCCGTGGCAATGTCTGCACTTGAATGGCAGCTGCTCGTAGTCCAGCTCTTGTACATACGTCCAACCAGCTACTGTAAGTTTAATTGCTTCCGGTAGCCCTTCTTCCAGATCCACTTCGATGCAGATGCGAGCACAGGAGTATTGGTCCTTCCTAGCAGCTTGGTCTATGTAATTTCCCAGAGCATTCCCTATGATCTGGAGTGTATTGTGGTTCCAACAGTGGAGAGGAAAGTGGGGAAGCCTTACCCAAACCGGGACAGCCGAGGGAACGTCTTGAGTGGGGTCAAAATCAAGAGACCATTTGTTTAGGTAAAGGCCCTGTGGGCCCATGAAGTAAGGTCCATTTCTGAAAATCAATCCTTTATCGTCAGGGTTTTCGAAGACAAATACAAAGAAGCCCTTACCTACGAAGTAACTTTTGACTCCTTCTTTGATGAGAGGCTTCCAGTTTCTATGAGTCCACTCTTCGACCGATTTTGGCGAAGGCCAGAGGCCTGTAAACTGGCCTATGAGGCCTCTTTCAGCCAGGTTCAGAGCAGCTTTGCAAGTGTCTTCTTCGGGGAGAGCCACTGATGGGATAGAGTCCATCTTCTTAACAAACCTCTGCAGAGACGCAGAAAGAGGGCACTTAGTGCCAGAAGCAACTAATGATTTGAAGGCCAAAACCTCCGGAGGCAGAGGAGGGGGAGCAGACACCCCATCAATATCCATGATTCGATCTCCCTCTGGGAAGGCCGAGTAGAGAGGCGCAAGCACAGTCACTCTGGAACAGCCATCTGCGCACACAACACGAGGAGGCAGAGCAGGGGGGCGGGAGACAACCCCCGGACAGGGTAGCAGCAAAACAGTCAGCGAAAGATCGAACCCTGCAACAAAGCTCCAAGCAGAGGCAGGAAAACTCCTTCGGAACAGAGCCTGGGCGCCGCTCCAGCAGCCCAGAACGCCGCGCCAAGCAAACCAGATGCAAACCTAACTCAGGAATGCAGAGCGCTAAAAATGTCTGTAAAATCCTTTAACACGAGCCTCGCAACTTCAAAACACCGCACAGGAGCAAAAGAAAACAAAACGCCGCGCAACCCTGTCAGTGCACCGCACAGGAAAAAGACAGCAGGCCTTGAAGCGAGGGCAGTGTCAAGGCTGAGAATGGAGGAACCCACAGAGGCCGAGGCCAAAGAGCCAGGCCGGCAGCACCAGGAGAACCATCAATGGCGGCTAGGTCGCGACAGCACTGAAAAAAAGAGTCTTACATCCTTTCAATAATTGTTTTTTTAATTTTAATTTCCATATTATTAAAATATAAAATTAATGGTGAGCATGTAATATAACCCTTGTGCATGTTTTAAAGTTTTTGTGGATCATATTTATTTGGGAGGGAGGGGATCCTAAAATGTACCTTCAAATAACTTTATGGTATGGGCAAACAGTTTGAGAAAATACAATATTTACACTGGAGGCGTTTTCTTTATGAGATTGGGTGGGAAAACACTGTTCACCCCACCCAATAAAAAAACTTCTTTATCGCCATTCTAACCAATTATATGTTGACATGTGCCAACAGATTATTGGATGACTTTAAGTCATGCTAACCGTCCTCGATTTCTTCATCGTCCACGAGACGTTGTGGACCTCCGCACGTAGAGCTCGGTCGCCACATGGAAAGCCTACACGAACTCCGAAACAGAAAGGCTTGCATCTAGGCTAGCCAGATTGATCCCGAATGCAACTTTGCATATATTATCAAATGTGAAACGTTGCAGAATGTCTTGAAAATCCAAGCCTCTGCCCGTTTGGCTGGCCTCATCGAGAATCAGTAGGAGTTGATACGTGACCTCTTCGACGACTCGCAAAAAAAATTCGTGGAGAGAGAAAGTGTTGTATGCACTGAAGCAATTAATTACTATTTTTTAAGACCAGATGCATGCTTGTTATGCTGGAGGTGTTTTCTTTATGAGATTGGGTGGGCAAACACTGTTCACCCCACCCATTCTGAAAACTTCTTTATCGCCCTTATGACCAATTATATGTTGACATGTGCCAACAGAGTATTGGATGAGTTTAAGTCATGCTGGCCGTCCTCGATTTCTTCACCATCCACGAGATGTTGCAGACCACCGTGCGCAGAGCTCGGTCGCCACATGAAAAGACAACGCGAACTCTAAAACTGAAAGGCTTGCATCTAGGCTAGTTGGATTGATCCCAAACACAACTTTTCATATATTATCAAACGCGAAACGCTGCAGAATGTCCTGAAAATCCAAGCCTCTGCCCATCTGGCTGGCCTCGTCGAGAATCGGTAGGAGTCGATCTGTGACCTCTTCGATGACTCGCAGAAAAAATTCGTGGAGAGAGCGAGTGTTGAACCCACTGTAGCAATTAATTATTGTTTTGTAAGACCGGATGCATGCTTATTACGCCAGAGGCATTTTATTTATGATATTGGGTGGGCAAACACTGTTCACCCCACCCAATCAGAAAACCTCTTTATCACCCTTCTAACCAATTATATGTTGACATGTGTCAACAAAGTATTGGATGAGTTTAATTCATGCTGACCGTCCTCGATTTCTTCACCGTCCACAAGATGTTGTGGACCGCCGCGCCGAGAGCTTGGTTGCCACATGGAAAGCCTATGCGAACTCCGAAACAAAAAGGCTCGCATCCAAGCTAGCTGGATCGATCTCGAACACAACTTTTCATATATTATCAAACGCGAAACGTTGTAGAATGTCCTAAAAATACAAGCCTCTGCCCGTCTGGCTGGCCTCGTCGAGAATCTGTAGGAGTTGATCCATGACCTCTTCGACGACTCTCAAAAAAATTTCGTGGAGAGAGCGAGTGTTGAACCCATTGTAGCAATTAATTACTGTTTTGTAATACCGGACACATGCTTGTTATGCCGGAGGTGTTTTATTTATGATATTGGGTGGGAAAACACTGTTCACCCCACCCAATCAGAAAACTTCTTTATCGCCCTTCTAACTAATTATATGTTGACATGTGCAAACAGAGTATTGGATAAGTTTAAATCATGCTGACCGTCCTCGATTTCTTC
Organism: Pinus albicaulis; assembly: GCA_034641835.2. NCBI lineage: Eukaryota > Viridiplantae > Streptophyta > Pinopsida > Pinales > Pinaceae > Pinus > Pinus albicaulis. Next base: position 1,185,577,258 of record CM076582.1, read on the forward strand.
ACCATCCACGAGACATTTTTGGCCGCCGCGCACAGAGCTTGGTCGCCACATGGAAAGCCTACGTGAACTACGAAACAGAAAGGCTCGCATCCAAGCTAGTCAGATCGATCCCGAACACAACTTTGCATATATTATCAAACGCGGAACATTGCAGAATGTCTTGAAAATCCAAGCCTCTGTCCGTCTAGCTGGCCTCGTCGAGAATCAGTAGGAGTCGATCCGTGACCTCTTCGACGACTCGCAAAACAAATTCATGGAGAGAGTGAGTGTTGAACCCACTATAGCAATTAATTACTGTTTTGTAAGATCAGACACATGCTTGTTACTCCAGAGGCATTTTCTTTATGAGATTGGGTGGGCAAACACTGTTCACCCCACCCAATCAGAAAAATTCTTTATCGCCCTTCTAGCCAATTATATGTTGACATGTGCCAACAAAGTATTGGATGAGTTTAAGTCATGTTGACCATCCTCGATTTCTTCACCATCCATGAGACGTTGTGGACTACCGCGCGCAGAGCTCGGTCACCACACAGAAGCCTACGCGAAATCTGAAATAGAAAGGCTCGCATCCAGGCTAGCCGGATCGATCCCGAACACAACTTTGCATATATTATCAAATGCGAAACGTTGCAAAATGTCCTGAAAATCTAAGCCTCTGCCCGTCTGGCTGGCCTCGTCGAGAATCGGTAGGAGTCGATCCGTGACCTCTTCGACGACTCGCAAAATAAATTCGTGGAGAGAATGAGTGTTGAACCCACTGTAGCAATTAATTACTGTTTTGTAAGATCGGTCGCGTGCTTGTTGTTGCTTTTATATAGTGTTTCATGGAAGGTAAGTTGTCAGGTGCTTTCAAGCGTAAACCATATCGAGTTTAATTTCATCACGATGACCACTGAATACTCCGACCATATTTGTACATATTTGTGACATCCTGCAAGTATTTTCAATATTGTAAACATGTAGATTGCAATAAGTACGCTAGCACCACTACTTTGTGTGCAAGCTTGGCCTAAAGATAAACACTTGTGGTCACACTGGACTAGAAGAGTTGAAGATGAGACAAGATTGAACATTTGCATGTCATACACAATTAGTGAACTTAATTGCCCCTCTAAAAGATCGTGCTCAAGAAGGTTTTGTTGAGTGTTTTTGAGTGTAACACAATGATGACCATTTATTTTTAAATAAGATAATTTTAATTACAGGTTGTCAAAATTTACATAGCGACTGTCAGGGGTTCAAGATGATCCTTATAAGCAAAAATGTGCAAAGTGCCCTGCCAAGTAGGGAAGTCAGGGCCTCACTGCCAAGTATCTGGGCTATACATCATAAGAACCTTATCAAAAGGCCTACCCATGGAGAGAAACTAGGCTTACTAGTATGAAAAAACTGTAATTATAGAGTACATAAGCATTTATAATCTTGGAAAACAAATGGAATGGGTTTGCAAGAGTAGACCCAATCTGGTGCATTTCACAGAATGACGGAGTGGTCGGCTGGGCTTCATCTCCAGAAAGCGAAATTGGTGCATCTTTCGAGGAGAAAAGCCCACCAACCTAGAATGTGCCTCCATTGGACCATTCATATTCACGATCCAGGTGAGCATTGCGATTATTAGATGGTTTTGCCTTTCTAGGGAAGTTATGCCCTCCACGAGTCGGTGGTGAGCCTCAGTGCCCTGTATGGCATGGGCTATAAGGCTCTTGTATTCCAATATAACTCTTTTGTCCTTTGTAATTTTTCTCGAGCTCCAGAGGAAATATGATGAAGACCATTTTAAGTCTCTTAATTGTGCGTACTTATTTTGGGGTTAACTCAATAATCTTCTTGTAAGGGTGTATTTACTAATCTTTGTGATTATCCCTTTAAAAATAGTTCATCAATGACAACAAGATAACTTTACCTATGATGTGATATTAGGATATATCACCTATGATTTGATATTAGTTGGATTTTCTTTTCATTTCTCGAGACTCTATTGTTTTAGTGAATTTGTCTTTTTAAATTTAGAGTTTTGGAATTAGAGGAGCAAGGTAAAACAATTGATTTTATTTTGTCTAGATTGTATTGTGATCATATGCATATCATTATAAAAAATCAATGATCATATGCATATCATTAACATTGTGTCAAGTGAGAGTTACATTCTACACTAGTTTTCATCCAGATTTTAAATGAGTTGATTCCATAGGAAAAATGTCAATTAGTGCTATTATTGTACAACATAAAAAATAAAATTCATAAAAAGTATTTTTCTCTAGCATTTTTTAGTTATTTAAATTTAAAATTAAGATGAATTTATTTATTGGATATTTTCTTTTTTTCTCTTCTCATTCAATATTGGTTGTGAAAGCTTTCTTTTAAATTATTAATGAAATAAATATACAATTTATTTTAAACATTGAAAAAAAAAATATGTTAATTTGTTTATTTTAAACATTTTTCTTTCCAAATTATCATACAACCTTTTTTATTTTTCTCTCTTACAAGATAAATTCAATTTTATTTTAATAATCCCACAAATTCACTAACACATCATCTTCTTCTTTTACCTATGAAGGTTTGCATCTAAATTCAATTTTATTTTAATAATCTCACAAATTCACTTACCCGTTCTTTTTTTAAAGCTATGAAGGTTTTGCATCTCTTTCACCAAAAATTGTGAATGTTTTGTGTCAAGTTATACATTTATTAATGAAACAATATATTATTGGATAATAAGTCTGAATTTATTTAAGGAAAAAAACTCAATTTAAAAGATGACAAAGTTATTATAGTTATTAGAGGTTTCTCTTTTGTTTTGAATTTCTTGTTTCAATACTTTATTATTTAAGAAGATGAAAATTAGAAATGAATGAATAAGAAAAAACTAGTTGATCTCATATAAAATAAAGTTCTTTTCATTTCCCCCCTGGATGCGGGTGACATAAGTGGCACAAATGACAATCATCTCTCCCACGCCCTTTAGGACGGAGATCTACTGCGTAGGGCCTCACCCGATGCGGATCCTTAAACTATTTACCATCCGCACGCGATGAATGGGATAAGGCATGATGAAGAGACGTTTTGTATAGCATTAACCCCTCCAGGGTACCCCTCTGCAACAATCATCATTAATGATTAACAAGACTGATATGACAAACAACCATAACTCTTCCCTCGAACCTACTCAAAGAATTGTATATGGCACGCAGTTGCGTGCTAGGCTCACTCATGACCTTCCCCCTCGCATGTGTCCTAGACCTTATAAAAGGATGGACCCTCAACCCAAAGAGACTCACAGTAAGTTCCTTCAGTCTTTCCTTTTGATTCTATTATTTCCCTCCTTCGCCACTAGTCTGTTGCGCAGCACTCTTCCTAGAGTTGCGCTACGCAGACCCCTTTGGGCTGTGACTATTCAGCCTGCACAGCTTAGCCCTGCACCTTTTGCTCCTCTAGCCTTCGCGATCTTTTTTCCTCCTACTGCGCATCTTTCTAATGAAGCCATTCCACTGCTTCTGCGCGCAATGGCTCCCAGACTGCGCCAAAGAACCATCCACGATGGACAGAGAGGGGCTCTCCCCAGACGTTACCACCGTGGAACGGACAACCATCTCGAGCCTGCTGAAGGCTCCTCCTCCGACAACTATGATAGACAGAGCCCCAATCCTGAGCAAGAGGAGAAGCCCCTGTCCAAGTTGCGCAAAGAGGTAGATGCGATCCCCAGAAGTCCACCATCGCGCACCAAGCGCACCCTCGGACTCGCAATATTGATTCCCTGCCGGCTCAGGAGGATGAAGACGATGAAACATATGTATGGATTATGGATTCTGAAGGCACTTGGACGCACGTCCCTGACGTTGAGTATCCAGTGTCCCCCATCCTATGCGCACTGGTCCCCAAACCTACGCGTCCAGAAGTAGATTCAGAGGAAGCGGCTGCGCAGGTGTATGCCTGCCCCATAAAGGATGAAGTACCCGACAGTAATGATGAATTTGAAGACTAAGGACTGCAAAGCTGCTAAGTTCTTCCTTGGTTTTTGTCATGCATACTACTACCAAGGAATCTCAAGTTATACTTATGCTTTTGCACATTTTTTAATATCTGGATACATCAACGCTGTTGCGCATTTTGTAATTTATGGTCTCAAGAATTTTCCGGGCTAGTTTCCTCCACGGAGGCAACCCTGAAACCGTGCAACTAAGGCTCGGATTGGTTAAGCGCAGCTAACCAACCCCGCCTGTAGCATATGTAATTTTTCTCTTTTTTGAATTAATATAGAGTAGCCTAATTTACCAAAAAAAAAGTTCTTTTCATTTTCAAAAATAATAAAAATTTGGAGAAAAACTTAATTTTATATTCGATTAAAATTCATATTTAATAAAACAATAAATTTAAAAAAAAAATCATTTTAAATTAATTTAAATGATAAAAAATTTTAAAATAAAAATTTATGTTATGTATTATCATTTCACTAATTTTTTTTCTTATTATAAGTATTACCTACTTGACCTTAAATCCAGTGAGATACCACTCTGGAAGAGCTAGAATTCTAACATTGCGTCAGGTCCTACAGGCCAAGGGACAGTCTCAGGTAGACAGTTTCTATGGGGCGTAGGCCTCCCAAAAGGTAACGGAGGCGTGCAAAGGTTTCCTCGGGCCGGACGAAAATCGGCCCTGGAGTGCAAAGGAAAAAGGGTCCACGCTAACGATCCATCCTTCTCCTCCGAAAGGAGATTTAAGTAAAATAACCAAATATAGCACTTCGGTTAAGAGTTGGGTTCGTAATTTTTCTTACATCTCCACCGCCGAGAGCCCAAGTATCATATATAGCACAAGAAATTACCTTCTTTTTATTTCTTAAATGTTATATCAAAAAGTATTATCCTTCTTTTTATTAATTAAGTCTTATATTTGTGTGCATATCTTATATCTTAAACATAGTTATTATGGTAATTTTTAAATTCTTTTTCATTTTTATTTTACCTATTCATTATTATATATAATAATAATGATTATTAAAATAAATAGAATATTATATAATATATTAATTAAAAACAAATAATTAATATTTATAAAAAAAATCGTTTCATATTATTTTTATATGAAATGTTTATTTAAAAGTAATATAACTTTCATATATTTTTAAAATTTTAAATTTGAAAGGTTTATATAATTAAAATGAATTTATTTTCATTTAATATAATGTATATATGTTATTAGAATAAATAGTTTATTTTTCAATTAATTCAAATTTAAGTAATATGCATATTATGTCAAACTTAATTCACATATTTATATGCTTTTTTAAAATAAAGGAGTAAGGGATTTATATTAACAATGGTTGGATTAGGGACAAGAACCCTTATATAGTTTGTCTGTTACAAGATTTTTACTATTAGTAGTCTATTTATGTAGCTTGCTAGATTTCAGGTTACAACTTCATCTTAGTCTAAAAATGTGTCCACTATAAACTCTACAAAAAGTTTCCAATAAACAACAAAATTTACAAAGTAACATAGTAAAACATACTTTGCAAAAAACACCACCCACAAACGCAAACCACCAGACTCAACATCGATTTTGACCATTGACATCATACCCACTTAAGTGGAATGTTCTTCTCCTTTCAACAACAACAACTGAGTCATTACCTCTCAAAGTCACCTGCGCATTTCCATCTCTGGAGACCTCCAAAGCAAATAGACGAGCACTGAGTGAGTGCAATTCCTCCTGAGGTGGCCATTGACGGCCTCAGCTACTTCCTTCAAGTGCTTCTGCTTTAGATTCCCAAAAATAATCTAGCATGGAATATGTATCCCCACTCCCTGACATTACTTTGCACCTCTTGATGCAAATGCTAGTTTATTCTTCATAGAATATTTCTCTCACGAAAGATGGTGGACAGGTGTTTGTGGTAGGTGGATTGCACACAAAAAATCGTTGGTGCATGGATTTTTAAGTCCATTTTATTTTATTGTTTTTCTTTGTATTTATCTTTTAAATCAAAACTATAATTTATTATTTTTTAAAATAAAATAATAGCATTTGATAATTTTTGCTTATCTATTAATTAATGATTATCATTTATGGTTTTAATTAATTAGGAATTTAGGTTCTAAGAGAAATACTTAGATTTGAAAAGTTGGCTCTATTTAGGAGATGAAGACGAGATTAAAACTTCGCGAGGTGAAGGAATTTTACATTACAATATCTAGCTCCACAAAGGAGAACAAGCAGACGGTGTGTCTTTATTGGTGCTCTGCAAATTAGTCCTTGCACGTTAACCATCTCTCTGCATGGCCCCTAGGGCCACCACGGTGCCGTTTAATACAAGTTTTAATTGATTTTTTTATTATTCAATTTTTTTTATTATTTATTTATTTATTTATTTATTTTTAAATTTTTTTTTAATTTTTTTTTTTTTTTAAATTAGTTTTTATTTTTATTTTTTAATATATTTTACATTTATTTTTTTATTTTTTTAATTTAAAAAAAAAATGAATTTTTTTAATTTTTTTAATTTAAAAATGTATTTTCCATATACTTATATACATTTTTTAAAATTTAAATTATTATTTAAATTTTCTTTTTAATTTTTTTTTTTTAAATTTTTTTTTTATTATTATAAAGTTTTTATTTTTATATGCTTTTTAATTTATTTATTTTTTTGAAATTTTTTATTTTATCTTTTTTTTTTAATTATGTGGTTTTTTTTGAAATTTTTTTTTTTTATAACTTATATATATATATATATATTTGGTTAATTTGTAATTTTTTTCTTTAAATTGAGTGTTTTTTTTTAACGTTTTATTTTTTATTTTTTCAAGTGATATCTTATCTTTAATACCATGCCTAAAAATCATTGGAATTTTATTTTCATAAAGGTGATATTTTATCTTGAATGTCATCCTTGGATTTTCAAGGCTTTTCAGAGACACGATAATAGATTATCTTTGATACCATGTGTAAAAATTATTGCAATTTTAAGACTTTTGATATTTAACTTTAATGTCATGTTTATCGTTGAAATTTTAAGGTTTTTCAGAGTCATGATATTTTATCTTTAATGTCATTATTAAAAATTGTTGACAATTTACCCCAAAAAATAAAAGATGTTATTCCAACATTAACACTTTTTGTTTTCAAGGTGTTTTTTACGAACAAAAAATTGACGATGTTATTCCAACAACAACACTTTTCGTTTTCAGGTTGTTTTTTGCACACACAAAATTGGCGATGTTATTCCAGCATCAACACTTTTCGTTTTAAATTTGTTTTTTGCACACAAAAAATTAGCGATGTTATTCCACCATCAACACTTTTTGTTTCGAGAGTGTTTTTTCAATAAAATTTTGGTTTTTAGCATATTTTTAAAAAATGTTGAAATTTGACCCTAAAAAAACAGTGCGTTCTGGAAGACACACTTTTCGTTTTTGGGTTGTTTTTTCATGTTTTTGGAGTTTTTTTTTGCTAGAGTTCTCGTTTTGAGGTAATAATTCCTATTTGATCGGTAACTGTGTTTTTAATCAAGGCAAAATCAAATTGAGAATTTCTTGCTACATTTTTCAACACTCTGCATTGTTTCAAGTTGCTTAGGCTGGAAACATTTGTTGTGATATACTCTAACCCCAACCTCCAAATAACAAGGAGAAACCTTAACAACTAGAATTGGAACAAGCGATGGGTGGGAGGACCTAAGATGGGGAAGCATAGTCTAGTACCCAAAATTCCCTTAGCAAAGCACAACACATCCAAGAGACCCAGCCATAGATGGAGATGCAAGTTTCCAATCCGATTATAGAGAAATAAGGGGAATGTGAGTGATCAAACATGAGCGAATAAGTATTAAATATACCAAATTGTATTATAATAAACATCATCATGAACCAAAGCATATGTATTTTGGGAAGCATCATATATCCAAACACCAATCCACCAAAATCCAATGTCACATGCAGGAGGGGACAAACCTTGTTTAATTCTCATTTGCATCTTACCAAGCAATACACTAAGCTCATTCCACGTTGCAACCATAATGGAAGGTGGTGGGTTAGTCTCCTACAATCAAGCCTTAAGATGACAACAATTACACAGCCCTCAGGCCCCCACCCTTACCTCCCATGTCATCATGTCCAAAGTCCATTTTGTTTGATGATGTTGAAAATGCAACAAGAAAGTCTCAATTTTGATTTTTCCTTAATCAAATTGAGGAAATTCGAAATTCCACGTCAGCAGAAAACTTGGAGGAGTTAACTAAGGTGACATGGCTCTGGTTACTCAGTTAAGAACACATAATTCGAGTTAATGAGTTCAATTTCAGTTTGCTTGTGTCGATTCCTAAAAAAATAGGGATCTATCTCAATTAATTCAATTCAAGGGCATGAAGTTCAGTTGTATGTAGTGATTCCTAAATTTTAGAAGCCTAGGTTGAGTTAATTTCAATTGTAATCTGGTAAACTAGCTCTAACTGTTAATAGAACCAATTGGTGATCAATTAAGTAGTGGGACATAAGTCTAACTTAGAGATCATCTAGTCAATTGATGAAAAAGCTAATAATTAGCTCATGCATGCAAAGAATTTGAATTTATCAGTTGTGGTGGAGTTTCCAAGGAATTTAACCAACAGTTGTAAACTAGTTGAGTGTACATGTATTGTATTGTTCAGATGATCAATCGTAGGAATTGCCCAAGAATTTTGGAGTAAATCCCTAAATAATACGAGCCTAATTCCTCAAGGAGCAACACAAGGAAAAGGAGCTTGGAGGCTTGAAAAGTTGGCTAAGTATTGGCCAGGTTTAGTCAACCAGGCAAAGGGATAGACTATACACTTTCAGGTTGTGCTCAGGATTGAGCAAGCATTGTGTTTCATCTCTATTCTTTGATTAATGCAATACATATAGTAAGGGTTTTTGAGTAGTTGCTTTCCCCTAGACAAATATTTGTGCATGTGTGATGCTTCTTCTTGCATGTTGATGTTATGTGTTCTCGATCATGAATTAACTTGTTGATTAGTAGAGTAGCTTTGAGTCTTGTGATTTAGTAAATTTCACGAGTAGTTTCGAATCTACACATTAATTTCTACAGATGATGGGTCCCTTATTCATATATAATAATTTTTCTTTCCAATTTTATTGCATTTTCCAATGTTGTAAAATATTGTATTGTGAATTAATTAATATATAGAATGATTTACATTGCTACAATCAATAGAGGTGTATCCCACAAGATGGATAATGCATCAATGCAATCATTATTTTATTTTATGGATCAAGCATTTCTAATAATTCATATCAAAGGTACATCATGAGAAGCTTGGTAACCTCCTACTTCCAGTCTCATTCCTAATATACTTGTTGACTAGAAGGTAATGACCAAAATACATTGACAACAACAACAACAAACACAAAGACCATATGCAAATTGCCAAAAAAGCCAAAAATTCCCAAGAACCAAAATGCATACAACATTCATCCTTAATCAACAATATTACCCGACGCTTGGAATGTCTAGTCCATTTACTAGAGGTGAGGGAGGGTAAAGACCTTCATGAATGTGTGCTTCCATATGTGCCAACTTGCTCTCAAGTTGATCTAACTTCTCCTGGATCCTTTTCTGACCTCAACACAAGGATACTAGTTGATCCATCATGCGACATTGGTTGTGTTGAAGATCATTCATGAAACCAATAATTTCATTTCGGTCCTCCTATCGGTTGCATGCAAGTTGCTCTAGAATCATGGTGACATTTTGAATTTGATTTTCCAGTTAATCGAATGGAGGTGGAAGATCAACTCTACAAGGAGAAGGGGGTGGTTGTTTGTCTACTTCTTACCCAAAGTCTCAAATTTACACATGGTAGTCTTCTCCTTGGCTACGAGGCCCCATGACTCTATGAGCACAACCTCACTGATGTTGCATGAGCCTTAGAGTGATAGTTGAAGGCCACCAACCCCACACCCTACGCTTAGAGAAGTAACTTCCTTGAAAGTCCTAGGGTAAATCGTCACTAACACCCCTAGGCGAAGAAGCCAAGAAGATTTATAGAATGGACATTAGAGAGGATTTGATTCACAGTCACTCTAGATGTTAAACACACCCAAAATGATAATTGACTCACAACCACAACAAAGAGAGGGGAAACCCCATAAACAACACCACTACCTCCCCAATTGACAAGGAATAATGAACTCCAACAAATGAAAAAGACAAAGACCAGAAGGGGTTGATCCTCAACAACTATAAACTTAGCCATGACTACCTTGAGCCAAACAACAATTTTGCCATGAAAATTAACAGTCCAGATAAGAGAAAAAACATGTACAAACCCGGAAGCTCGGGAAGAGAAATTAAACAGTGAGATTGAAATTGAGGTGACCGCACATAGTGTCATTGTAACCGCCAACCCCAGTTGTTGTTTGCTTCGCACAAACATCGGGCACAAACTCTAAGTGCCCGCCCAATGTTTGTGCAGACCTTCGTGAGCCCGAGTCCCAACTTGTTCTATACTGAGTTGTTGTCGTGACAAGGGATAAGCCTCCAATGCCTAAAGTGGCGTCCTTTCTTACTATTGCACTTTGGGGAGTCAGGGATGGCAAGGACAATAAGCCACCCTCCACTCCTACAGAGACATTGCCAACAAGTTTCCTTATGCCCATTACCATGCAAATTCAACAATTGTTTGAGAAAACCCACATACCAATTATACCACAACACCCTTCGAGAACCATTTGTTCTTATATGCCACTTGAGGTATATTGAACACACGTTGTTTCATCGAATGTCACATAGCTTGGGGTTAATATCCCTCCCTATCTTTCACTTAACACTGAAGTCACCCACATTGAGAAATTAATACAATCATTATATCAACACATAATAATTAATATATATAAATGCATTGTATTATTTTGAGCACATTAAACATTGTTTACCATAAAAATAAACAATGACACATTTTTATGATTAGAATATCTGTGTTCCTATAATTTATATTAATGCACCGATGCCATAATCGTGAAAAGAAACAATGTATGATTATATTTATTGTTTCAAAGTATTACAATGTGCATATGTATCATACATACTGATGTTTACACAAAATTAACCACACCTGTACTTTTCGAGAAACAAATCATAATGGTGCTTTATAATGTTTCTACACATTGGTACTTACAATAAAATAACCATATATGTGCTTTGTAGTTGTCTATGCATTGATGCTTTAATTGCAATATACATGACAATGCTTTAAATAAATTATAAGCATTGGTACTTTGATACTATAACAACACATTGGTGTGTTGCACATGCGACAGATTTTAAAATAAAAATAAAAAAATATATCAATGTGTAAAAATTATAGAAGCATCAATGCACCATATGACAAGAAATAATGAGCATAATATTATTAAAAGCATTGGTGTTGTCACTAAAGAAATGACGAATCCAATGCATAATACTTGAACATGTATTAATGCTTTTAGCTCTAAATGAAAATGCACTAGTGCAGACATTTTGTACACACATTAGTGCATGTTAACAAAGAATGCACCATTAAAAAAAACATTTGCTATAACCTTTGGTCTTATAAGCAACATCTATTGAAAGTTCTATTATAACTTCCTCAGAGTTTTTTTAATGGAGTGTTAGGTGATATTTAACAGTAGAGAACCAAGGTCTATTGTTATGTGGAATTTTTTAGTTTAAGATAGCTAATAAATTGCATCATTAATTTTGGAGGATTGGGTATTCCCCATAAATTGTACAACCCCTTGCTACCAAGGGTAGGTTGTGTTAGACTCCTATACCAATAGGTGTCATTTTTCATGATTGATTGTTGAACTATGCAATATGTTCAAACCTTTTTCTTGTTGCAAAAGGTGTTCCATATTCTTAAAAAATTCAAAAAATAAAAAATTATAAAAAATGTAAAGAGGGTATACCCTAAAAGAAAATTCAAAGGGTAAAAAGAATAAAATGGTCAAAAAAGTGAAAAAAAATGAACCCCACCAAAAGAAAGGCCAAGGAAAGTGTGCAAGTCTAAATGCCACTACTATTTCATTTTTTGTAATAAACAAAATGGTGTGCAGTTTGTCAAACTTTTGCCACAATTTATGAAGAGTCAAACTGTTTAAACTTGACTCATTCATTTTTCAATTTCATGTTGTAGAATAGAGAATAAATGTCTGACCAAATAGTTTAATCTTGGCAGATAAGTAGATAGGTAGAGTTAAAAAAAGGCGCTCAACAGTTTAATCTGAGCCCTTGGATGTAATAAGTGTAGAAATAGATAGATTTGCCATGTAAAAGGAAAAGAAGATTGATAAGGGTTTGTCAGTCTAAGTGCACCCTAATAAAAAAGAGAAAAATGGTAGAGAAAGTAGATAGGGTAGGTAGATGGCATTGCAAATTCTCATGTGATGAATGATGGCTTTAAAATGTTTGTAATCTTTTACTTTCATCACCGAGTGCAAAGGCAGAACACTACATTGGCAGAATTTCAGAGCAAAGCAAAGTCAAAGATTATTAACTTCCCCTTCATTTTTCCCTAACAATTTACTAGTTTCCCCTAAGTGCTAAGGAATTTGAAGATTAAAGGGGCTCAAGACATTTCCTTGACTTTTGGAGGGACCGGACCCTCGGCCCAATAATTGAAAAAGACCTAGGTACTTGAAATTATCCATTATAACATTCATCCACTTCTCAAAAAGCTTTTCCTAAGTAAAATCCCATTTTACTGAGGAAAATCATACAATATTCCATAAAAATCCCTCAAAATTACTTTTTATTCTGAGTTTAAGTGATGAAATTATGATAATGCAATTTGCTTTTAAAAATCTTCACTTCCTTGGTTATGTTAAAGTATTTTGAGTTTACCTTGCCCCTTGTCATATTAACATTAATTTTATTATTTAAACTCCTTATAAAAATCACCTTATCCTATTTTATATAACTCCCTATATAATAAATATCCCAAGAACCCATGTATTATAACTATTTTAGCCAAAAGTATTTATTCCCACTTATTCAAATCAAAAACCCACATTATACCCCCTTTTTGGCTAAAATATAACCTTAATATTATTCCCGCCCCCCTACAGTAAATGAATCACATTGATTTATTTATTGTATAAATAAAAATATATGGAAAATCTTTTAAACGTATAATTTATATGTTTAAAACAAAAAACAAATAAATTAACTCATCCCTGCGCATTTAACGTTTCCCGACCATTTTTCCATATGGGATTAATTAATCCTTAAGATTAATTAATAACCGAACCCTCCAATCAAACGCCTCCCGAAATGATTAATTCATATTAAATCATGTCGGTCTCGCCCATTAAATATCCATCAACTTCCTGTCCCATCAGCCGTTGGATCAATCCGCCCAAGATCGACGGCTCGCATTGATTCCGCTAGCCATCCTTCGTCCGATAGATAACTCGTGAAATGGAAGCGGTTTCCAAATAGTGCTCTGGCCATGCGTCATTCACTCAATCGATTCGCTGCCATTCCGCCCAAAACCACCCTCCTCTAAAAGCAGTGCAGAAAAAACCGTAAACCATCTTCCCCCCTGTGACGAGTCCATCGTACATGCTGACGTCGTTAATTAAAACCCGCCACCCTTTCGACTTTGTAAATAAAACACATTGCATATGCGTCTTTTTCATTGTTCTGTGCGCAAGACATTCTCCCATGCAAAATTCAAAAATCAACCATTGTAGACTGTTGACCGTTACTTTGCTGAAGAAAATCGCAGTCCAGTGTTCAAGAATTCATCTGCTATAACCAGTACCTGTTTAATCACTATTCAAACATCCTAGTGTTGCTCATTTTCACTTGATTATGCAGTAAAACCCTTTGTAACCTAGCTGCGCTACCTGAAGCCTCTATTAACCAATTCAAGTATGGTTTACCTCCCAAAAATCATTCTAGATTCACTCCACAGACCTCTCAAAATCAAATGAAACCTTTTCGACCTCCCCTGCAAACCAATGCTTTCTTAACAATTTGTTTTGTTTTACAGGTGATCAGAAGACCACATCCTTAGATAAACAGTCTTAATACTAGTCATAAGACTTGTTTACTCCAAGAGTGTTATCAAATCTATTCAAATAGAGATGGAAGATAAAACATACAGTTGAAAGATAAGCAAAGGAAACAGGATATTAAACGATTTACTGTTGAAACAGACAGTAAAAACCTAAACTACACATTGAAGGTAAAAGGACACAGTAAAGAACGGCTAGAGATCATAACAGTTAAAGAGTATCAGTGGTTAAAGTGTATCAGGTAAAAGTCAGAGTGAAAGTTAAAATGAAGTTACAGAGTAGTCAAAGGTAAAACAGTAAAAGTAAATACAGAGGAAGTAAAATGGTAAAAAGAGATGAAAATACTTTCACCAACAATGATTTTTGTTTAAAGTGAAAGTAAAACAGTCAAAGGAACAAAAAAGTGAAAATATGAAAAACTCAACAAGAAGGAACATTTTTGCGGAAATTGCATGTTTTAGTCATAGTTTTTCAGAAACTATTGTGATCAATCCAAGATGAATTTTGAAAAATTGAAGGAGGTTTATGTTCTTAAGAGGGCCATCTACAAAAACCTCTCTCAATTTTCTAACAGCCATTATGGTTTTGGAAATATTAAACAATGTTGGAAATCACTTTTTGCAGAAAATTCCTGTTAAGTCATCATTTTTCAGAGAATATTGTGGCCAATCAGAAATAAATTTTACAAAACTGAAGGAGGTTTTTTTTCCTAAGAGACCCATCTACAAAAACCTATCTTCGTTTTTGCACATCGATTTCATACTGAGAGATACATGCACATCTTTACAGGTTATTTTCAGACTCTTTAAAACTCTGTTTTACACATATTTTTTCAGAGCCTATTGTGCACAGCTGGAGAGGAATTTTAGGAAAATGAAAGAGGTTTAGCTCAATAACATATTTATCTACAATAACCTCTTTCACTTTTCACATATCTATTACGGATTGAGAAACACAAAGATATCATTGGACCCCAAGTTTGCAGAATTGTTGGAGCAGAATTCACAAAAAAGGGAAGCAGTTAGTGACTTGGATGCCTCATCATCAACTAAGAGTTGGATCAAATTCGAATTCTCCTCTTTTTCATCACCTATCCATCAAAAATAGTGCCAAATAGATGCATTAGTTTGAGTGTCCTTTACTTAAGTTCTATTTATGTAAAATAGTTGGAGAGATTTGTGAACCAATCTTGATATTTTTTCAAGATATTTTAGTTTAGAGTTTGTATAAATACTTCACTCTTGGAAGTATTTTGGGTGGATTCTACTACTTTGCTGTAACATTGATCTTTTTGGAATAAAAGTGCTTTGGAGAAATTTCTTTGTGGCTTGCTGGATGATGATTTGAAGCTCAAGACTTTTTGCAGGATTCATGTGTCGGACTACAGTTCAATAAGTCATTTCTATCCTATGTTTTAAGTTTTATATCTGTTTATAATATCATTGTGTTCCATTTCTGAATAATTGACATAAAAGAATAAATCAGAATTTACTTAAGTGTACTCTGATTTCAGTTGTGATTATTCTAAATGTTTTCTTCTAAATTGGTTATAAGCAACGAATTCTTAATTGCTCTTGCTTCGCTGGTTTAAACATTTTGATTAATATAGTAAAGAATTCTTCACTGCTCTTTATTTGTAATCATTCACTTTCTTTCTTTTGAACATGGTGAAAGATTCTTAATTGCCTTTCATCCCTTCAAAATCCATTCCATTCACTTTAATTTCTAAAAATTGTTCTCTGTTTGGCTATCTTGCCCTGCAAAGCCATCTTGTGTGTAGAATAGTAATCCAGTAAAGCCATCCTTTCGACTCCATAGCCCAATGGACTAAAAATCTTCAACCTTGCCCTCAGTTGGCGGATTCCACCATTCAAACAAAATCAAAACTCTTGGACTTATAACTAGCCTAAAACTTTCTAAGAACAAAGCTAAATTTTAAAGAGAGAGCCCTCTCTGGATACAGATTGGCTAGATTCTGTATCTGAAGGTTGGTTTGTGGTTACCTCGGGTATACTTTCCTTTTCCACAACTTCAAGGAAAACCTAAGTGATAATAGGTTGGTTGGATTGAACCCTCCACTAGGTCAGTAAGAGGATAAAACTCGCATAACCTTGAATAGCCCCAAAAGAGGATAAATTCAAAACAAAATCCTAGATTTGATTAGTTATCAACAAAAGGATTCTTAAGAGATTAGGATGAATATATTGATATATCAAGAAGGACAAAATCCCCTCCTCCTCAAGGTAATATTGAGGTTGAAGATCTTTCCAAGCCATCTATAGCTAATTTTAATTCACCTTTAATTAATGTTCAAAATCCTATTCTCCTCCAAGTTTGTGCATACCCTCCTAGAGATTCTCCTCCTCATTTGTAACAAAATTAGTTGTATTCATTATCATCAATGGATAATACAACTAGTATGGTATGTGCAAGGAGCACTACATCTCCTAGCTCTAGCACAACCATTGGGGGAATTAATGTTCCCGTGTTGATGTAATCTAGTGGAAGTGGAAGCCCCAAGGGTTAGCTCAAGTGGTAGTGAGCCAATACGTGGTCCTTTCCGTTGTGGGAGGTCACGGGTTCAATCCTTGAGTCTTTGGGGTCAGGCGCCGCTTATTGCACCGAACGGTTTACCGCGCGTACCATCCAGAAATTCTGGGGAAGTATGCCCGGGTTTCCCGTGAACTTTGTTCGTGAAAAAAATCTAGTGGAAGTGGAACACCAAACTCTATTCCTCAAAATTGTAGTAATGTCTTTTGGGATGCCACCTTTTAGAGCAAGCTTTTTACCCTTCAATATGAACTTGCCACCTCTTAACACAAAATTTCCACCCTTTTGCACAATGGTAGGGAACAAAATTTTCCCTTTTTCGGAATTCTCTTTTATGGGTGAACATATCCTTAGGTTAGTACTCCTGATTGGGAGTGGTTTCATCCCCTCTTTTTGAATTCCTAATGGGAGTGCAACAGTGTCTAGTATGGGAAATCCTTTTGGCAGATCTACATGCCCAAACACAAATATCAAGTACAACTTACCTTCTCCTTTGTTGGTGGAAACTAAACGAGGGGCAATTTCATGAGTAATAACATGACCCCAAACTAATTCTCTAAGAATACAAGGTCAATTTCCACTACTAGTTGTCATTATTGGTGACTTTGATTTTGTTGGGGTTATTTAAGTTGACTAATAACTTTGTACAACATAATCCCAACTATCCTCTTGTGCCAATTAAATGACCTTCCAACATTTCTAAATTTGAAGAAAAATATGGAGCATTTCCATCAAACTATATTATGACTTTCCATTTTTTGTGTTCCTCAAACTCCTTGATGGATGATAGTACCATGTTGATACTTTTCTAGCAAACCTAATAAGGATTGCAACAATGTGGTACAGTGAGTTCCCACAAGCCTCCTTATAATTTATGCTTAGCAATGGCCTTTTGAAAACTCTTCTACAAGAGAATCTACAAGGCAAAGGACTTCCTCTCTCCTCATGAGTGTTAAGTGTAAGTCAGCGCAACTCAGATATGTGTCAAATCATGTCCACTCAACGTTAGTTTGTCTTGTTAGTTTATATTATTAATGCATTTTTTCCTATTCTTGTATTTTCTTCCTCTAAATTGCTTTGTCACTCCCTTTTATTCATATCATGAACACTTTTAATATTTTCTTCAAATAATAGAGCTATATTGTCAAGCTCTAACATCCAACCCTATCTCAACAAATCCTAATGCATTTAGAAAGCATTGTAATACCTCGAGTCTACCTCAAAGGACACCCTCAACACAAAGGAAAATTCCATATGACTCCAACTAACTATTCTTGCTTAGTTGTCCTTCAATTCAAGCATAGAAGTGTGCCCTGGTAGCCACGAGTTGGCCTTTTAACCTTTGCATCGATTTACAATGACAGTAAAACACTAAGTCTTTTCCTTGTCCATGGATGCTAGTGTTAAGATTATTCTCTCTTCACTTCTTAGGGTTAGACTCATCATGATACCCAAGGTTTGTGCCCAAGTCAACATCCTTGTGCCCCAATTAAACTTTTTCAATTCAAATTTAACCATTGTTTCAATCCCCAACGTTGGGTGCATGAACATAGGCATCTCTTTCTTAGAAACCCTAACATCAACCTTCGAAGTGTAGTGACACATTTCTATGGTATGACGCAGAGCCATCTTGGTCAATATTATAATCTCAAGGATCACAATATTCTAACCACTATTTGTTGCCTTACTTTTCCTTTTTACCTCAGAACCTAGTGCTTGTAGATGAGTTAAACTATATAAACTAAAATAATAAACAAGCACAACCAACCTTGAATCCAAACCTCTTAGTTCCATGAATTGAAAATTGTGAGATAATTTGTACAGTGGATGCATGTTGTTTTAATTGGATATGCATATGAATCATGTACGTGTCAAAAAGAAGGGCCTCCAAATCCCCATTGGTTGAGACTTCAAATGACGAGACACCTTCCAACTCATTCAATCTTGAGTTCTAGGATGTTCCATGCTACATTGACAAATAAACACCATACTCATGGAAAGAAGTGTACTTATTGTTTCAAATAGAAAAATTACCTCTAGATGACCTAAAATTAGAAGTTTAAAAGGATGTTATGAGGTATTGGGTTCACAAAGTGGCTACACACCCACCTATTTTTGTATGTGCAAAGGCAATTGCATGGTTAGTAAAGCATGTTGATCCTACGAAAGCCATGATTAGGGACAACCATGGGAATAATATTGCCTCATTCAATGCTTCCAACATCAATATGTATTACATGCTCCTGAAGGAGGAGTTAGCCTTGGATGAGGATTCATTTTCAGACTTCAATATCTTTCCTAGAGAGCTCTTGTAGACATGGTGGACCAAGAAAGGAACCTTAAGTTCTAGGCCAAACAAAGAGTATCCTACCAACATACTAAAGACCCCCTTTCAACTGGTGGTTGCCATGTTATGAAGGTTGTATGGGTGTCCCAATGCATAAACCTTATATGAAAGATGGATCACATTAATATATGTTGCAACAACTGATGGAAGCATCTTCAACTAGGTTGATATACTCTCTCTCTACGTGAAGGATAATATAAAATAGGTTCATAATTCAAAGGGATTTTAATATCCTTAGTTTTTCATGGGATCCTACCTTATAGACATCATTTATGTCAAGCATGTATTCCCAACAATGGGATGGGAGCTAAAAATGTAGGAGGATGCAATGCACATATATTGTAAAGTTCTTTATGATTCCATTACATGTTGTCTTACACCAACATTTTCTAGGACTTCTTGATCCCACTATAGGAGCTTTCTTTTAATGATTTTTCCCCGTGTATGTCTGAAAGAGACAGGTAACTAATATCCATAGTTTCCAATTGGCTTGTGGATCAGGATGGCACATACCTAAGAATATTTGAAGCAACCAAACAACTTCATTTTCTATCAGAGTTTGTAATTGAATTAATGATACTATAGGAAATAATATATAAGGTTAGCATAGGGGAAGGAGGAGCACTATTATGAGACAAGAAGGCTCCCTAGCCACAAATTCCAATACACATGCGATCATATAATTGAAAGGACATCAAAGAAGCCAAAGAAAAATACCACACTCTAATATTATTTTGTTTTTGGTATATGGCATTCCATAGGTGTTGTTAGGGTGCTATGATTCATAGGATCAGTTGATGATTGTCTGATTGATTTTCATATGATGATATTGTAAATAATGTTTTATCCAGCAAATTATTTCCAAGAAAGAAAAAAATTACTCGCAAATCAAAATGCAGCATTAGAGGATAATTAAACATGTTTTAGAATAAATTGATCTAGCTTATAATAAAATAATCGTATCATTTAAACTTGATTATTAATTTGTAATAATGCACTTGGCGCTAAATTTTTGTTTTTTATAATAAATTCATAAAATGAAAAAAAAATATTCTTCAACTTATGGTATAGTGGGCGCATGATCCAACCGCCACGATCTACCTCACCCGAATCAATGGAAAGGGATCAATTTCGGCCCCTCTGGTCCATTCCACTTTTATTGGCAAGGGGAGGGGATTCAAAAAGCAGGTTCTCTTTTCCCATCCCCACGCTATGTGGTGGGTTCTCATCATTTCGTACCCCCCCCCCCCCCAACCCCCCTCCCCCCCGCTTAATACCCCTTACCACCTACCCCCCCCCCCTCCGAAAACCACCATCCTGCTCTTGCTCATGCTGACTGTTAACCCTCCCTCGCTCCCACGCCACTTATATTCCACCAGCTAGATCTCCCATCCCCAGCGCAATCCTACATTATTCCCTTTTATCCCACTTCCTGTCTGCCACCTCACTCATGCGGACCCCGCTGCCCTTTTACCAAGTCAACCTCCCATATGCCACCTCACTCATGAGAACCCTGCTATCCTTTCGCCACATCACACCGAAAAACTCCATGTCACCTCCTACCTCCACGTCATATATCCATTTCATCCCACTCTAGCCAAATCAATAGTGAACGTTGGAAATTAAACTCAACATCGAGTTGGAAAAATGGTTAGTTAAAACTATGTTTTTCCCCATACAACACAGTAATTTCAAGCATGGATTACAAACAAATGAGAACGCATTTCTTCAAACCAAAAGAGTTTTTTGCCTGGAATGGACCCATTTCAAAAAAATTCTCTCAATTCTCTAACATCTATTATGGTTTGGGAGATTCAAATGCATATTTGAAGGCATATGTTCCAAAAAATTTCTTGTTTTTAGCCATTGTTTTCAAATGTGTTTTCCGAACAAGTGGAAATGAATTTTTGAAAACTGAAAACAATTTTTGATGGTAACATACTTTTATACAAAAACCTCTCTTATTTTTTACACAACTATCTTCGATTGAGATATTCAAGGGATCGTTGGACCCTCTTTTTCAGAATTTCGTGAGGAAAAATCTCATAGACAGTTAGTGACTTGGATGCGACCTCATCAAATTAGACTTGCTATCCAATTCGAATTGCTATGCCTTACCACCAGAAATCCTCAAAGATAATGCCAAGCAGCTTCAACAGTTGCTGTTGTTCTATATTTTAGTTCTATTTGTGTAACACAATTTGGAGATATTTGTAATCAATCTTGATATTTCCAATCAAGATTTCAGTGAAGAATTTTTATAAATACTTCATAATTTGAAGTAATAGATGTTGTAACTTGTGGAGAAGAAAGACTCAATGATGTAAAGCAGCTCACAGAGCCTCATTTGATCAAACATCAGTAATACAGTTGCAACAATTACAGGATTCTTATGTCACTTATGTTGGTCAAGTGCATCTATCTTTGTATCTCTGTCTTCATTGTTTCTCATATGTTAATCATTGATTTCTGGATTATTTTAAGAATTTAACGAATATAACTTGTTGCAAAATACCCTCTGTTTCCGGCTTAACAATAATCTTAATGTTTTCTACATGACGATTAATTCCAGAATTCTTAATTGCTCTGGTATAATCTGATCCCCTCACCTTTTCTTCCAAATCATCTCAACCTTAAGAATCCAGCAAACGTGCCTATCCTGCCCTATAAGGTTTCCTGTAGAACCTTCCTTGATTGAACTCAGTCGATGACTACATTTCCCAATGGATTAACTTCCTTGTTTCAACCAATTCCAATAAAATACCCACACCTGAACTTAATGGCTAGCCTAATATTAATCACAAGAACATAGATAAATCAGACATAGATATCCCTCTTTGGAGTTGGAAGGGGTAGATTCCCAACTCCCAAAGCGGTTTTGTGGTTACCTTTGTAATTTCTTCCTGCCTTAGAAATTACAGAGTGCTAACATAGTGGCAACCATACTGGGGACGAAAGATTTCATCTTCCCTAGGAAAGATTATCAAATTTAATATTTGATTGCTGGTGGTGGATAGTAATCGGACATATGAAGGCTGAAACATTCACCTCGAGACTCCATGTTCAAGAATATGGATCTCAAAAATTTCATGGCGACTCCATTGACGAAGAATCCATAGCTTAAATTGCACAATCGATTGTCGTATTAGTCATGATGTCAGGATATGTAAAAGTTTCTCTTTCTATTGAAGCTTTAAAATAATTCTGGGATGAGTTTGCAGATTATCAAATTGATGAAGTTTTTTCAACGTCCATGTTTTATTGTTTGAAATCATGCAAATTTTCATCCGAAATTAAAGTTTTTTTCTTGAGTTATTTGTTGAAAGACTTGAGAAGGATATCAAACTTTTAGATACTCAGATTCAGTCCTACAGTTTCCAAGATTTGAAATAGTTCTTGAAAGATCTTCCTTCGCCAAAACGAGACGAGATTGTATTTCCTGTTGAATTTTATATTGATGATTATTTTGTTTTTAAACACAAGAATGACATTGTACAGTTTAAATAATGGTTTGATGTTGAGGATACAACTGGAAAACTTAGCCATCTTAAATTGGTCATTGAATACCTAAAGGATCAACTAATAGATCATGTTTTTATTGATCCCGTAGCAAACTACATGGAGGGATTTTTCAGTTTGAGTTTCCATCCATTTTTTCACTGTAAGAAACATATCCATCGTCAGTTTCCATTGTTACTACATTTTCCAACTTTGATTTTGTTGACGCACAATCAAGTAGTCCACTTATTTCATTAGCTACTTGACTGGCTTCATTGGCATTTTTGTGTCATTTAATTCAGCAGCTTCTCAACAGTGTAGGGTAGGTTGTTGTGTTCCAATAAGCTCAGTACACTAAGCATATTTACAACATCTCTAGTTTCAGTTTGCAACAAAGTTTTCAATTTTCAAGTATACAACTTAGATTTCAATTTGAAGAATGGATTTGATTCAGTTTGAGGATTAGAATAGATAAACAATTGGTTTTCAGTTATAGTGGTGTCATTGCAGAGCATGTTGCAGGCTTGGGATCAACCCAATGGATCAGGCTACTAGTATACGGTGTTCTTGGCACCTCACAGGGAGGATGTCATCCCCATTGGAGCCTATGTTAGGGTATTATTATTCATAGGATCAATTGATGATTGTCTGATTGATTTTCATATGATGATATTGTAAATAATGTTTTTCCCTGCAAATTTTTTCCAAGAAAGAAAACAAATTGCTTGCAAATCAAAATGCAACATTATAGGATAATTAAACATGTTTTAGAATAAATTGATCCTGCTTAGAATAAATTAATCATATCATTTAAACATGATTAATAATTTGTAATAATGCCCCGGATGCGGGTGACAGTAGGAGTACGAATGACAATCATCTCTCCCACACCCATGAGGATGAAAATCTATAGCGCAGGTCCTCACCCGATGCAGATCCTCAAACCGGTAACCATCCGCACGAGATGAATGAGATAAGGCATGATGAAGACACTCTTGGAAAACATCACCCCCTCCAGGGTACCTCTCTGCAACAATCATCCTAAATGATTACTTGGATTGATATGCCAATTGGCCATAACTCTTCACTCGAGGCTGCTCATGAAAATGGTTATGGCATGCAGCTACGTGCAAGGCTCAATCATGAACTTCACCTTCGCATGTGTCAGAAACCTTTTAAAAGGAAGGCCCCTCAGCACAAAGAGACACCCAATCAGTTCCTTCAGTGTTTCTTGTTGATTCTGCTCTTGCCCCATGCGCCACTAGCCCGCTGCTTAGCCCTCTTCCTAGAGCTACGATGTGTAGATATCTCAGGGCTGTGTTTTATCCAGCTTGTGCTTCTTATCCCAGCTCCATCTGTCCCTCTAGTCTCAATAGTATGTGCGCATCCATTACCCTGCGTCCCCGAACATGCTTTCCCACTCATCGTACCCTAGGTCCTCTTGTTTTTCCCCTGCTTCGTTCCTCTCCCCCTGCTGAGCATCTTTCCATCTCTGTCACTCCTTTGCTTCAGCAGGCCATGGCTCCTAGGTTGCACCAAAGAACCATCCGTGGTGGGTAGAGAGGGGCACTCCCCGGTCGTTACCACTGGGGAACGAACAATTGTCTAGAATCTGTGGAAGGCTCCTCCTTAGACAATTATGCTAGACAGAGCCCTGATTCGGATCAGTAGGAGGAGGCCCCCGTGCATGCTTCACAGAGAGGTAGATGTGGCCCTCGGAAGTCTACCATTGCGCATCAAGCGCACCTCCTGCCTCGCAAGACTGAACCTCTTCCGGATCAGGAGGAGGAGGGTGATGATACAGATGTATGGATTATGGATTTTGAAGGTACTAGGACGCGCGTCCCTGACACAGAATATCCGGTGGCTCCCATCCTCTACACACCAATCCCCAAACCTACGCGTCCACCCACTAACACTGAGGAAGCGGGTGCATAGGCGTACGCCTGCTCCATAGTAGAGGAAGAGCTAGACAGTAATAATGAAGCTAAAGACTAAGGACTGTGAAGCTGCTCAATTCTTCCTTATTTTTTGTCTTGCGTGCTATTACCACGGGATTCCAATTTATACTTATGCTTCCGCATATTTTGTAATTTCTGGATACACCAGCGCTGCTACGCATTTTGTAATTCCCTGCTTCAAGTATTTTCCGGGTTGGTTTCCTCCACGGAGGCAGCCCCGAAACCACGCAACTAAGCTTGGGATTGGTTAAGAGCAACTTACCAACCTAGCCTATAGCATCTGTAGTATTTCTCTTTTGAATTAATATAGATTATCCTAATTTACCAAAAAAAAAAAAAAAATTGTAATAATGCATTTGGTGCTAAAGTTTTGGTTTTTATAATAAAGTCATAAAACGTCATAATTTATTTGTCAGCTTATGGTATAGTGGGCGCATGATCTAATCGCCATGATCTACCCTGCCCGGATCAACGGCGGAGGATCAATTTCGGCCCCCCGGGTCCATTCTATATT
Organism: Pinus albicaulis; assembly: GCA_034641835.2. NCBI lineage: Eukaryota > Viridiplantae > Streptophyta > Pinopsida > Pinales > Pinaceae > Pinus > Pinus albicaulis. Next base: position 1,185,602,167 of record CM076582.1, read on the forward strand.
TACTAGCAGGGGGGAGGAGGGGGGTCCGAAAATTGGGTTCACTTTTCTCGAACCCACGCTACGTGGGGGGTACTCATTGTTTCGTACCCTGAAACCACCCCCCCCCCCCCCCCCCCCCCCCCCCCAGTACCCCTTACCACATACTCCCCCCTTCTAAAAACCACCATCCCGTGTTGAGATTCAACAAGAAAATTTCAACACCCACGCCTAGTGCATTAAGCACCTACACTAGGGTGGGGCCCGCAATGTTATTTTTATTGCATGTCTATTTTTAGTTATCCCTGAATTAGAATGAACAATAAACTATAATCTAAATCTCAAAATAACTTGTAACAGTTAACTGAGAGTGATAAACTCAGTTAGCTAGTGGATTTCGAGTTAGAGGTAGTTGGTGATACATGCAGAGTAATTCTAGTTGTAACAGAGTTCGAAATGCAATGGTGCATTACTTAATGCATGTTGTAATCATTTTAACTCAATTGAGTGTGTTAAACTCAGTTGTGCTAGTTGTAACTGAAGATACACTAGTGGAAGATCAAGTGAATTAAATATTAATTAATTCACAATCAGTGATCTCACATGCAACTGAGGATTTACTATTATTAGCTGCATGCATGTCAGATCCAGTTGAGACCCAGTTGAGATCTAGGTGGAAGGGAAGTTTAATATCAGATGTAGGATTATTGGGTTGCACACATGCAACCAAACACCCATTGGAGTGCCCATGATACTTGCGCAGTCAAGGAAGGCCATTATTCCTATCTTTTAGGGATCTAATCCATCAGGGATTGCGCAAGCAAGGCAGGTTGTTTGGAGGCAGGAAATTGGCTAAGTATTGGTCAGTTTTATGTATAACAGTGTGAGACAATTAGCTGAGCACTAGAGAGATCTTGTGAGAAAGTTTTGTATGTAATTGTTTCATGATCCATTCTAAATATACAATAGAAGATAGTGGGGTTTTGAGTAGCAAGATTTCCCCGGGAAATTATTTGTGTCGTGTATGATTTTATTCTTCTTTACTTCATGTGATTAGCATTTGTGTTTTAATCCTGCAAAATATTATAGAAGTGATTCAGTATTTAACTTTAGTACATTGTTAGATCGGGTGAATCCAAGATATACATGCATGTTGTATAATTTCTACATCCCTCTCCCGCTCATGCTGACTGTTAACCATCCTTCACTCCCATGCCACTTATATTCCGCCAGGAAGATCTCCTATCCCCACTGTGCTCCTACATCATTCCCTTCTATCCCACTTCCTGTCCTCCACCTCACTCATTCGGACCCCATTGCCCTTTTACCAAGTCAACCTCCCATCTGCCACCTCACTCATGAGGGCCCTACTATAATTTCGCCACGTCACACTGGTAGAATCCATGTCATCTCCCACCTCCACGTCATATATCCATTTCAACCCAGTCCCGCCAAATCAATAGTGAACGTTAGCAATTAAACTCAGCACCTAGGTTGAAAAATGGTTAGTTAAAACTATGTGCTTTCCTATAAAACACAGTAATTTCAAACATGGCTTACAAACAAATGAGAACGCATTTATCCAAACCAAAAGAGGTTTTTTTTCGAAATGGACCCATTTCAGAAAACCTCTCTCAATTTTCTAACAACTATTATGGTTTGGGAGATTCGAATGCATATTTGAAGGCATATATTTCAGAAATTTTATTGTTTTCAAATGCAGTTTCTGAATAGGTGGAAATGAATTTTCAAAAACTGAATTTTTTTTTTGTTGGTAACATACTTTTCTACAAAAACCTCTCTCAGTTTTTACACATCTATCTCGGATTGAGATATTCAAAGGGATCACTGGACCCTATTTTTCAGAATTTCATGAGGAAAAAGCTCATAGAAAGTTAGTGACTTGGATGCCACCTCATCAAATTAGACTTGCTATCAAATTTGAATTGCTATTCCTCACCACCAGTAATCCTCAAATATAATGCCAATTTGCTTCAATAGTTGTAGTTGTTCTATATTTTAGTTCTATTTGCATAACACGGTTTGGAGATATTTGTAATAAATCTTGATATTTCCAATCAAGATATTTAGTGAGGAATTTGTATAAATAATTCATAATTTGAAGTAATAGATGTTGGAACTTATGGAGAAGAAAGACTCATTGATGTAAAGTAGCTCACAAAGCCTCATTTTATCAAACTTCAGTAATACAGTTGCAATAATTACAGAATTATCGAGTCACTTATGTTGGTGAAGTGCATCTATCTTTGTATCTATGTTTTCATTGTTTCTCATATGTTAATCATTGATTTCTGGATTATTTAAGTTAACGAACATAACTTGTTGCAAAATGCACTCTGCTTCCGGCTTAATAAAAATCTTAATGTTTTATACTTGATGATTAATTCTAGAATTCTTAATTGCTCTGGTATAATCTGATCCCCTCACCTTTTCTTCCAAATCATCTCAACCTTAAGAATCCAGAAAATGTGCTTATCTTGCCCTACAAGGTTTCCTGTAGAACCTACCTTGATTGAACTCAGCCAATGACTCCATTTCCTAATGTCTTATCTTCCTTGTTTCAACCAATTCCAATTAAAAACTCACACCTAAACTTAGAAGCTAGCCTAATATTAATCAGAAGAACATAGCTAAATCAAACAGAGAGATCCCTCTCTGGAGTTGGAAGGGCTATATTCCCAACTCCCAAAGCGGTTTTGTGGTTACCTTTGTAATTTTTTCCAGCCTTATAAATTACAGAGTGCTAATAATTATGATCCCAACTTGGTGGTTAAGAATCATTACAAAGCATGGAAATATATATGGGATTACCAATCAAAGATGTGTGTTGAAGAGAAGTAAAAAAATGCCTTGAACTTCTTAGAAGTTGTCTTCGGGATAAGATATGATCCACCTATAGATAAATAAGAGAAATATCAGTTTGAAAGAGAAGTTGTAGGTAAGAAACAAGATTCCCAACAAGAAGTAGCTAAAGTTGCATAGGAGGAAAATTTAAAATAGGAGCAAGAAACAACCCAAATAGCCCAAGAGCTCAAGCTCAAGAAGAACAGAGAAAAAGAAATGAGGACGGAGAAAGAAATAAAGAGAAGAGTAGAGGAAGCAAAAAAAAATCACAAAAATAGGAATAAAGGAGACAACAACAAGAGAAGGTAGGTTAGTTCTGAAAAAATCTGTTATGGAACCCATTCGAGTATACTAGATGTCACTAGCATGGATACCAAAGGGCATGCTAGAGAAAATCATAAGAATTTGTTGTAATTTTTAATGGTCTGGTAAGAAGGAAAAAAGGGTTCTACCCTGGGTTATGTAATGCCCTGCTTGATCATGTTATCTTACATTATCTTATTAGCCTACCTTCTTAGTGATTGAATTTTTGTGCTTGATTCCAAGAAGTACTATTATTATGCATACGAGATGTGTGTATGCTAACTACATACCCACATCTCACACGAATACACTAGTATTGTAAAGCTTAAATAAATAGTTAAGCTTGATTAATGACTAATCTTAATTAGCATTGAATTAACCTTAAAATATTGTTTTCTAATGATTAGGTTGTATTGGTATATACTTATTATTAGATACTTGTGAATCTGTAATTTCATTTTTATTGATATGATTTAATATTAATATTTTATTATTAGTTATTATTTAATTTCCAAGTTTTGACAAGTTGTCTCCTCAAATTTATTTTTGAATTAAATATTAATATTTCATTTTCGAAGGTTTTCCAAGTTGTCTCCTCAAATTTATTTCTAAATTAAATATTAATATTTCATTTCCAAAAGTTGACAAGTTGTCTCCTCAAATTTAATTTTGGATAAGATATGAGAAGGAAAATCAAGGCCATTCAATTAAAAGGATGGGGGGGGGGTATTCATGGTCTTAATGGTAGGTGGTTGAGGTGGATGAGTGGGAGAGACATCAAGCGGAGAAGGATGAGAGGATAAGGGGGGATCCTTGTTCTTTATTTTTGGCATTGGAGGATTTTATTTTGGAGGGGGAATGTGGAGAAGGAGAGGGGAGAGAATGGAGAGAAAAATGAAAGGACTCAAACTTCGATCTATTGGAGAGTGTTGGATCTAACTTGGATACACTACGACTGCAGTTGGACTTGGGATCAGAGGGCTCGGGAACCTGTGGATGTTATCTAGGCTAGAAATTTGAATAGACATTCCTAATTAATAGGGTGGAAAATTTAGTTAAGAAGCATGAGCAGAAGTGCCCCAACCAAGCCATCAAATCGGGTATTCTTCCATTTGTTGTTTTATTTATGTAAAATGTAGTAAATCAAATTCCTTACATGTTCAATATGTCATAAATAAATTTGAATTGTACATTCTTATCAAATAATTGTTGCATTATAAACATGTTATTTTCCTTCTTATTGTGATTAAATTAAATGATAAATTTGGTTTTAGTTAGAAGAGCCAAGTTGGGTCATCACAGGTTAAATGGGACAAGATAGCAATGCCTAAATTACTAGGTGGATGGGGTTTGAAGAACATTTTCTTGTTTTCTAAAGTGTTGGCTGCAAAAAGTTGCTAGAGACTTATCTTAGCATAGAGTCTCTAGATGTTTGTAGTCCCTAAAAAATATATTGTTCCAAGTTCGTTGGAAGATTGGATTAGGAGGGTCGATAAACCTCAATCAAATATATATGTTGTCTCAAAAGTTGTGCTTAATTATTTTAGTCTCATAAGTAATGGGATGGCCAGGAAAGTTGGAAGTGACATCAAAGTAAGGATAAGACTTGATCCTTGACTGGATATTGGACAAAACCATGTCCTTCCCTATCCACTCATTGACTTCCTTTGCGATTGGGGAATTTAAAAACTTTCCCATATTGGAAAATCAGAAGAAACCACTGTTTGGAGACAAGGATGGATGTTTGCAGAGGATTTAGGGTTAGAGGCAAATTTTCATAATCCCAAGAATTCCTATTTAAATGCCTTGATTGTAGCTCATATCAAACTATATGACAGAGAGGACGAACTTATCTACAATTCCTCCCCTTTTGGTGTATATATCCCCAAGCTTGGATACATTACTATGATTTCAGATCATGTCTCTACTGAGTTAAAGTGGTTTTGGAAATCACCTTGGAAATCTAAGTTCCTGGAAAAGGCCAAACTTCTTATGTGGTGCTTAATAGAAAGAAAATTTTCCAACTTGAGACGTGCTTCAAATAAGGTATGTAATAGGGTCTGGATGGTGTCCTTTATGCAAAAATAGTAAGGATACAATCATTCACATTTTTCATAAATGCCATTTCATTAAACGAATCTGAATAGTATGTCAGGCATTTGTAGATCAATTTTCTCATGGGGAGGAGCAGTTATGGAAAATTCTTGGAGGAGGTGGCTTTCAAATCCATGCTTGCGCGCTTATAAAGCTCTACTTTTGATCGTTTTTTGGGGACTGTGGATAGCGCAAAACAAATTTCTTTTTCAAGATATACCATCATCTCCAGATCATGATGCAGCTAAAGCCCTTGCCATTCTCAGTCATTTTCATTCGGATAAACTCTAAGCTCCTATTAGAGTTATTGGTGAAGTATTTCTTGATTGATCCCATCCATGGGCTTATTTTTATGGACCTTTATGCGAACATGGTGAAACACTACAAGGAAAAGACCCTCTAGCGGATGTTTTTGAGGAAGCCCTTATAAAAATAGCCCATATATATGTTTGCAGTGGAGGTCACTAGAGGAGGTTGGCGGGTGGAGGTTTTTGCGGATGTTTTTTTGTTTGTGGACGCACCGAAGCGCTTGATATATATGTAACGAACTAGTGCATAGTAGAGGCTAAAGAAGCATTGCAGAGTTATTTTTTAGTACTACGAAGACAATGGTGCACTTCACACATACAACGCACTGGTGCGTACTATCAAATGGCACACCGAGACATTGTGCTATATGTACAAACCGACCCGATCTGTCTCAGTAATCCAGCATACTGTAAAGAAGTGCGGTGCGCCATTAGTAAAACCGCCCGGTGCGTCTCATAATCGAGCGCACTGAAAAAGGGTTAATTTTTTTTAAAAATTTACCGGCCATTAAAAACTTCATTTTTACTTGTTACAATGTTGTAGAACTCTCAAGCACCGATGTGATTTTTTCTTCTCTGAAGCGCCCTGCCATCGATGCTCCCATTACCTGCATTGATTATGTCCATTTCTCATTGTGTGGAGTTCGAATTTAACAAAACAGTGGGCAAATTTGAATTTTAGTATTCCACAGCAAAGATGCCTCCTCGGCGCACAAATGTGTAGGTAATCTACTTTTTTCTCACCAACTTAATCTTTTAGCGGATTAATTTCTCAAATTGAGTTAAATTTACCATTAATATATATGTGTGTGTGTGTGTGTGTGGTGTGTTCTAGTCGTTCGGCTCGCACCGTTCGCGGTGCTGCCTGTAAATTTAAAGACTGCACCGCGAACAGTGTTAACGGAAACCGCACTAGGTTCCGGTGCGGTACTGAGAAAAAATGCACCGCTTTAACACTAAAATAGTGTGGTGCGTGTTGGTTTCTGGACGCACCGACCATTTTTTTTTTTTTTAAATAACACGCTATGTACGGTTGTACGGCGGTGCGGTCGTTTACCGAAACGCATCGGGAATTATGTACAGTTGTTGGGCGATGTGTTGCGCTATAACAACCGCCCTAGGGAGAATAGTTTGGACAACACACCCACAAAAAATATTTTCTGTTTTTGCGGTGTGTGAAGTTTTTTCATGCGCACCGTGGGCGGTGTGTGATAAACAGGTACGCACTGGTAGCGATGCGTGACTGTTTTTTTGGGCGCACTGAATGTTTTTTTTTCGATAAAAGTTATGTATATATTTTTGTAAATACATTTTCCATTTAATAAAAAAATTAGGTTTTATGTATGAGGGAGGCTGATGTATTTAATATGTGAATCATTCAGTAACGTCAACGGAGAGAGGAAAGGCAACAACAAGAGCATATGGAGGACCATTATAACATGATACAACAATGGGAGGCACGGGAAAGGGAGAGACTTTTGTACCCTCGCCGTATTACGACACCCACTCAGTTTCTCTTAAGAGAGGTAGGCCTCCTTAAGTTCTACGAGGAGGTTACATCCTTGAAGGGGCACAATGGGTTATTAGGACAATTGGTCTACAGGTGGGATGCCCACCGACAGGTTTTCCGAGTCGGTCTTGGCCAGTAGTACGAGCCCACTGAGGAGGACATTTATTTTATTACTGGCCTATCTAGGAGAGGGAAGTATTTTCCCCAGTTCCCAGATGTCCCTGTCGGTTATGCGACAGGGAGTCAGTTGGCGTACTCTTAGAGATACATTAGGGAGAATATACTTTCTCCTACAGACTTTAAAATTTCTGCTGGTCAGTTATGCATTGCTTCGTTTAGTCCAGAGGAGGTGAGGTGCCTCTCACTACTACTGACGACCATTGCACACTATACTAGTGATGGGCATCACATTAGTTGCCCTATTTTATTTTATGTTGATTCTTTATTCTAAATGCCACGACTTGTGAGATTGTCTGCCCTTTTTTTGTGTTGGTTTTGTATAACATTAGATAGATGTCGTTCTCAGGCACGTGGGAGGTTGACCTTCCCTTTTGTTTCAGATTTATTTTGTTAATTTTTTGAGAGGTTTCCAGAGACGAGGCCTACTTTTTTCAGCCAGCCTCGTAGGCCAATGTAACATGTATGGATGCAGATGTGGGGCATGTCCAACTATCCGGCCAGGATATCTAGTGATGGACTGAAGCTGCTAGCCAGTGTTGATGATCACATGTTCGTGATGGTGTCGTGTTTGTACGCGGGTTTGGATTGGCGAGGGTGTACCAACATCCTCTTCACACAAGATGAGCCACTGAATGCTAGAGGTAATATTAGTGTTTTCTTTAAATCAATATAGTTTCATTTTTTTTATCTTAATTAATTATAATAAAATTTATTCTAACACATTATTTAACTTGTTTTATTAAATTTTTTAATGAAATTGTCTAATTATTGTTGTGTGATATATATTTTGTAGATATTGGTACATTCGTTGGGGACATGATTCCACCCCCACCAAATGATCATGTAGATCGTGACGAGGAGATGGCGGAGGCCACAGATCAGGGTAGCGGACCTCCTCGGGTGCAGATACCCGCGAGCAAGCGGCATAGGGCGAACATCCGATTCAAGATGGAGTCGGGCAACTAACTGTGTCAAATCTTGGTCGATGAGGGAGTCTACCCTGTAACGATCAGAGAGATCCAAGTTGATCGTACGCTCACAGAGCTATGGAGGGACATGCCCCACGATATGATGAGCCTTATGCGTCATATCATCAGAGGTTCCAAGATACTGGCAGCTAGGAGAGATAGGTGCCATAGAGATGCACGATAGAAAAACTCATCGAATGATCATGATCATGAGGAGAGTGATCATTATAGTACTCCACCTCATCCTCCTTCAACTTGCGCCAGACATGAGCAGCCAACATCTTGTCCTGAGTAGGCAACATCTCAGCAGGCACCCAGTCCTGAGCAGACACCATCGACTGAGCAGGCACTTGATCCTGAGCAGGCACATCCATCTGAGCAGGCACCATCCAATGAGCACGCCACACCATCTCATCACCAGAAACCTCTTGAGCAGACACCATCTGATCAGAAGGCACCTCCTGAGCACGCATGTCCATCCGATCAGCAGGCGCTATCGACTGAGCAGGCACCTCTGGTTGAGCAAGCACATCCATCTGATCATGGGGCACCATCGACTGAGTAGTCCTTGAGTAATAGTTATAATATTGATGTAGTACCACCATATATTGCAGTTCTATTACAGTTACAGTTGTATATATATATATATATATATATATATATATATATATATATATATATATGGTGCATGTATTTTATGTTCATGTTGATGTACTTAATTTACGTGTTGGTGTTCATCATAATGTGTATATTGTTAGGTCATGTTAGATATGTTCATTTAATGTGCTTGCAGATAGATGTGTATGTGATAGTAGTTATTTGACATGAGATGTATATTTGATGTTTGCGTTGTGATGATGTTATACAATGTTTGTGTTTTGTTAGATGATCATGATCACGATGATTAGATGATGTTAGTGAATTTGAATGTGTATTTTAGAATATGATGTTTGTACGATGGTTATCATGATCCTGATGTTTATTTTTAATATGAAATCTTCATATTTATTAAATATTATGTATTGGTAATTGTAAAATTGTGTAATTGTAATTGTAATTGTATCTAAAATATTTGTAAAATTGTAATTGTATTGTGAAATTGTAAAATTGTAATTGTAATTGTATGTATCATGATTGTAATTGTAATTGTATGTAAAATTTTAATTGTAATTAAGCCGAAGGATTTTCTATTATGAAGTTTATGTTTGTGACACTGTTCAGATTCGTCGTCCCTGACAGAATCTGAACAACATCGTTTGAATATAAAAGCATAACTCTTAATCACTGCGTACCCTGTTTCTTAAGACGCGTGTTGCAATCTCGTTGAATTGATATTTACTCGAATCCAATTGTTACCGAAAGACGCCATGAATACTTGATTGTCATTATTAAGTTGCCCCAATTTTACCGATTGCCAATGCAGCCTCTGTTTGTTCTGAAAGCAGTGGACCACTGACTCGCTTCACAGTAAAAAGGCGTGTCTTCTTTTTCAATCTTCTGCAATTCCGATATGAAAATATTAATTTGGGTTTCAGTCCCACAACCCCTAAGACATTTTCTGTACAATGTGTGGAAGATATTGCAGTGGGGAATTCATCTAGATCCCATTTGAAGAACCTTACACTGTTTATTAACTCTGAACAACGAGGCATTCGGTCTTTTGGATGGAATCAGATCATTCGAATTCTTCCGAGGGACCTATCAACGAAATTGACAAGATTCTGAGAAAAGACACAAAAAGTGTGCATGTTACAGCCTTGGATGGCCTGGTTAATGTGAACTCGTTGTTCACAGTTTCAATATTCGTTGGGCTGTCAATGACAGAGACTTTTTTCCAAGTGCCTTGGCATTCTCAATGAATGGCTAACCTGAGATCGACAAGCATTTTCTATTGAAGACGCTCAGACTTCAACCATGGTGGGAAAAACGAGTGGATTATTTCACTTTAGGAGAAGGAGTTATTCCTGCCAGTTTTAAAGTACTCCATGATCCTGTTCGTAACAATGATACAATGATTGCAGATTTTGGAGAAAGTGCGATAGGTAGAGTTCCGTAGATTTTGGATTTTGGTTGATTATTCTGTTGCGTGCCTATACAAAGTCTACTGGATATCATTCTTTAGTAGATGTGCCTGACTGCCAATGTGGAATGAGGGTTATTTTGACATTGTGCCTCTCTGAAGGTTTTGACACTTTTACCACTCTCCTCTGTGCAGATGGATGTTGTATGGTTGATCGCAGAATGGTTAGATCCCTCTCACCTTTAATATATTGGATTTATCTTGTGAAATGTAGAGTTTGCATTGGAAACTAGGGATGATTATAGGAAACTGCTTTGTGAAATTTAAAACTAGTATTGACAACCAACAATGATGGTTAGTCATTGCTTATTGTTTTGGAATTCAGTTCTCTATCACACTATTTTCCTTAAAGAATAGTCGTTTCTAAATTAGTAGCTGCTAGTTGTTGTCTTTTTTTAATCTATATTACTTAGTTTTGAGGGCTTCCGTCTGCAGGTCAATATGATCCCTTTAACATCCATAATTTTTGTTATATAACTTTTGGAAAGAAATTTTTTTGAGCATTTTTGTTGTGTCACAAAATAATCTTGACCTTCAAATATTGCAGTTTATATAATGCCTCCTTTGGAAATGAATTTTGGTAAATAGTTCTGCTAACTTACGAGAGATCACTTTATTTGCAGGGAATTTATGGTTATCCCATTGAAATTCAAGCCTTGTTCTTCATGGCACTAAGGTGTGCCCGGGTACTCCTTAAACTAGAAGGTGGGGGAAAAGAGTTCATAGGGCGAATTGGCAAAAGGTTGCATGCATTAAGTTATCGCATACGTAAGTATTTCTAGTTAGACTTTGAGCAGCTGAACAACATATATAGATACAAGACCAATGAATATTCTCACACTGCTGTAAATAAATTCAATGTGATTCCTGATTCCATTACAGATTGGGTATTTGATTTCATGCCAATGAGAGGAGGTTATTTTATTGGAAATGTCAGCCCAGCTCGGATGGAATTTAGGTGGTTTTGTTTGGGTAATTGTATTGCAATTTTTTCATCCTTGGCAACACCTGAACAGTCTACAAGAATAATGGATCTTATTGAAGAGCGGTGGGAAGATCTGGTTGGAGAGATGCCTCTCAAGGTTTCATACCCTGCCTCAGAGGGTCATGAATGGCGAATAGTAACAGGTTGTGATCCAAAGAACACCAGATGGAGTTACCACAATGGAGGATCTTGGCCAGTTATTTTGTGACTATTCACTGCAGCCTGCATTAAAACAGGAAGGCCGCAAATGGCCAGAAGGGCCATTAAACTTGCTGAGAGAAGAGTATATAAGGATGGTTGGAAAGTGGAAAAACTGGTCAGTTGTTGGATATCTTGTAGCCAAGATTATGCTTGAATATCCATCTCATTTAGGTATGATAGCATTGGAGGAGGACAAGAAGATGAAGCCCTCCCTCACTCGATCAACTTCTTGGATTATGTAAAATGGGAAATCCTAAATTTTCAGGTCACTCCTGAATGTTTTTTCACTTATGTGTGACAAATGAGGAAATTGATAGCACATGTTCTGCAAGCATTCTCTAGAATTTTCATTCTTGTTGGTCTAGGCCAAACTAGAAACTGCAAATAGTGTTTCTTCACTTTTGTATGGCAAATGAAGCAATTGATAGCGCATGTTCTGCAAGCATTCTCTTACATTTCTATCCTTTCATGCATCTCGTGGAACTGCACATGGTTTAATAACGATAAGAATCAATGGCAACAATGTATGATGGGATGAGCTGAATCCTAAGCCATCATGACTTTCCAACCACTGGCCACGTGGATTGCTTTGAAATGTCAATTATGGGCTAGTGTTTGAATTTCTTTTTCAAATTCTATTTTTAAAGATGAAAAATAATTGAAGCTTATGATTTCAACAATTGTTTTTTATTCCACATTCGGTCCATGTTTGAATTTGGATCTCAAATGTGAGTTGTGGTGTAGGTGGGGTTCGATTCCCTCTTTTAAAAACTCTTAGAAGGAAACCCCACTGAAATAAAACATATTATCTTTTACTGGAACTTGTCTTTGACAAAATTATGTAGCTCATTATTGGCGTGGACCTTGAAATAGGATTAGCTTGAATTTTCTTAATTGAGCAGAAGGTTTTTCTACTATGAGGTTTATTCTCATGACATCTTTTAGATTAGTTGTTTTTGGCAGAATCTGAACAGTGTGCTTCTCCTGCCACACTCCCCTCCATTTTTATATAATATTTATTTCCTTCGGCGTATTTTTGCACCTTTAGGGGCAAATGCTAGTTGTATGTATAATTGTAAAATTGTAATTGTAATTACGCCGAAGGCGTAATATTGTAGGAGTTTTAGTTTGCGACACTGTTCAGATTCGTCGTTTCTGACAGAATCTGAACAGGTGTCCCCTCAACCCAACAAGTGTCCCCTCACATCAAAACTTGCCATGGCTTCTTCCTTCGGCGTTTTTTTGCACGTTCATGTGCAAATATTGTCATGATTCAATTTTATTAAAATTGTAAAATTTGTAAATTTGTAAATTTGTAATTGTAATTGTAATTGGATGTAAAATATTTGTAAAATTGTAATTGTAATTTTAATTGTAATTGTATGTAAAATATTTGTAATTGTAATTGTAATTGTATTATGAAATTGTAAAATTGTAATTGTAATTTTATATATTGTCATGATTCAATTTTATTAAAATTGCAAAATTTGTAAATTTGTAAAATTGTGAATTAATTGTCAATTTTGAACCATAACTACCGTAAGTAAAATATATGGTACATATTGTTAAATTACCATAATTGTAAATTTGTAAATTTGTATGAATATAAATAACTATAAAATAATAAATCTAGAATAATATGAATTTTTGTAACATAATAAAGTTTAGAAAATAATGCAAATAAATTCATGTTTAGGATTATCATTATTTTATTATGATATTACATACCAAAAATAACAGTATAGATCAATACATTTTTTAAAATTTTGAAGATATGACACACACACATACATATATAATAGGGTGCATTTATTTAAGTAATGATATAGTGAAAAACCATTTAAAGCAATCAAGTAGTTGTATTATTTTAAGAATTGACATAAATAAATAATATATAATATATAAAAATATATAATAATAATAATAATAATTGATACAGTGCATTCCTTTCGAGATCAACATAATTGCAAATTATCAAGTGAAATGATTTTAACATTAACACGATGCAAACAATTTTATTCAAAATACATATTATAATGTTTGGAAAAAAAGAGTCTTAGTTATAAGGTTAAGTCCTCTTCTTACTTGAGAGCGGAGGGACGGGCTAAAAATTCTCTCTACGCATTCTGAGCTACGCTAGGGTTTCTGCTGCATGGCTGCCCCTGTGGCGGCCGGCCTTAGGCCTTCCCTATGGAGACGTTGGGTCCTTTTAAGGATCTGCCTTCTACTCCTGCCATTGACGCTTTCAACCAGCTTCTTGCCGGCTTGCCTCAGAAGAAAAGAAGCGAAGCATCCAAATTTGTTAAGAAGCTCGATGAAATTCCTGAGATATCTTTGCCTCCGGAGGCCCCCATTCAAGTAGCTTTATCTTTGGTTGGTCGTGGTCTCATTGGCCAATTCACGGGACTGTGGCCTTCTCCGAAAACTACTGAGCAATGGGTTAACAGGAACTGGGCTCCTCTGATCAAGGAAAATGTCACCTCTTACTTTCTGGGGCGAGGGTACTTCCTCTTTGAATTTTCCTCTAAAGAAGATAAAGATTTGATCTTTCAAAATGGGTCATATTTCATGGGTTCTTAGGGCCTCTATCTGAACAAATGGACTCCGGACTTTGATCCGGCTGTCGATGTTCCCAAGGCTGTCCCGGTGTGGGTTCGTCTGCCAGTTCACTGCTGGAACTGGGATTCCTTGAAACACATTGGCAACACTCTCGGGAAATTCATAGATCGGGCAAACAACAAGGACCAGTACGATTGTGCCAGGATTTGTGTAGAAGTAGATCTAGAGGTGGGTCTTCCAGAGGCTATCAAAATCAAAGTCGGCAACTGGTCTCATGTGAAGATCTTGGACTATGAACAATTTCCGTTCAAATGTAGGAAATGCCATGTTCATGGACATTTTGCTAGAAACTGTATGTCCAACGCAAAGCCAAAGAAAGGGATTGAAGAGGGTTGGAACCAAGTCAAGCGAGAAAAAACCAATCACAAAGGGAAAAAATCGGGAGGACCCTCTGGAAAAGGCCCTCTACAGGCTAATGTTCAACGTCCCCGTCCCAAAAAGGCACAAGAAAACAAATTTGACCCACTAAGCCAGCAGACAGAAGCTACTCAGGAGATCGAGACCCAAAATCCAGTTTCTCCAAGCAAAGGTACTCCCTCAGCCTCCCTTAAAGGAACAAGTGCCGAAGATCCCAAAGGTATGACTTTAGAAGATGAGGAAGAAGAGCAGGAAATAGACGAGTCAGAGGAGGAAGGAGAAATAGGAGAATCCCAAACCTCGATACGAAGATCTACAAGAGGCCGTAAAACTGACAGGGAAAAAAGAGAGCAGAAGACTTATAAAGATAAGCTACAGGGCAGCCAACCAACTCTGGAAAAATTGCTAGCCTCAAAAGCCTAAGATGTTGAAAAATCAGCCCCAAGGCTCCAAGGGAGCCCACCAGAAACATAAATAATGAAGGTCATCTCCTGGAATTGTAGAGGTATGGGGAGTAAAGTTAAGGAAGAAGCCATGAGAAGCTTAATAAGAACAGAAACTCCAGACACACTTCTCGTCCAGGAGACTAAGCTGGAAGACGTAGTCTTCCTGCAAGCAAGCAAGAAACTATGGTTCAAAAGTGAAGCAAGAGAAATCTCTACCCAGGGCGCATCGGGAGGGATTGGCACTCTATGGAACCCCAGCAAAGTTGCAGTCACCTTTGAGGCTAGTAATACTCACTAGTTGCTGCTGAAAATGCAGAATCTGGATACTAAGGAAATATTTTTCCTCTTCAATGTATATTCACCAGTCAATGTCGGGGAAAAAAAGGATTGTTGGGATTCTATAAGGCACCAAGAAAACTTGACAAATCTGGAAAATATAATTATTGCTGGAGATCTCAATCTCACTCTCCACTCGTCTGAAAAAAGAGGAGGCAACGCTGTCCAAGATCCGACAAGGGAATGGGCGGAGGATCTATTACAGGACTGGGACTTGCTGGATATCAAACCCTCTTCCGGTAAGTTCTCTTGGTCTAACAAAAGAGTGGGCCCTGGTCATATTGCTGCCAGATTAGATAGATTTTTCATTCAAAGCTCCTATCTGTTACTAAGTTTAGAACCCAGAATGCACATCCTTGCTAACAGCATCTCGGACCATAAGCCTATAAAGCTAGAGCTCCTGGCCCATCTAGATCTGGGTCCTATTCCTTTTAGATTTAGTCCCCTCTGGGTCAAGGAACCAGACTTCATGCAAATAGTCAAGGATTGTTGGAGTCAGCCTATCAATGGATCTCCTTTCTATATCTGGGAGGAAAAACTTAGAAGGATAAAAGACTATCTAAAACGATGGGTCAAAACCCTGTCCAACCCGACAACAGAAAGAAAAGCCATTAAAGTCTCTCTTGCCTCTCATCAAACTCATATGGAGCACGTTATAGTCACAGAGGAGTTGTTAGACCAAGAGGCTCATCTGCAACAACGCTTTCATAAGGCCTGCCTAGCTGAAGAAGAATACTGGAGATTAAAATCTCGAAATCTCTGGCTCAAAGCAGGGGACAGGAATTCTGCTTTTTTCCACAAACAAGCCCAGGCCAGGAAATGCTTCAACATTATTTCTGAGATTAAGGAGGATAACGTCACCTACAAGGATTTTGAAGACATTAAAAAAGCAGCCTTTTCTCACTTTCAAAACTTGTATAGTGAGGATAAGGACCCGGACCAATACTCATATCTGCTAGACATTATTCCTTCTGCAATTTCTCCTCGTATGAATGAGATCCTTGAGGCCAAAGTCACCAAAGACGAAGTCAAAAAGGCCCTTTTTGATATGGATCCGGATAAGGCCCCTGGGCCGGATGGATTTTCTGCCAGATTTCTTCAAGTTTGTTGGTCGATTGTTGAAAAGGATATGCTCAAAATGGTACAAAAGTCTCAAAATACTCAGAAAATAGGAGGCAGCACAAACTCTGCTTTCTTAGCCCTCATACCAAAGGAAAAAGGCGCCAACAATTTCAGCAGATTCCGCCCGATTTCCTTATGCAATACTGGGTACAAGTTAATCACTAAAGTAATTGCAAATAGACTGAAGCTCATTCTTCCCAAAATAATTCTGGAGAATCAAGGAGGCTTCATCCAAGGAAGGCAGATTGTGGACAGCTTCACCCTTGTTCAAGAGGCAATTCACTCAATTCTTCTTCGAAAAGAACAAGGTATGGTGATTAACCTTGATTTAACAAATGCTTTTGATCGAGTAAATCATAGCTTTCTTTTAAAAGTCATGAGAAAGTTTGGTTTTGGAGCAAATTTCATCAAATGGATCCGGGCATGCATCTCGGAGCCATGGATTTCTCCTCTTGTAAATGGAAGAGCCACTGATTTCTTTAAAGCCTCAAGAGGGCTAAGGCAGGGGTGTCCTCTTTCCCCTCTGCTTTTTGTCATCCAAGCCTCTGTCCTCAGCTTCCTGTTAGAAAAAAAGATGCAAGATCAAGATATCAATGGACTGTGTATTGCAATAGGGGTCAAAAACATAAACCACACCCTATTTGCGGATGACACTCTGTTTTTGGGAGCTGCCTCTCTCTCCTCTACCTCTAAATTTAAAGCAGTTTTGGATGATTTCAGTGAAGCCTCAGGCAGCGTTGTAAATAAGAACAAATGTCATATCTTCAGCTGGAACACTTCGCCCAGATTGCTCTCCACTATTTCTAGATGTTTGGGGTTTGCATCCTCCTCCACTTGGACCTCCTTCAAATATTTGGGCCTTCCTGTTTTTCATAAGAGATCTACAAGCAAAGACTGGCTCCCTCAGCTTGAAAAATTCAAGACTAGGATCCAAGCCTGGGGCTTCTCCTGGCTCAACACTGCTGGAAAATCTGTCCTTATTAAATCTGTGCTCACCAGCCTTCCTCTATTTCAATTTTTTGTGCTTCTCGCTCCGGCAAGCATATTAAAAAAAATGGAAGAGTTCATGTGGAGGTTTTTTTGGAAGGGAGGCAAACAGAATGAAAACAAGATTCCCCATATCAGTTGGGAAACCATCTCCAAGCCATTGTGGGAGGGTGGTTTGAATTTCAAAAATCTCTGTCAGTAAAACGTGGCTATGGCAGCTAAGATTATTTGGAGGATCATTGCGCCCAAGCCTGGCTGGGCCCAATTGGCTCTCTGGAAAAAGTATTTCAGAGGTCCTCGTTCTACCTATTTAGACAATGTAATCCATTTGCCTAATTCGTCTTTTCTCAAACTGTATGTTAAAGCTGCTCCCTTAATCAATGCGCACTCCCATTGGATACCAGGAAACGGAAAAAAGATCAATATCTGGACTGATAAAATAATGAATAAGGACCCAATTGAAGACAAAGCCTCCATTAGAGCGCTACGATGCTGGATGGATAGAGAGGGGTTGTGTTCGTTGTGGGATATTTCTCTTTGGAGTGATTCTGTCTGGGCAGGTTGGAAACGTATTAAGGTGCCGGCTCATCTGACCAATGAATGGTCCACGTTGCTTGACCTCCTTCATGGCTTGGCACCCACGCGCATGAGAAAAAGAGATATGAAAGGCTGGGGGCCGAATGCCAAAGGTTACGCTGTCTCCATGGGATATGCCAAGCTGAAAGAGAGGCCATACGTCCCCCCTGACCCTGCACCTTGGCAGGGGGTCTGGCGTTTTCCTTCATGGCCCAAAGTCGACTTCTTTGCTTGGCTTCTCTGCCATGGCAAGATCCTAACGTATGACATCCTGCAGAGAAAAGGGTTCTACGGTCCCTCCATCTGCTCACTGTGCAACGAAAATGTAGAGACAACAAGCCATTTAATCCTTGAATGCAATTTCTCTAAGCAGATATCGTTCTCCTTTATCCACAATTTGGATCCTAAATTTTTGCTTCCGTGTTCCACTGCTGATCTCTTTTCTAATTGGGCAATCAGATATCCTGGCCCTCCTCCTAAAAATCAGATAATCAAATCTGCATGGGCTGTCCTTCCAAAGGTTATTTGTTGGCAGATCTCGCTAGAACGAAACAGAAGAATTTTCAGAAATATTAAACAGAATCACAAGGTCGTAGAAATCAATATTAAATGTCATTTAAAGGAGTGCTTGACTGATATAAAAGATGATTCCAATCTTAGCCAATAGGACATTGCTTGGGGATCATTCCTTGACTTGCAATTTCAATCAGCAATTAGAAACGTCCCTCCTCTCAAAGACTGGCAAATAAGGAAATCTGAACCTAAATTTCAAGACTGGCTCAAATCGCACTCAAGGCACTCTCTCTTTTTTGATGGGGCAGCAAAGGGAAATCCGGGAAAAGCTGGTGCAGGAGGTGTTGTTGTAAGTCCAATTGGGGAAAAAATTCATACCTTTGCTTGGGGGCTTGGACTTTCATCCAGCATTCAAGCTAAGGCTTTGGCCCTCTTTCAAGGCCTCAAGATCCTCAAATATTTAAATATAAGTGAAGCTAATGTTCTAGGTGATTCCCAGATCATTATAAACACAATGGTTTCCAACTCCCCAACCTTGGATCTCAAACTAGCAAGGCTGATTTCCAGAATTAAGGGTTTGGAAAACGCTTTTCAGAAGTTGAATTACTACCATGTGCTGAGAACTCATAATAAAGAGGCGGACATTGAAGCCACAAGCTGCCCTCCTCTCTACAGGGGTCAAGATGAAAGACGAAGAAGAATCATGGGAACCCATCCCATAAGCTGATTGTTGTCATGTTTTACTGCTTGCTCTTAAATAAATTTGTTTGTATCTTCAAGTTGGGGAAAATCTCTGAAATCGAATTTATAGATTTCTTATCATGGAAGAAGTCTGCAAGCTTTGGCTGCATTCTCATTCTTAGCAGTGAGATGCAACAGGATTTAGACATCCTCAATGTAATCAGATTTTCGGCATTCAGGCCAAGATGAATATAAATACTCCATAACCGTTTCTGTCAAAAAAAAAAGTCCTCTTCTTTATAAAAACCCATCTTAAATAGTATAAATGATGGAATAATACAAGTACCATATCACTCTATGTTATCACGATCACCCTCATTATCTTCCAACTCTCTTGCCGTGATAACACTATTGTTCTCAAATATATGTTTTGATCTAGGGTCATGTCTCAATACGAACCACCAATCCCTATCCAACAAATCTAGGTAAGAAAACACCTGGTTGCACTGTTTGGGGAAAACATAAGGCTCTTTAGCTTCATCCCACATCTTTCTAGAGTTTATACATATCATCCTACTATCGTGATCTTCCTTTACATTATTTCGATCAAAGGTGTCCACCACTTGCACCTGAAAATAACACATTGGAAAGAAGAGAAGTCCACTTCAACGATCTATTGGATCTTTCCGACGTGTTACAATTGGAAGGGTGACGCAGCTGCCCATTTTCATCTACCAATCGGGCCTTGCGGTATGCTGCTCCTAATAAGAGCTTCCGAAGTTTTGGAACTGTTTGAATATTTTGTGCATCTGAACTCGATTCTGAATCTGCAAGAACCTACAAATTTGTATACATTAATTTTATTCAGTTGATTGACATGGATAAAATAAATAAATTCAATTAGATAAGGAAAATATAAATAAAATATGAAGTAATTATGTCTAGAGATGGATAGGGAGAACTCCGCGATGGACTTTGAGAAATATTATCAAACGAGCTAGATTTTGAAGAATTGTCCATTTGATATAATTATGAGATTTTATCTCTCCATTTGAGAAAAATCAACAATAAATTTTGGTGTACATACCTAAAAATAATTTCGCTGCCTTAAAAAAGGAGTTATTGTTATTGGTGCTAATGTATTGTTAACCGCATCGGTGATGTTAGTTAACAAACACACCAAATATCGAAAAAATAAAATAAATAAATAAATAAATAATAAAATAAAATAAAAACAAAAAACAAAACAAACAAACGCAACTTTATTTTTTTGAAGTGAAAAAAAAAGGCGGTAAACTGAAAAATGAGCGGCAAATGATTTTCGAAAATCTAATTTAATAAAAAAAATCTTTAAATAGTAAAATTTATTCATTATTTCATTATTTTTGCAAAAAATTTCAGGGAGGTATTTTCATGAGAGACATACCTTAAGCAAGAGAGCACGAGAGCACTGTGGAGCACCAAAATACTTCCAAACAACATCACTACTCAGAGAATCGAAATTTGAAACATCTGGTGATTCACAAAAAAACCATATAGTATAGTAAAATTGTTAAATTTTACTGTAATAATAGTTTTTTTACAGTTTCTGTTAGATTTAATACATGCATAGTAAAAATTTTAAATTTATTGTGCATTTTATTAATAAAATAATTTACGAAGAATGGTGGAAACCCTAGGGAGCTGCAGGTCTGATCTAGCAATTAGAGCCCACACGAGTGCAGGTGTGGGACGCGACATGTGTACTGCCCTGTCAGGTCTCTGTGACCACCTGTGCTCGCAGCTTTTGGCCACGAGGAGTACGGGACGCCGGAGGAGGGCCGTTTCGACCTAACCGAGTTCACGATGGAGGTTAGTAGCAAAACCTTGTTTCTTGTAGCAAGACGACATTTGGGTGTTCGGGTTTCTGAACAGGTGCAGACTTTTCACTGTCGTGGAGTCGGTTTAAGACGACAAACCAGTTGTAGCTATGGGTTTCGATAGTGAATACGTGGACGTAGAGCCAGCGCTTGAAGACCTGCTCACATGCTGGGGTCACGATGTCTCAGAGAAAAATTTGGATCGTTTCTTTCCAATCGCTACAAAGAATGAACAGAGAATTATCGATGTGGGAGGAGCTCATGGATTTTCGAATGGAGCAATATTGTTAGAAGAATCCCTGCAGAGTACATTCAACGGGAGGTGGAAGACTGGGGGCTGCAAAAGCTATGCCCAGACGTTGAATCCTCGGGAATGCTTTGGTGGTGGTCTACATCAGCGCGATTTTCAACCCTCACAAATCTCGTTGGGGCAACGTATTTCTTTCATTCCATCATATACAGTAGGTTTAGAAGATATTGTTGTGAGTTACAATTTGCAGGGTTTGGTGGGTCTGAAAGCCTTTGGGGAGGAAAGGCAACAAGGTATGGAACTCAATAGAGGAATAGCTAAGGGTGAATCCCTTCTGAATCGAAACCCCTCTCTAAGCTAGGGTTTAAATTTGTTGGAAAACCTTCAAATCTCTAAAGGGAAAGAAGCGGCTAGTTTGGAACTAGCATGGAGAGACGTTCTGCCCCGATCTGTTCGGCTCTTGTCCCATACCCTCAGAAGTAAATCTAGGGCTTCTTCAACAGGTGCGGAAGAAGGAGAGTCGGTAAGAAATTTGGAAAGGTCACAAGAAGATAGACAGGATAATGACAAAGGTCCTGGAACAGGGCAAAAATCGGTAAGGGGTTTAAATAGGGGAGGTGTCAGAGATCCTGAAGGAAGGCGACCAGGGTCACCTGTTGTAGAAGCCACAAATGCACCCGTAAGACAGTTGGAAGGAAAGGAATAAGGAATAAATGAGGTTGTGGGATCGAAAAGAAATAAGACTAAGTCCATTAGGATAAAAGAAGAGTGCCCTTGCTGTGTTCTTGGAGTGGAAATTCGAATAGACGAAGTTATGGAGGCCACTGAGACCATTCTTGTTGGCAGAGTCTGAGGAAGGAAGTACTCGGCAAACTACATCTCTAAATGGACCATGTAGAAAAGGAAAGATGCCCCTGGGAACCCATTGGAAATCAAAGTCCTTGACAGGGGCTGGTTCAACACCGAATTCGAGCATAAAGATCATTTGGATTGGGTCTTAGAAAGGAACTGGTGCTTTGGGAAGAGATCGATCATGTTCAGGTGATGGACTCCGTTGTTCGATGCCCAGAAAGAAAAAATGGCATAGTCTCCTGTATGGGTAAAGCTATCGAGCCTCCTAATGCCTTTCTGGACCGATTCTTCTTTCTGATTCATTGGGAACACCCTTGGTCAATTCTTATAATTTGATATGTCTTTTCTTCAAACAAGAGACCTGAGTGTAGTGAGAATCCTTGTAAACCTTAATCCGAGAGAAGGTCTGGCTGATGCAATGAGTTTGAAGTACAGGGATTTTGAGTATTTGCAGACTTTGGATTACGATCACCTTCCCTTTCGCTATCACAGGTGCCATAAATATGGTCACCTTGCAAATGACTGCCCCTTCGAGCATCGTCGCAGAAGGAGGCAGAAATTTTTTGTCAGGGAGAGATTTCCAACAGCCGGATCAGAGGAGACTAAGGAACAGGAGGCAGCCATGTTGGATGGTGTTGAGGGCTTAGGTGCTGATAAAGAGGGTCACTTGTCTCCGGTTCAAATGGCGTCTATGCACAATCAATTTGAAATGGATCCTATTCTGGAGTCCTCCCAGGTACCCCATTCTGAATCGAGGGTAGATGGTGCGACTCAGACAGGTATGCCCTTTCTTTCTCCTTCTTCTTTATGCACATCCTTCTATACTTCTACGTTGGATTTATCTGAGCCTGGTCCCTCCAGGCCGCACCTCAATGAACATTTGAATATGCATGTCATCCTAGAATCCATTGATAGTATCATTACGTCTTTACCGTCTATTCTTGTGGCCTCTCCCTCTCACATAGTTGTTGTGTCTGAACCTGTCCCATCTCTAGCTAGACCCTTTGAGGCTCCCCCTTACAATATCAGGCCTCTAACTAACAGAACCTGGAAAGGAATTGTCGTTGGGGGATTAGCATCTGATCCTGTCACAATCAGACCAAGGAAGACGAGAGGAAGGAAATCAAACCTGTTGTTGTGGAGGTAAATCCCCTCTACGGACAGAGGCAATCCCGCTAGCCCTAGAGTGGGTCTAGCAACAATCAAAACATAAAAGCTATTGATTCCTAGTTAGAAAGGATAGAATCATGATAGATCGCTTACCATTATTCCTTCGATGCTGTTGTCGAAGAAGAAGTGGCGCTTCCATTCCTAGCTGGACAGGTCATGATCCGTGAGCTCGCTGCATCCAGATACCTGTACACATGCAAAGAAGAGAGACAACATACAACATAATATTTCACACTTTATAACTATCGATCAGTCATAGAGGAACTAATTTAATTGCATTATATAATGGACAAATACAACCATGGAACCAATAACAGAGTCATGTATATTAAGATACGAGAGAACGATTACAACTGGTGCTCTGACGTCGTGATCTTCCTTCGACAGGGTTCCAGTGGGACGTGTCTCACAAAGCTCGTCAGGGATTTGACAAAACTCTCTCTCTCTCTCACAGGGTTCTCCTTAGCTCTGCTCTTGATTTCCACTCAGCTATAATTTCCTTCCCAAAAGTTCAGCTAGCTAGAAAATGGAGAGGGCAGGCTTTTATAGAGGGATAAGGAGAGGTTAGGCTCCCTATAATCATGGGGGAGAGTCCTATCTCTTAGGAAGGTTCCATGAGAGGTGGAAAACCACTTCCTAATCAAGGAGATCCAGAGCCAAACAACCCAACCTCTTTTTGATGATTCGTTCTGAAGTTGTTAGAATCAAACTTCCACCTTCTATTTAAAAAACATTCCTTAATAGGCTTGGTGCGGGCACAACACAGGGACAGAGCGCCAGTTGGTGCGCCCACTAGTGTGTATTTTCCCCATTGGCGCGAGGGATGAACTGGCTACCCGCGCCAATGCCAAAACATGGGTTTTTAGGGTTTTCCAGAGGAAATGTTCTTCAAGAGAATTCTTGCCCTTATGTAGAAGGATACCATCAAGGTGTTTTCAGGACATTTTACTATTCACAGGTCACGGGAATAGTCCTCCAATGTACGGGATGAGGGATTGCAGGGACAGTGACAAAATTCTGTGTAACAGATGCCCCCTAAAGCATGAGGTCTGAGAGAGAGGGAGGGGTGAAATGCTTTATGAGAACGTGTCCAACTGAAAACACTACCGTCGGAAGACCTGCGAATACAAATACAACTGATATCTCTGATACATGATATGAGGTATGGGCGCAACCATCCATAATAGAGCGTACAAAACGAGACCCAAGGTATGAACGCAACCATCCAGTAAAATAAGGATCAACAAGTAGACTCAGGTATGGTCACAGCCATCCAATCAAAAGAGTCATGTAATAAATAATAATCCATAAAGAACCCATAGCCTGGATTGTTATCAGACAAAATCCAGGGTCTTGCGCTCCATCTCGACCCGAACAGAGTACAAGTTTGAGCATGCGAATATGTGAGCTGAAGTCGAACATGCAAGAACATCGTCTGATTACCAGCCAATGATGAAAGCTGTTAACAGATGCGAGAGAAACCACCAATAATGACGATGGCCCTCAAGGTACAAGAGGTACAATCCACGGAGTGTGAACAATGATCTGGCATCGAACACCCACAGAATCATCCGATCGAAGGCCAATAATGAAAACCTTGCGTCGAATGCGAATAACCT
The DNA here is from genome assembly GCA_034641835.2 of Pinus albicaulis. NCBI lineage: Eukaryota > Viridiplantae > Streptophyta > Pinopsida > Pinales > Pinaceae > Pinus > Pinus albicaulis. Next base: position 1,185,627,024 of record CM076582.1, read on the forward strand.
ACCATTGAGGCATGCAGGCTCTAAGGCAACTTAAGGGAGTCTCTAGATCAGCTTCCTGGAGAATGAGCTGAAGTTGACAGGAAGTGACCTTAATCGAAGGTGGGCCATAATGTTTCCCAAATCATCGACACGAGACAGAGGAACATGATGTTTGTGAATCAAGACCAACAGAGAGTCAGAGGGAGGTTGAAAACTGCAGAGGCCAACTTTTCTTGAACATATCAGTGGCACGACACTGGATTTGGCAGTATTTGACATCAAGGGATCTAAGGTCATGGTGACGTGGCAAAGAGCAGATGAGCGGTCAAAAGAGATTACCCAAACTCGTGAAGGCAAGTAGATAACGAGATGAGATGTCCCCAACCCGACATGAATGTGGACAAGTGCCATGTTCAAGAGCGACATACTGCCGACACGACTATAATATTGGTTCCATTTTCCCCCACCATTTCTGGCGAGTACCCCAATTATTTTTTGGAAACAAGCTTGAAGGGGATATCATGTGCTTGCGATATACGTTTGTCGTTCGGACAAATCCAACCTAGTACATTTTATGATCCCTAGGAAGGAGGAACTCGAGTAACGTCATTACGACGGAGTCCGATGTCATCAGTTTTTAACGAGTCTGACAAAGGAAGAAGTCAGTGTCTTTTCATATTTAGAGAGTTTGAAAAAACAACGGAAAAGAAAACTCCAGCAGTCCCTTTTCGTAGATAGTCCCACAGATCCAAAAAGGTAGAAAACTATGTCTGAGAGAACCTCCTAGTCACGATAGGCTAGGGTATTCCTTTTTCGTAAATAATCTATCCCAGCCCGAAAAAGGGGTAAACGTATACTAGGTAGATGTCGTTTTGTAGCCAATTTAACGAGCTCAAAACGACATGCGACTCGGCAATATTTTGAGTTTTAGAGAGTCAAAAAAGAGCTGAAAGGTGACTCCAATAGTGACTTTTCTGTGTTTTTACTGAGTCCGAAAAAGTATAAAATACAACTCGTCTCTTCATCAAAACTGCGTGAAAAACCTGTTGCTGCACAAAAAGGCGCGTGTAAAACATATTCGACGGAAATAATGCAAAAATATGTCGACAAACATGTTTAAAAACCTATTTAGGACTTGAAAAATCTATAAAAGACCAACAATGGTAAAAAAATATTTACTTTTCACTTTTTACCTCTTTGCAGAGCAACAATGACCCTTTTGTGCTTCAATCTTCAGGTGACGAGTGCGACCAATCCAGTGGACCAAATCGACTTCCGTCCGGTTCAAGTAAGAGCCGACCTCTTTGTCCATATTTTAAGTTACATTTTAATGTATTTAATTATTGTTTGAGGTCCTTTAGGGAAGGATTTCAAAATTTTAGGGCTCCGCGGTTGGCGCGGGTTCCGGGCACGGACCCGCGCCAATCCGCTCTGTTTTACACAGAGGTCGCGCCATCTGGCGCAACTGTTAGCCAAACAGCCGCGTCAACGGCGCAACACAAAATCCGACTAAAATTTCTCAAAAAACAATCAATGAAATGAAATTTTGAATACCCAAGGAGGTTTATAACGTTCCTGTGTTTGATTGATGCAGGTATCCAACAAAAACGATGGTCATGAATGGAAAGAGAGAGATGGGAAATGAGCATTGTATGAATGCTCTCTGAAATTGCGGGCTGAAAAAATTCTTTCTGACGCCATGTCTCCGGGCTCAACTCGAACTACTGCGGTATCTCATCAGCATTTGAGATGAGAATGAGGAAAAATTCAAACTTCGAGACCAAGAACTTGAGCTCGAAGTATCAGACGTGTACTTCATCACTGGACTGTCACGCAGGGGTCCAGTCCCTATTCTGACCGGTACCAGGCCTTCAGGAGAAAACATGGTAATGGTCATGGACAAGGTGTGTCGAGGGGCACGCAAAGGAACAGGGAGCGGGAAAGTAGACATTCAGACCGTCCCCAATCTAGTACTGAGAGTAGTGCTACACACCATTACGCGGGATGCAGGATCGCAAGCACCATACAATGCCACAAAAACGCAGCTACTGCTTGCATCAGAGTGCATGAACCCAACCGTCGTTGACTGGGCCATAGCCATGACCATGAACATTAAACGACAACTCAAAAATGCAAGAAGACCAAACTGAAACAATTTGGATATGGGTTGATTCTGGTGTCATCCTTCTTGGAATGATTACCAATTTTCCAGCGCCAGGAGGCCATAGTCCCGGATCCACCACTGAGAGAGCCACGGATTGATCGATGGGCGGCATTGATGCCCAGGGCAGGGGGCGGCCAGCATATGTCCTGGTAGCCCGAGTTCTTTGACTAGCTTCGACGACAATTGATCGTCGTGGAGGACTGGCCCTATGCGGGCACCGATTTTACCGGAGACCCAAACCTTCCTCTCCCAGAGGGAGAGGACTGGGACGAGGAGCTTGGTAAGACTCTTTTTAATTTTATGAGTTTTATGATTTTTTGGTATACATGCATGTTCTAACAGCTAATCCTATATGTATGCATATGTTGGCGCAGAGAAGCCCGCCGGAATGTCACCAATAGCGAGGAGGACCCCTCTCGCTTATGACCCTCAAGGTGAGGGGGGTGAGGGGGACGAGCTCGTACAGAACCTAGAGGGGATCGCTCGCAAAGTTCCGGATTATGCTCATGTAACTGATGTTCCCCTAGCTTATCAGAGGCACACCGTAGGGGTGCCAAGTCATCTCCACCGCTTACTGAGGTGGTTGGTGCGGGCAGTGACGTGCTACCATGAGCACCATGCCGATTAGTCACCTAGGCTTTCTATTTGCATATTTTTGAGAGACATGTCGTCTCCAGATGTAACTGAAACAAACATGTATATTTTTTGTTTTATATGATGCACACGTTGCAAGCACTCGACATATATATATACATCTATTTTCTACATGGATCTTGCTCACATATGATGATTTTTTGTATGTTATGCAAATGTGTAATACAATGTTATCTAATGTATTAGCTAAATAATCTGCATAAGTAACGACCCAATGGAAAAGTTAAAAGTTCGCAAAATGCATCAGACCAACATATTTTATTTTTACACAAGCTCAAAAGCATAAATGCAAACTATGCTTGAAAATGAGTTTTATGTTTTATGCAAGCTTAAAACACAAATGTAAACTATGGTTGAAGATGGGTTTCATTTTTACACAAGCTCGAAACACAAAGTAAAGTATTCTTGAAATGAGTTTTCATTTTTATGCAAGCTTGAAAACACCAAATAAACTATGCTTGAAATGACAAGGAAAAACCGGGCATGCCCCCAACATGGTGACTCAATTCGAGGTGTACATGCCCCCCAAGCTTCAGTCCATATGAAAAATGGAGTGAAGGTTCAAATTATGAGTTCAAGTGAAAGACTCGACTGGGATTTTATGAGATCTAATCAAAGACTCGAATTGAACAGGAAATGTGTTTCATTGTTTTAACGAGGTTGACACATCAAAAGAACCATCCTCGTGAGCAAATTCATTTTTTAACGAGGTTGACATAGAAAACGAACCATCCTCAAATCCGAATTCATTTTTTAACGAGGTTGACATAGAAAATGAACCATCCTCAAATTCGAATTCATTTTTTAACGAGGTTGACATAGTAAACGAGTCGTCCTCGGATCCAAATTAATTTTTTAACGAGGTTGACATAGTAAACGAACCGTCCTCGGACACCTTGTTTATTTTTTTAACGAGCTTGACACAAGCAGATGAACCATGCTTCGAGAGACCTTGTTTCATGGTTTAAGGAGCTTGACACAAGCAGATGAACCATGCTCCGACAGTCTTCATCATAATGAATAAGAAGTCATAGCTTCCAAGGGTTGCCCGTCTGATGGAAGGAAAACATCTTGGAATTCTAAACCCAATGCCCCCAGCACACGATGTACAACGGCACTATCACTGAATACGGGCACAAGACAGGTAGCCACATAATTGACATGCGGCGGGGATGACACAACCGGCGGATAAAGATCCGGCAGGGATGATGGTGGGCTAGCTGCCATATTATGACCAAAGAACGCAAGTTGATCGATGGTCACGATCCGACCTTGGTGCGGAAAACACATCACACGAAAGAGGGAGGAGACAAGCGCTCCCATGGCATATGTATAATCGCGGCCCAAGAGTAAATTAAAGTCCAAGGGGGCAGGAACAACTATCATGTCCATATGGACAGTTTTCCCTCCCAAAGTAACAGGCAACTTCGGAAGGATCCCTAACGGTTGACTATTTCCTTTGTTAAACACCAACAGATTCTGCGTAACAGGCACAAGCGGCGGTGAACCGAAATCTTGCCAAGTAGTTAAGAATAAAATACTAACAGATGCGCCTTTGTCTATAAAGGTGCTGGGTATGACCAGATGAGAGGCCTGTATCGTGATCTCAAAGGGCACACAAGAAGGAAGGCGATAACCTGCGAATCGACCCCAATCGAAGGAAGCGACCAAACTACTTGGAGGGGCTACCATCGGACCAAGATGGTCTTCCCCTGGTGTTACAGGAGAAGAAGGAGCATCCTTCGCCACCTCCATCATGGAGGCAGAAGGAGTATCCTCCGGGACCTCCATCATGGGAGGCGGAGGAGTAGCTTCCAGAGGTACAGGGGCGGGAGAATATTTCTCCAAGTCCGAGGAATCTGAAGAAACAAGAAGAACATGAGGGATGTGAGATCCACTCTCAACAGAAAAGACCTAGTGCACCGCAGACGGGGCTAGCTCAACTGATCCCATGACCAATGGTTGGTCAGGGATGGATTCATGATGGTGAATTTCCGGGGGAGCGGGATCAAGCAAGGATGACTCTTGACTGATCGTTGAATCAACTGGTGAAGGACTCAAAGAAAGTTGTTTATAACTAGCTAGAAGGCACGGTGCAGAAACAGTTGAGTTGTCCAAAACTCTCTTGGCTTCATCCATATATGGAAAAAGGTGAATGGCATGGTGTTGTTCACACAACTTACAGGGATTGGAAAGCTTACCCTGCTTCTTAGGAGCTTTACCAGCACTAGCTGAAGATGTGCCCCCAACCTGACTCTCGGAAGCCAAAAAGCAACGGCGGACAACCATTGGACCATACTTCGAGCACCTTGGGAATGCCAGGGCAATTTCAAAGAAGATGGTTTCCCTGGCACAACATGCAAGGGAACTTAACTTTCTGCGGAGGGTTGGAAGGTTCATCGAGAGTAGGTGTTTTAGAAGCAACAGCTGCAGAATTAGCCTCTCGCTTATCTGACTTCTTCTTCTTAGTCTTCTTCTTCTTCTTCTTAGCCACGTGGATACTAGAATCCAAACTTTCACTAGGCGAAGTAGAAGATGAGGACGAAGAAATAGGCGAAGAAGGGGAGAGGTCCACCTTCGAATCAACATGGCGTTGTTCAGGCGGAGGAGTGGATGGTACGATAGCTGGAACACTTGAGACTACAGAGGTTGAAAACAGCCAAACAGGCAACCCAACAGTTAACCCAGGGAGGGATAACGTGGCCATATAAGGAGCACCAATATTTCCTAAAGCAGGAAAAGGACTAGGACTCCCTTCAGAGGGTAATCCTTGATTGGAAATCTCCCGAAAAGTCGCCATCGGAAACGAACTTGAAATAAAACACTAAGGACAAAAATTCTAACCAGGAATATTTCGTGGGCGATTAATTTTTAAGACACTGAAACCAGACTCTGTTGTTTCATATTTTAAGAGTCGAGAAACAAGTAAAAGGTGACTCTATCGCTTTCAGGTTGGACACGAGCTTGAAAGGACAAGAGCTCGATGATCTTTTCAGTTAAAAGAGTCAGTAAAGATCAAAGTGAATGCTCTGGTAATCTAGGTAAATGGGTGTACCAGATATCCGTGAACTGCCATATACACCTTGGTAAAAATGAAAGAGAAATCAACCAAGGACTTAACGTACATGCAGGTAATCTCTCCAAATGTTGTGTCCGGTGTATCACAGGTAAAAGGCGGCAGACTCGGCTTCCTATGGATAAAGGATTTGCAACCTAATGGGGTCTCCCTTTATATACGCGATGGTACGGGGAGCACAAGTCCGTACTAGCGTTGTCTGTAGCCAGATGGCGAGTGACAATTGCTAGGCTTAAAGACACTGGAACACGTCTCTACCTTAGACTACTAGATGTTCTGTTAAGTTTCAATGCTGCCTTAGGTTAATTCAGTAAATTTTAAAGTTGATCTTCAATTTACGTTTCGATTTCAAGGCCCTATCGAATGTTGGATCTCATAAAACCTCTAGATGCAATCTACATGCCACAAAATATCATTTTGTTCAATGAAGAGCTATCTACGGGAGGGTTGAGAGCTTTCAAATGATAGCGAAATGAACACACAAAAACATCCACTACCGATTTCAATGCAAGCTAATGAAACTGGAAATTTTTTCTCTAGAATTATACAACACTAGTAACGCGAAAGAGTTTTCAATTTTCACTATGCCAATCAAAAATGCAAAAGTTTTTTTGTATTTTTCAATATATTAGAGAAAATGCACTAAATAAATGAAAAACCAATGGAAACATCAATTTGAGAATGATAAAGAGAGAGTTGAAACCAAACAAGTTCATTCAACTCAAACAAATACAATCAAGACTCAAACCAATGACGAAATCCTTCAAAGCGAAGAAGAATCTCAAAAGAGACTCAAACGAGCCGTTTGATCTAAGCTTGGAGCAACACAAAGAGAAATTGAATGGAAGAGAGGATAATCACTCAATAAACGCAATGACTCAATCTGATTCAGCAAGATGAATGCAAAGAAGCAGAAACAAAATTGACCGGGAAAGAAAAGACCCAAAACTCCTACGGGAGGCTCAGCACACTGAAGCACCTAGAAGCCCTAGGGCTAAAATGAAAAACTGACAGAGAAGGGAAAACAACCAGAGGAAAAGGGCTAAACATAGTAAAAAATGACTTCAAAGCACTCAAACAATCAGAAAAAATAACCCAGGACCAAAACTCAAGCTCAGAGAGTCCAAGAACAAGTAAACTCTAAAACCAAGCAAGGTTGGCACGCCTGTCTGGCTGTAATCTGCGCCAAACAGGGGATGGCGCGGGTTCCTAACTAGCAACTCGTGCCCTCTAGCGCGACTGTCGGACGGATAACCGCGCCAATCAGGTTTACCCTAGAAAATTAAGAAAATGAACGAACAAAGGCTAGATATGGTCTTATGGGGGCGGAACAAGGTTTTAACACCAAGGAAGGTGAACCAGAAAAGAAGACTAATCAAACGAAATGCCAAAAAACAACCCAATGGAGGAAGTACCAACTCCCACTGATCCCCAGTGGAGTCGCCAAATTGTTGTGGAGGTAAATCCCCTCTGTGGACAGAGGCGATCCCACTAGCCCTAGAGTGGGTCTAGCAAAAATCGAAACACGCAAAGATATTGATTCCTAGTTACAAAGGATAGAATCACGATAGATCGCTTACCATCATTCCTTTGCTATTGTTGTCGAAGAAGAAGTGGTGCTTCCGTTCCTAGCTGGACAGGTCATGATCCGTGAGCCCGCTACATCCAAATACATGTACACATGCAAAGAAGAGAGACAACATACAATGTAATATTTCACACTTTATAACTATCGATCAGTCAGAGAGGAACGAATGAAATTGCATTATATAATGGACAAATACAACCATGGAACCAATAACAGAGTCATGTATATTAAGATACGAGAGAATGATTACAACCGGTGCTCTGACGTCGTGATCTTCCTTCGATAGGGTTCCAGCGGGACGTGTCTCACAAAGCTCATTAGGGATTTGACAAAACTCTCTCTCTCATAGAGTTCTCCTTAGCTCTGCTCTTGATTGTCACTCAGCTATAATTTCCTTCCCAAAAGTTTAGCTAGCTAGAAAATGGAGAGGGCATGCTTTTATAGAGGGAGAAGGAGAGGTTAGGCTCCCTATAATCATGGGGGAGAGTCCTATCTCTTAGGAAGGTTCCATGAGAGGTGGAAAACCACTTCCTAATCAAGGAGATCCGGAGCCAAATAGCCCAACCTCTTTTTGATGATTCGTTCTGAAGTTGTTAGAATCAAACTTCCACCTTCTATTTAAAAAAAATTCCTTAATAGGCTTGGCGCGGGCACAACACAGGAACAGAGCGCCAATTGGCGCACCCACTAGTGTGTATTTTCCCCATTGGCGCGAGGGATGAACCGGCTACCTGTGCCAATGCCAAAACATGGGTTTTTAGGGTTTTCCAGAGAAAATTTTCTGCAGGAGAATTCTTGCCCTTATGCAAAAGGATACCATCAAGGTGTTTTCAAGACATTTTACTGTTCACAGGTCACGGGAATATTCCGCCAATGTACGAGATGAGGGATTGCAGGGACGGTGACAAAATGTTGTGTAACACCTGTCCAAGGCCCAGTTAAAAGAAAATTTTGATATTGCAGACGAGAAGAAGAGGTCTCTGTTCGGGGTGCTTAGAGAAGTGTAGTCACCCCCCCAAGGTTTTCGATGATCATTTTATCTTTCAATTGTAGGGGTTTAGCTAGTCAGCCTAAAAAACTAGCGCTTAGGGAGCTGGTGAAGTCTCAAAACTCGGATGTAATGTTGATCCAAGAAAATTTGGGGCAGGGGGAGGAAGTAAAAGGAATCCTTTCAAGGATGTTTCCAGGCTGGGTGTTTCAGGCCTTGGATTCCCATGGAAGATTTTGGGGCCTGGCAATGGGGTACAATTCAGGAAGACTTAAGGAGATGTCAACTTGGGGATTTGAAAACTCTCTGGCGATGGAATTGTACTCAAATGAGCTTTGTCACCCCATTCTGATCCTTAATTTCTATGGACCTTGTACGGAGAGAGAGCAGTTCTGGAACTGTTTTTTTGCCAAATCTTGCCTAAAAAACCCTAACCTCATTGTGGGAGGGGACCTAAATTTTTCTTTAGGGTCTTTGGAATCATGGGGTCCCTCGGTAAGGGCTGACCAACTCACGGATTTTTTTTCAAACAAGTTGGCATCCTCTCGGCTGGTGGATGCTAATTTAATCAAACCAAGACCCACTTGGAGGAATAGAAGAGTGGGAGATGCCTGGGTGGCTAAAAATTTGGACTGTTTTCTTCTCTGTGAAGATCTGGTGTAAAGATCTTCAGTGTTCAGGCATTGGGTTGGGGAGGGGGGTTTATCTGACCACCTTCTAATACTTCTGGAGATCAAAGGAGCTCTGAAAAAATTGGGTACTCCGTTTAAATTTAATTTCTCCTGGCTAAAAGATGAGTCTTTCAACTCTATGTTCCATGCCACATGGAGAAAGGATATCACAGGGAATTCTGAAAGCAGGAGTAAGCACTTTGTGGAAAATCTGAAGAGAATGAAGAAAGCAACTAGGGACTGGGCGAATATCAAGAAATGAAAGGAGGAGGAGGAATTAAGAAAATTCAATGAGGAACTAGATTTCCTTGAAAAGACGGAAGGAGTAGGATATTCTAACTTGGAGTTCAGGAATAGAATAAGGGAGTTGGAAACTATTAGGCAGAAAATTCTACTGGAAAGAGAGGAAAGCTGACGTTTAAAAAGTCGGGCCATCTAGCTCCAAGCTGGAGATGAAAATACTAAGTTTTTTTCACAACTACGCCAAAGGAAGGAGAAATATCAACACGATTTGGGAGCTGCAGAAGGACAATAGTGTGTTGGTGCAATCTTTTGATGACCTCTCATCTCTTGGCTTAAATCATTTTAAATCACTTTTCAAAGCTCCAGAGGAAGCCTCTATAGCTGAAGTTATCAGGGTGGCACAGTTTTTCCCAAGCTATATACATGAGGAAGGTAACGATAGCATCATGGAACCTGTTTCAAAAGAGGAAGTGGAGGATATTCTCAAGGAAATGCAGAAGGACAAAAGCCCTAGGCCTGATGGTTGGACGATAGAATTCTTTCAACACTTCTTTGAATTTTTAGGGGAGGACTTGGTAGCAGTGGTAGAGGAGTCTCGTTGTACTGGCTCCATCTATCAGCTTTTCAATGCAACATTCTTAGCCCTTATTCCTAAAACATATCATCCTGCTACATTTGTTGAGTTCCGTCCCATCTCTCTATGCACCTGTATCTATAAGATCATAGCTAAAGTGATTTCCTCTCGTCTGAAACCTTTTCTCTCTAAAAATATTTCGTTGGAACAATTTAGTTTCTTGGACGGAAGACAAAGAAGCGTTTCGGGTAGCTCAAGAAACCCTCCATAGCCTAAAAAAAAGCTGGAAAAAAGGAGCTATTGTAAAAATCGATCTATCAAAGGCTTATGACAGGATAAGTTGGATGTACTTGAGACTTCTATTGACACATCTAGGATTTAGGTTTGAATTCATAAGATGAGTCATGGGATGCATTACAACATCTTCAATTGCAAAATTGATAAATGGAGCAGCAACAAATTTTTTCAATCCTCAAAGGGGCCTCCATCAAAGATGCCCCCTCTCCCCACTCCTCTTTTTATTGGCAACAGAAGGTCTGAGCTTAATGATCCATGAAGCTAAGAGACAAGGGGTTCTCACATGAATTGAAGTGGCGGTTAATTTATTTGTAACTCACTTGTTGTTCGTTAATGATATTTTGTTGTTTAGTAATGGCAGCCTGGAGGATTGTCGCTGCCTAAAGGAGCTTCTGGACCTCTTCCTGAAAGCTACAGGTCTCTGAATAAATGGCCAAAAATCTTCCATGACAATGTCTGGCCTCTCTAGGGATGAAGTGGGCTGAATAGAAACATTTCTACACTTTGAATTCAAACCTTTGCAAGACACTTTCAAGTACCTTGGCTTTTTCCTAAAACTAGACTCATACCTAATCCAGGATTGGAAATGGATTATTGCAAAGATAGAGGCTCGAATGAAACAATGGAGTTACAAATGGCTATCTAGAGCTGGAAGACTGGTTCTGATAAAATCAGTGGCAATGGCCATCCCAGTTTATTGGGCTAGTCTTATATGGGTCCCAAAAAGTATTTTGGCCTCTCTCAATAAAATTTGCAGCATATTCTTGTGGGTAGGATCAAAGGTGGAACATGTGACTCCCTAGGTGGCATGGGAGAAAATAGTCAGGCCAAAAGGATGGGGAGGATGGGGCATCAAAGATCTTTTCTCCTTCTCAAAATCTCTAGCAGCCAAATTGGCTTGGATACTTATCACTGAGGATAATCTTTGGACCTCTGTTACAAAACGGAAATATATTGACCCTATGCCAATTCTAGAATGGTTGAGAATGCCTCAAAAGGAATCTAAAAATTCCTCTGTTGTATGGAAGGCAACCATAAAATCTGTCAAGATAATAGAGCAAGGGTTAGCTTGGCATGTGGGGGATGGCGACTGGGTTAGGCTAGGCCGAGACCCTTGGGTGGGTTGTTCTGAGAGATTCGCGTTAACAAGAGAACTAATTGAGCTTTTGAACAATAGAGGTTTGTTTACTCTTAATCAAATAGCAGATCAAGAAAGCTCAACTATTTGGAGACAAGAGTGGGTGAAAGGGGATGTGTTGCAGCTAGAGGAAAGATGGCTGGGGGAGTGGGAGAACTTTATCTTGGACCTTCAGAATTCAAACATAAGGATCCATGATAAAATAGATGATCTCAGATAGGTACACTCCCCATCTGGGATTTACTCCCCCAAGTTTGGTTATAATTGGCTTATGTCCCATAAGGGCTGGGGGGAGCCGGAGTGGTGGTTCAAATCACTATGGGAGCTGAAAGGGTCGGAAAATTCGAGATTATTCTTCTGGTGCATTCTCCAGAATAAAGTCCTTACCTGGGAATTCTTGCAACGTAGGGGAAATATAGGTCCTGGATGGTGCTCTCTCTGCAGAGATAGTGTGGAATCGGTGCAACATGTTTTCCTCACCTGCCCCTTCAACATCAACCTTTGGAATGAATCCCCGAGGCTCCTTAAAATCCCCCAGCGTTGGGAAGGTCAGGAGGTGATGGAAGCTTGGCAAAGATGGTGGCAAGAAGCCCCTAATGATAGGGTGCGCACTATCCCCTTGTTGATCACATGGGGAACTTGGATTTCTAGGAATCATGTTATCTTTAAAGATTCACATTTTCCAATCTGCAAGCTGGTGGCGGAAGGTGTATCCATTTATGATCATATTCCTATTCCCTCATTGCCTCAGCAACCTCTTATGATTCAACAGGAAGTTATCAGGGGGGATATACCTTGGGCATACTTCGATGGGGCCTCGGATCCACAAAATAGATGCGGAGCGGGTCTGGTTATTCATCTCCCATCCGGAAAAATTCTTAAAGCCTCAATTGGTCTAGGTCAGGGGACCAAAAATTTCACAGAACTAAAAGCATTACACTTTCTCCTATGCTGGCTCTCCTTCATGAGAATGAGAGAGGTTTAGATCTTCGGGGACTCTTTGAATGTTGTCAAGTGGTTCAATGGGACTCAACGATGCCAAAATTATACTTTGCTTCCTTTACTTAATGAGATATCCCATCTAAAATGCTTTTTTAATGAGATATATGTTTGCCACATTTACAGGGAACGAAACCACGATGCATACCGCCTTTCTAAAGAAGGTGTTGAGTAGGATATGGGGCTCTGGATAGTTGTTGAGTTGGACGATGGGTTGGTTCGAGTTATCGAATAGCCTGTCTTTGTCTAAGGATCTGGTTTCTACTGTTGTTGTCCTTTTGTTATAATTATGCTGAAGAGACATTATGTAAATTTTTGGATGAAACTCTAAAACTATTTTTTCGACCGTGGGTTGTTTTCCTCTCAGAGGAGGCTTGGATTTCGACTTCTTTTTTTATGCTATGATACACACGGAAAACCGGAACAGTGTCTACTACCCGGTTTCGTTTTTTGGAGTTTTAATGCTTCAAACAGTCTCTGTCTTTTCTCCCCTCTATTTCGGGTGTTTTTCCTATAATCAAGCCCGGGAGGTGGAAAAAAGATGAGGAGATCTCTCTCTCTGCTAGACTAGGTTGTTAGGTGAATATGCTCTTTCTATTCACCTCAGCTATAACTCCGTCTCTCTCTTAGTAAGGGGGAAACACAGTTTTTGGAATGTGTTATGCATATGCTATGTAACTTTCTATATTAATAGATGGTTCTATTTTTTTCTTGGTTAAAAAAAAAAAAAAAAAAAATTTATAGTCTCTATGCCTATTTAAATTTATTTAAAATTCAAAAAAAAAAAACACATTCTTACGTTAAACCCTTGCTTCTTCTTGTTTGTGTGACTCCACAATTAGGGGTTTTCATTTTATATTTATAGGGTTTGTATTACTATATATATAGGCATATGACATCTAACCCATGGGACCACTTGCAAATTTAGATCCCAAAACCTGTCGGCCCTTGTATGATTGTTTTAAAAACAACATTTGTTAATCGATGTGCACTGTTTAAAATATCGCACCAGTGCGCGATTGTAGTATAGCGCACCGAGCGCGTATTGACAAAAAAAAAATTATTAATTTATTTTTATGTTAATCAGTGCTCTGGTATTAATATAACGCACCAGGTCTCCTATTGACAAAGAGCACTATATGGTGTTTCCACTATATTGGTGGTGCGTTTATAAGAACCTACCACACCGTTTTCGGTGCGTAAGTTGCGAAAGTCGCATCGGGCATCTAATTTAGATAGACACACCATTTTCTTGATTTTTTCTTTTTACCTGAAAAAATGTGTAATTTATTTATAAAATATATTAATGAATGGTATAGGTTTTATATTGATAAATAAATGGCTGACAAGATTTCAAGTAACAAAAATACTGATAGCACATCTAGAAAAGCAAAAAAGGCAAGTTTTTTGTAAATTCTTTACAAAAATTATTATTTTTGAACTATACATGTGGAATATGTCTCGTGCTTTTATGGTGGAAGGTAAGGTTAGTCTATAAGCCACTGGCCCCACTCTCTTTAAAATCTGAAAAGGTCCACAAAACCTAGGTGTCAACTTAACACAGGATCCCACTTTCAGTGAGCTCCTCCTCAGTTTAATGCAGAGATACCCATGATCCCCCACTTGAAACTCTTTATGCATTCTCTATTAATATTTGTAGCTCTTATACCTATCTTGGGATACCTTTAGCTTATATCTAATACTAATAACTTCTTGTTCCATCTCCTTTAACATATCTAGTATGAGAGTTGCCTTGTTCACTCGGTCATCTTAGCTAATGGTTGTACTACACCTCCTGACATACAAAGATTCAAAAGGGATCACCTTTAGTGATTATTGATAGTTGTTGTTATATATAAATTCAAATAAGCGTAGAAACTCTTCCCACCTGGATGCATAACATACAATCTCAACATGTCTTCTAACACCATGTTCACTCTCTTGGTTTTCCCATCAATCTGCAAATTATATGGTGTGCTAGATGCAACTTGAGTTTAAAATTTGGAAAATAGTGATTTCCAAAAGTTAACGTGAACTTGGCATCACAACCAAATATTATTTTCTTAGGTATGCCATGAAGCTTGAATATCTCCTTCATGATGATCTACGCAATATCAATGGCCTTGGGGGTGAACTTAACATGTATGAAGTGAGCTTCCTTGATCAATTTATCCACCACCACCATGATGGTGTTGTGTTGTCATGGCGTGTTTGGAAATATTGTGATGAAGTCCATGTATATGACTTCCCACGCCCACTCAAATATTGGAATTGGTTGCAACAATCCAGTCGGATGTTTGCATTCCAACTTAACTTGTTGACACTCCAAACACTTTGCAATGTACTCGCGACTTTCTTTTTCGTACCCAACCAATAATACATCTACTTGATAGCAGTAATAATTTTCCGATACCCGAGATGACCTTAATAGGGTCTTTTATGAAACTTGTCTAGAATAAGCTTCTTCAAGTCTTCCATGCAGGGTATATACCATTGATATTTGAACTTTAGCATTCCATCATCTATGAGTGCATAGTTCTTACTCAATGGTTCATATGGATCATTTTGCAAAAAATCTGTCACATACTAAGAGTGTTTATCTTGTACCAATGCTTCCTTAATCGTTTCCTTGGTCTTAAATTTGCAAGACCTCGTGGCTTCTAAGTGAGTCACTTGTAGACTTATAACAAGTGCATCAATCACCCTGTTCTCTTTACCCTTGATGTACTTGATTTTGAAATCAAATTCACTAATGAGGGCTAACCATATAGCCTGACTTGCATTCAATTTAGGTTGGTCGAACAAATATTTCAGCCCTACATGGTATGACATCAACATGAATTTCCATCTGATTAAATAATCTTTGTACATTTTTAATGCACGAACAATCGCTACGAGTTCCAAGTTGATAGTGACATAATTTCTTTAGTGTTATTTTAACTTCCTTGATTCATAGCAAATTACATGTCCTGCCTACATTGATAATTATCCTAATCCTTCCTTACAAGTATTTTTGCAAAGAAAAATGTCTTTCTCTAAATCAACAATCCTAAAAATGGTTGCATGTGTGAGCATATGATTGAGTTTCTCAAAGATGGCTACAAACTATGATGCCCACTGAATCATTAATCCCTTTCCTTTTCATAGTTTTGATTGGATGTCCAATCTTTAAAAAGTCTCATATGAATCTCTGGTAATATCTGATAGACCACATAAAATATCTAACCTCCATGACATTTTTTAGAGTGGGCCATTCCATGATGGCCTTGATCTTCTCGGGT
Source organism: Pinus albicaulis (assembly GCA_034641835.2). Classification (NCBI taxonomy): domain Eukaryota; kingdom Viridiplantae; phylum Streptophyta; class Pinopsida; order Pinales; family Pinaceae; genus Pinus; species Pinus albicaulis. The sequence continues at coordinate 1,185,642,676 of CM076582.1, forward strand.
TCGACAACCACACCTTCATTTGAGATCACATGCCCCAAATATTGAAACTGAGTATGAAATAACTAACATTTACTAAGTTTATCATATAACTTGTGTTCCCTTGGTAACTGTGAAAATGACTTCAAGTGCTCCTCATGCTCCCCTCTAGTTTTGGAGTAGACCACAATATTGTCTACAAATACTAAAACAAACTTTTCCATGTATTGGTTGAGCACATTTTTCATTGAGCACATAAATTTGGTAGAAGCATCTATGATTCCAAATGGAACCACCACGAACTCATAGTGCCCATGTCTTGTTTTGAATGTCATCTTATGAATGTCTTCATCTTTAATCTTGATTCGATGACAGCCAAATGTTCAATCAATTTTTTAAAACACGATAACTCATCTTAGTTGGTAAAATAAGTCATTGATCCTTGGAAGTGGATATTTATTCTTTGTTGTTACTTTGTTCAACTACTGGTAGTTGATGCATTTCCGCAACATCCCATCCTTCTTCTTCGCAAACATAATCGGTGCCCCCCAAGGTGAAACACTAGGTCTAATATACCCCTTAAAAAACAACTCCTTTAGTTGTAGTTTTAATTCCGCCATGCGATATGGTGTCTTAGAAACTGGTATTGAATCAGGAATTGGCTCGATAGAGAAGTCAATGTCTCTCTTAGGTAGTAACCTTGGTATTTCATTTGTGAATAAATCGTTGTACTACTGTGAAAATGGGTGATTCTCAAGTTTTGTTTTATTGTCCTCTAATACACAATTTACCTTTGTAACATTCCACATTGGCCATGTGGGTTACCAACTAGTCCATACCAATTAATGCATCATACAAACCCAATAAAAGGATGTTGAGGTTCGTTGTTGTAGACATGCCATCCAGTTCTAGGTGGCATGATTCCACTAATTTTGTTACTTTATTTTTGGATCTTATGGTCTATTGGACAAGCCATGGCTTGGTATGCTCTTTATTTTGCATGGTACAACCCATTACAACATTAGGGATAATATAGCTAAGGTTATATCCTAATCAATTAAAATTGAAACTAATTGGTTAATGATTTTACCTTCCATCTCAATGACTGAGGCCTAATGATCTACTTGTTGATTGCCGATTTTTGTGTAAATTCAAGGTGTACTTTGAGCCACAATGTTCACTGTCTTCACCTCTTCTACATTGTATAGCCTTTTTTCATTATGCTTTTGCAGTTGAGGGTGATCCCATTACAGGTGGTTTCCACCACAGTTCCAACATTGAAGTTTCTTGTACCCCTCAGCTTCTCTTACTGACTTGGAGGATTTCTCTCTATTAGCGGAATATGTCCATTGGAATTCACCTTTGGGATGACTGGTGAATTTTCCCCCTTCCCCCATCTACTTATTCCTAAAGGTTTTTAATACTTTTCCCTTGAAATTTCTTTGATATTTCTTCTTTGAGTCAATTTGATTCTTAGTCTTATGTTTGGATTGTTCATAAAAATAACTAACTTTTTGGATAGTGTCCTCTAAATGTTTTGGGTTCATCAAACTTGACCTTGTCTCTGAATTCTTGAGGAAACCCACTAAGGTACCTTTTAATGTTTACTTTTTCATCTTTGATGTAAGGTACATACCTCAATAGTTATGAAAATTTATTTGTGTACTCATCTGCAAAAAGTTGTCCCAACTTGAGTTTGTAAAATTCCTTGACCTTACCATCACAATACCTTTATGACATATACTTCTCCAAGAAATATTTGTAAAACTCACTCCATGACAACTCATTTTCTCCAATTTATTTAACATTGCTTAAGCCTTCCCACCATATATCAACCTTTCCTTTTAAGTTGAAATTTTCTACCCTAGATTTCATGTTTTCAAATTAATCGTGTACCTTAAATACTACTTCAACCCCAGTAACCAAGCCTCTACCTCTTCAGCTTTCTTATTCTCTCTGTCAAAGGTGTGGGGCTTTACTTTCTTAAATTCCTCTTGTATTTTTCCCTTTTCATTCCTTCCTTATTGATAATTTCTTCAAACTGCAGTCCTTGACGACTAATCGGAGTTGTATGCCCTTCTCTCTCGAGTGTTCCATGGAGTTTCTACTCTCACGGTATCTTCAATATCTTTCCCATGCCGTTTTTATTTACTACATTTTTCTATATTATCTTCAAATCCACGTCTCTCTATCTCGGTTGGGATTTGCTTAGATTTGTGTCTGTCCAAGTAGTGGGAACCATGCTCGTATTTTTTTTGCCTTTATAAGTTTGATAAGCTTTGCAATATCATTGTGCTCACTTCTGATTTTTTTCTCTTGAGCTCTAACAATTCGTTTGTTATCTACTTTTCAACTTCTTAACTTGGCCTTCAAACTTCTCGGAGTGTCCATTCAGTCAGGGGAATCTACCTCCACCCTCTTTCCAATGGATTCTTCCTCTTGATCATACTGTGCTATGTTAGTATTGTATTGCTCCATCTTGCTTCACATCCTTTACTTTGTGATTGGGACATGCATTGGCTTATGTCTTGTTAGACACACCTAACTATCAGTTAAATATCACATAAATGAGTAAATTCATCAACTCAATCTTATGGCTTATTTAAATTTCATATTTAGCGAAGTTCTACAAAACATGTCAACATCCTAACAAGGGTATAAGTCCCAAGGGTTAGCTCAATTGGTCGAGTTTATGTTGCCAAGTATCTCGCCAATAGGGAGGTCACGAGGTCAAATCTCCTCGACGCCCTTAGTGTTAGGCCCTGGTTATTTGGTTGGCGGTTAGATCCCTTCGGGTTGATATGCTTGGATTTTCCAGTGGATGTAGCGACCACCCAGTGTCTATGAACCACCCTTAAAAAAAATCCTAACAATAGTATTCATTCATATCAATTATAATTGTGTTTCCTAAAATTTATTTAAATTTTATACACAAAAAATCATTTTCCAAGGCCCATTTAATTCAAGTGTTGAACCTGGGATCTAAGGCCACTTTCTAACACTTAATACCACTCACTTGTAGTAATATGGATTATGTAAGGTGTTAATGACATTTTAACTCAAATTTATCAATGTTTAACAATGCCATAAAAAATGTCAGTTTTCTAAAAACTTGCGGATTTAGATATTAATGTGGCTTTCGTGCCCAACTTGATGAGAATTTTCCGATAATGTAAATTTACTCGAAAGTATTACTTAAAAGATAATATGTCTTATTAATGTTGGTCATGTTAACCCTAGCATTCCACATGGTTCCTATATAGCTTCTCTTTTTAATCTGGTTGTCTTATGGGCCATTGTTTCTACCACATAAACTCAAGACTCATCAAGTGTATGTATATACATTGCAAGTAGTAATTCCACGCCATATGTCAATATTTAAACAAATCCACATACACGATATGTCAAATATAGAAACAAACCCCGGAAATTAAATCCCCATGACATATGCTATATAAACACTTTTCTATATGTCAAGAAGATCTCAAAATATTACATCAGTACTACGCAAATTTCTACGTGGGTAGCCCCCACCGAGCACGATGAATGAATGAATGAATGATATTTTAACGTCCACAAGACTAAAAATAATCAATGGGACTACCAGCTTCCTTGTTTTTTGTCTTCTGTAATTCAATCCTTTTCTTACTCAAATTGATGATGAGCTGACCCAACCTTCTAACAGTTCCCTCACTGAAAAGACAATGCCACGAAATTGATGCTAACATAATGTGGTAGCTATCCTTGATGTCTCTAAAAGCATCACATTCCAAAATGAAATGATTTTCTGATTCCACATAAAAATCGCTATAAAGCCTATGCTTTGGCCTCTATTATAACCCTTACCCCACATTTTATCCCCTCATGAATGCAGTTGATATACCCATTTATATACTCGTTGAAAGTTAAAAAAAAATTGGTTAAGCTTTAATTTGGCCTAGGGGTCGTTTTATTTGCGTCCAAAATGATATACTGACAACCCGTCGAATGAAACACTAAAGAGAATTTTATAAGACATAAATTTTTTATATAAAATACAGCAATATTCATAAAATTAATTGGGTGTATCATAAGTAGCCTAGGCCGAAACTATTTGCATTGGTTTATTCCCTTGAATACGAACCCAAACAATTATTCATACAAGGTATAATCAACCTAGGTTGAATGGCTTACGTTGGATTTGCACATATTACTTTGTTGTTGCAAGATCTGAATGGGTGATTTCATTTAACCCATTTTGACTAAGTTGCATGAGTTGGTTGGGTGACTTCGTTAGTTCGGTTTTAAAGGTGGGTTACAAAATAAAAAGGTGTGGCTTCAAGCCGATTTACATCACTCCAATCTATACATATATAGATATGCTTTAACTAAAAAATTTTCAATGAGAACTTGGTGATGAACATGTGTGTATATGTGTGTCTAACAATGGCGTTGAGGAAAATCAAAATAACACAAGTGAAAACAATGGTGCAACCCAACCAATTTCTTAATACACGGGTATACATTATTTAGGTGTTTAAAGACAACAATTCAACATAGTGCACTAAAGTAAATAAGTGTAATCATTAAAGAGGAAAAAATGTTGCAAGCCACGAAAATGGAGTTTGGGCATTACAAAATATATTGTATATATGCAAATATGCAGGTAGATATGTATGTGATTGCTAAAAACATGGAATACACATAATATATCTAGACCTCCATTCAATAAACAGTTTGATCATCATGGATAAAAATTGGAAGATAAAATTATGCCTTGTTAAACATTCTTACCATATGAATAAAACTCTAATACTCAATTCATGTGCATGCATACACTAAAATCACCTCTGTGAGTGACCCATTTAACATGTAGAGACAAAAAATAAATATTCTAGAAATTTCACACATAAATGTATTCAAATGAACTCAATAATCACAATAGTACTCATCTCTATTATGTATCTGTGGAAGTTAAATTATGTTGGCAACTAGAGAATGGCTTCATGCTATCCTCCCAAATGTAGGAAGTCACACTATTATATTTATGTAATTCACCACACCCATGCCAGGTCTGGAGTATGAGAGGTAAAAATTTATGGGCACTACAAAAATTGAATTAAGGGAGTGAAATCACTTGTAAGTTGTTTATCAAAAATATGGAAAGCACTGGTGGTTTCTCAGTTATAGCAAGCACCAATGGTTTCTTAGCCAATTGCAAGGACCCATGGCTTATCTTACAGGGGTTTTCTTAGCTAGATACAAGCACCAATGGTTTATCAGCCACAACAAGCACCAATGGTTTATCAGTGCCAACAAGAATCCAATGCATACATTCAAATTCACTCCATACGCAGGCTTAGCAATACAAGGTAAATCTGGAAATTGAGTGACAACATTCCAATGCAAAACAATGTTCTTCGTGACTTGTTTCCAGCACTGGGTTTTCCACATAAATTCTTCAGAAAACCAAAATTGAACCCTCTGTTTGAGTTTGTCTGCATATTTATGGTGGTTGAGTTGTGTCCTAAACATGGAGAAGAGGCACTCTTTTCCATTGTGTTTCCTTCCTTTGCACGTTACCCTTTTTATTCATGAGAAGGGAAAATCATAAAGGAACTGCTAGTTGGCGCATTAATAGTCAGAGCAGGTTAAAGAAATTTTCCCAACCTTAGCGGTTCAAAATTAATTAGATCATATGGGTATGTCCATTCATGTTATATCCCATCTCCTTAAAGCTCTGTCCCCTCATCCCTTCTCCTCATATTTTAATAATAATAATTAAGTAGTAATAATTATTAATTAAAACATTATTCCATAATTAATGTGTTTCAAGCATTAATATATGATTACTCTATTTTAGCATTGGTTAGAGAATTAATGCATGATTAACATTAAATAATATTCATACATTTTGGTACTGTGATGAGGGCATACATGAATTACAACATTAAAAATTTCATTATATTAAAACAAACTTTTCGCTAGCAATCAGATATCACGTTGAAATGTTCAATGTAAAAAAATGTTTGTAAGACCATTTTCAATAAAAGGGACATTACAAGCCGCGTCCCCTTAAAGGAACACCATCCTCGGTGTTCTATAAAACTGAAAGAGACAACGAATATTTTGAGCTTTATAGAAACAACTCTTTCACATCCATTACTTAGTACACAAAAAGGGTACAACACTTTCATATGATCTACATGCTCTTAGGTTGCTTCATTTGGTCCAAAGTATGTCATTTTCACCTTGATCTATTCTATTGCGCAGTTATGGAGCACGATCTTCCTCTGGTATAGGATGCACAAAGGCTCGGGTTGGAACTCTCCCTCAGACTCCACATATATCACAAATCAATTGATCACATGATTACAATCACACACATGTTTTCTTTATAAGGATATGTGGAATACATTATGTGATTTTATGGTGGGAGGTAAGGTTAGTCTATAAGCCATTGGCCCTACTCTCTCAAAAATATGAAAAAGGTCCACAAAACCTGGCTGCCAACTTAGAAAAGGACCCCAGTTTTAGTGATTTCCTCCTTGGTTTAATGCAGAGGTACATGTGATCCCCCACTTAGAACTTTTTATGCATTCTGTGTTGATCTCTGTAGCTCTTCTACCAGTCCTCGGTTGCCTTTAGCTTATGTTCAATAATAATAACTTCTTTTTCAATCTCCTTTAACATCTATGGTTTGAGAGTTACCCTATTCACTAGGTCATCCCAGCTAATTGGTGTATTACACCTTCTAACATATGGAGCTTCAAAGGGGCTCATATTTAGTGATTCATGATAGTCATTGTTATATGCAAATTCAACTAAGGGAAGAAACTCTTATCACCTTAGCGCATAACATACATTCTCATTATGTCTCTTAAAACCCTATTCACTCTATCTATTTTTCATTGGTTTGTGGTTGATATGTTGTATTGAATGCCAACTCAGTTCCAAATCCAATGAATAGTGATTTCCAAAATTTTGGCGTGAACTTGGCATCGTTGTCGAATATTATTTTCTTAGGTATGCCATGAAGCTTGAATATCTCCTTCATGAATATCTGCACAATATCAATGGCCTTATGGGTGGACTTAACAAGTATGAAGTGATCTACCTTACTCAAACTATCCACTACCACCATGATGGTATCATGTTGTGTTGGCATCTTTGGCAATCCTGTGATGAAGTCCATGGATTGATTTTCCACTTCCACTGAGGGATTCGAATTGGTTTCAAGAGTCTAGCCAATGTTTGCATTCCAACTTAACTTGTTAACACTCCAGATACTTTGGAATGTACTCTGCGACTTCCTTTTTCATACACGTCCAATAATACATCTTTTGTATAATAGTCATCATTTTATGATACTCGGGATGACCTTAATAAATTATTTTATGAAACTCATTTAAAATGAGCTTATTCAGTTCATCCATGTAGAGTATATACCATCGGTCTTTGAAATTTAGCATTCCATCATTTGTGAGTGTGTAGCTCTTACTCGATTGTCCATCTGGCTATTTTTGCGCTAAGAGGCACTCTACAGCCTAGTATAGGGGAGATGTGTAGATGTAATGTAAGAAAGTTTGTCAACATATTTAAATGTCTTTTCAATTAAAGAATCCAAAAATAACTAAGGGAGGATGATCTGCATATTCCACCAATTTCTTTTCCTTCAGAAGAGGAAAAGGGAATAATTTTGTTTTTGTTTTTGTTTCTTTTGATTCACCAATGGGGAATTCTTGTTCTGGAAAATGATGTGCCATTACAGCTAACACGGTATCTTCCCCCTGAGTAAAAGCATAGTCAAGTCCATTTGCTCTTGCCACTAGAATTGGTACTCCAATTTCATATTCCAATTTGGGTGCCATACCTTCCAAATCCATTTTTATTATTTCTGTAGTACAAGTGCCTATACATATGATGACGTTGGGATCTCTATCTTTTCTTATCCAAATACAAAGCGTTTTCAATTCCTCATAATCTTTCAAATGGGCCGAGATATCTCCTTCTTCTAATTCTGCCATTGCATAGCGGGGTTCTGCAAAAATCATAACTCCAAGTGCATTTTGCAGAAAATAACCACATGTTTTTGTGCCCACTACCAAAAAGAAACTGTCTTCAATCATAATAAAAAGTTAAGTTAAAAGTAATATAGACCCACTATTGGGGATGAGGGTAAACATTTAAATGTTGGCTAAATTAATAATAAAAAAGTTAAAAGTAATATAGACCTAGTATTAGGGATGAGGGTAAACATTTAAACGTTGGCTAAATTAATAATAAAGTTAAAATTAATATAAAATCCAATATCCATGATGAGTGTGAACATTTAACTATTGGCTCAATTAATAATACAAAAACTAAAAGTAATAAAAATAATAAAACTCGATTTGTTATATTAGGGTTTTAAATAACTTTTATTAAAATTAATTACATAATAAACTAATTACACTTTTATAATATTGATTTTTTCTATAAACAATAAATTAAAAAATTTCTTAACTAATTTTCTAATTATAGGCTAGTCTTTAATGACTAGTTTTCAACAACTAGTTTTTAACGGCTATTTCCTAGCAATGATGCATCCTCACTATTTATTCTGTTGGATCAATCTTCTTTTTTCACCTTGTCCTGGGGATGAACCACATTAGATGGTTCGAAACGTAGACCAAATCCTAATGATGTGGTTAATCCGAAAGACATTTATCTAAAATATTTTGATTTTGTTTTTATTAATAATACAAACATTTTTTAGATAAAAGAAAATCATAATATACTTATCACATTAAAAAAAATATAAAATATGAATAGTAGTTATAAATTAAGATCCATTTTACTTTAGAAATTAAAATAATGATTCCATAACCATATTTAATTTTAATTAATAAGCACATAAAAACTTAATACTTATAATAAACTTACAATATGATAAGATTCTTAACCATGGATATGCACCCGCACTTTATTGTGGATATTATTAACTTGTAAATAGGCTTTGTTACAATACCATGGGCCAATACCATGGCTTAGCAATACCACATGCCCAAAAACCCCAACTTATTTCACAATCAAAACATTTTATAACAATATGACAAGATTTGATTCACATCTTATTAACTAACAAAAAAAAATGGCAAAGCTCCAAGAAAGTACCAGTAGTGTAGACGTTAGGGTTACGATTGTTCAAGAACCTTGCAGCCCCGTTGTCTGTTTCAGCAATGGCAGCTTCCTCAGGAGGAGGGCCGCATCCCTCCTACCGCAATATTACTAGCGGCGAGCATTCTATGAGACAGCAGCAACCAGGAACTTCTCAGCAAAGAATCACTCATGTTCTAGGAGCGGAATGGCAAGCAAAAACCAAGGGACAATGTTTGCCAAGAGCGGTGAAGAAGCCAAGATTTGTCATACCTGCTTCTAAGTTGGACGAATACAGAGGATATATGAAGAATCATGCATTAATCAGTAAGTTTATTGGTATTTGGCCTACAGAAAAATATTTGTTAAAATGGATACAAATAAAATGGTAGCCCAAGGGTCACATTGATCTAAAATTTGGGAGAGAATCCATACAGGTGAGACAGTTTATAGAAGAGAGGAATAACCTGTTACTGAGTTTTGTAATCACCCAACGTTTCAGACTGTCTAAGTGAGTCCATCATCAAGGGTAGACGTCTAAAATTTGGGGCTAAAGGTTTTTTTACAGTAATTTTTACTAGTTTATTAGATAAAGAACGCATTTTTGAGGGGGGGGCATATTTTTATAGCAATGAAGGGATTTTTCTCAGACAATGTGAGGAATGTTACAACCCAGAACAAGAGAAATTTCTTGCTGCACCTGTCTGGGTCCGGTTATTTGGGCTTCCCATGGACGATATACTTCTTTTGCTCGAATTTGTGTATACATGAATACATCTGAACCACTGCCTGAAATGATCGAATTGGAATATGAAGGAAAGATCTGGCTCCAGCTTCTTGACTATGAACATATCCCATTTCTCTACCAGCGCTGTCATGAGTATGGGCATCTGTATAAATCCTGCCCTATGAATGTCTTAGAGCAACAAACCTCCCGTCCGAATGCCTCCAATGATCAAACTCGTATAAGCGGCAATGGTTTTGTTACCGTCACTAATAAAAAATGGGCTAACCGAACTGGGAATGCTGGTCCGAACTAGAATACAGTGTCGAACCCTCCAGGCTCGAAATTTGCAGCGAACCGGTATGATGTCTTACAAGAATAAGGTGAACCGTCGATTAACGAAGTGGTCGATGAAGGCACTGAACATGGTCAACAGGAGGCAACTCAGAAAAATCTGTCATCAAAGCGAAAGGCAGACCAAGAAAATGTTGAGACATAAGAGAGTACTTTGTTGGAACTCACACCTATGGAGGTGGAACAAAATAAAGACGACCTCAGTGCGGAAGAAAATTTTTTGAAACGACTCCTGTTTGAATGGAGGAATCTGGATGATAGATTCATTCCGAAAGACTAGAAGAAACTATATAAGGAAACCTTTGAACATTATTTGACAGCTCAAGCCCACAGGGAAGTATAGGAAATGGAACAAGAAGCAGGAAAGAAGGTTAATCCTCCACCAAAACAATCTAAAAAGCGCGGATGAAGAACCTTGCAGGAATCAATAAAATTGGTTGGAGAAATGCTGATTAATACATGAAAGATAATACCGTTAACAATGGTATTCCAACAACTACCTAAAGTTCCCTAATGAAATTACTCTCCTGGAATATTAGAGGCCTTAATAGTAAAGACAAACAAATATATCTGAAAGAAACATTAAAAGTTGAGAAACCTCAGGTCATGTTAATACAAGAAACAAAGGTGTCAGGGCAGAAGCTCCAATCTATCCTTCAATCCTTTAAAATTCAATATGAGGTAATGGCCATTGACTCTGTAGGTACGGCAGGGGGAATAACTATTCTTTGGAATGCAGCTGAAATTGTAGTAGATGGATGGATGGGCCTTCCTAGAATTTTAACAGGAAATTTTCGGCAAATTGGATCAGAGGAAAAGATTCTCATATCGGCAGTTTATGGGCCTCCAATTCTAGGAGAACGAGCAGAGTTCTTACAGAATATTAGGGCTTTGAGTAATATGCATCAAGAGAAATTTTGGCTTCTTGGGGGAGACTTTAACACGATTCTCAATTTATCAGAAAAAAAGGGAGGAATAAGAAGAGAAAAACTAGAAATGGAGTTATTCAGAGATTTATTAATTGATCTGTGATTAGTAGATATCCCCACGGTGAATGGAAAATTTACTTGGAATAACCGACGTGGAGAATGTCATCAAGTTGCATCTCGGTTGGACCGATTCATTGCCTCAGAAGCTCTGCTAAGTTTAGATATTTATTATGAAGCAACTATTTTACCAATGTTAGGATCAGATCATTGGCCGATTAGATTGGAAATCGATGTCAAAGCAGCTCTGAAAAATAGGCCTTTTCGGTTTGAATTATTTTGGTTACGTGACCCAAGATTTCTAGAAAATGCTAAAAATTGGTGGAATTCAAATCAGATTACTGGTAGAAATAAGATGCATTCTTTTCAATTAAGAATAAAGAAACTAAAAGAAGAAATCAAACGGTAGAATCGAATAGAATTTGGTAATATCCAACAGGATCAGATAAGATTGACAGAAAAAATGAAAGATATTCAACAAAGAATAATTCTCCATGGCCGCATAGAAGAGTTAGAAATTGAAGAAGGTAATACACTCAGCCAGCAAGAAGAACGTCAGAAACAAGAAGAGATTTTATGGAAACAGAAATCATGGATTCAATGGTTAAAATAAGGTGAGCGAAATACAAACTTTTTTCATAAGACAATGATACAGAGAAGGCAGAATAATAGAATATTTTCTTTAAAAGCTGCAAATGGGGATCGATTGCTAAAGCATGAGGATATGGAGAAGGAGTTGGTTGCTCATTTTAAACATTTTCTTACAGATTCTAATCATAATAGACAAGTAGAAATTGATAAAATAACCACCCATATCCCCAAGAAGTTGAAGTAGTAGTCATGAATATGCCCAGGAATAAAGCCCCTAGACCGGGTGGGTTTACAAGTGAATTCTTCAAAGCTTCATGGCATTTCATGAGTCAATACATCTTAGAGGTAGTTGAAGAGTCTAGAAGAAATAAGACTGTATATCCATCCTTAAATGCCACCTTCTTAACTCTTATACCTAAACAGGAAAATTCTGATACTCCTATTGGCTTCAGGCCCATAGCTCTTTGTAATGTTATTTATAAAATTCTCTCCTCCATAATGGTGAATCGACTTAAACCTCTGCTGCCAAGATTGATTGCTCCGGAACAGAAAGGCTTTGTAAAAGGCAAACAAATCTTGGAAGGAATTGTGACAGCCCAGGAAGAAATACGTTCCTTAAAAACTCAAAAACGAGAAGGAATGCTAATCAAATTAGACTTGTCTAAAGCCTATGACCGAATCAACTGGCATTATTTGATTGAGGTTATGCGAGCATTTGGGTTCGATGACAGATGGCTTCAATGGCTGCGTTCTTTTATTTCTTCAAATTTCTCAATTTTACTGAATGGCATCCCTGCTCAACCGTTTAATAGCTCCCGAGGCCTCCGTCAAGGAGATCCACTATCTCTCTTTCTTTTCATTATAGTTGCGGAAGGTATAGGTAGATTAATCAAGGCTCATATTGCAGAAAGGAGGTTGCAGGGCTTAAAAATGTGGGGACCAGACCTTCCTTTGACACGTCAACAATTCGTGGATGATATCCTGTTGTTTTGTCAGGCTTCGGTGAAAGAATGCAAAGCTATTCTCCAAATCCTAGATATCGTTATGGCAGCTTCAGGTACCCAAATAAATAATGAGAAATCTAATGTCTATTTCTTTAATTCTAATCTTGCAACTCAGAATTTTTTAGCCAGAACTTTTGGGTTTAAAATTGTCTCTTTTCCAATGAAATATTTGGGCATGCTCTTAAATACTGGTCCAGTAAGAAATGCAGATTGGAAGGACCTCATTCTCCGCATGGAGAAAGAATTCATAATTGGGCATTCTGAGTTCTCAATGCCCCTGGTAGACTCATTATGTTAAAATCCGTGCTTCAATCCCTTCCACTTTACCAACTGTCCGGCAGAGCTTGTCCTAAAGGGATATGTAATCAACTGGTGAGTCTGTTCAAGAAATTTTTATGGCAAGGTGCCCAGGTCAATAGGAAGTGGGCTCTCGTAACTTGGGATAAATTAGTCAAACCGAATCTGCAGGAGGATTGGGACTTCGAGATCCTTTCATTCTTAATACTGTAATGGGAGCTAAACTTTGGTGGAGATGGATTCAGGGTGGACATGACCTATGGAAGAGTATATGGGTCACTAAATATGATATACCACACACATTCTCAGGTAAATTGAAAGTGGATATAGTACCAAGAGGTTCATCAATTTGGAATCTAGCAGCAACGAATAGGCACTTAATTCGATCACACAGCTTTTGGGAAGTAAGGGAAGGTCACACGACACTCTTTTGGGAAGATTCATGGCAACAAAGAGAGAAACTGTTCAACCGGCTTGATTTGGGGGAAATTTTTATTTTCACCAATACACCAAACAACAAGCTTATTCATAACTATTGGTGCCAGCAACAGAATCATCAGTGGAGGAAATGGAAAGATAAAATCCATTGGTCGGAAGCTCTGGACACGCAACAATGGAAAAACTTGGCAAAAGAACTCAAATCCAGGAAACTTTGTCATGCAAATGGTTCAGATATTCTTCGATGGGGCTATCAGACAAAAGGAATGTTCACTATCAAGGAAGGCTATCATATTCAATCCCAAAATGCTCAGCACAATGCAAGAATACTATGGAAGAAAATTTGGGTATTGAAACATTGGCCAAAAGTAGAATATTTTCTATGGTTGTTAAGCCACCACAAGATTTTGACATGGGAAAATTTGCAGAAGAGAGGAATTTATGGTCCATCCCGATGCTACCTATGTCGTGCAGGAATCGAAACAATAGAACATCTTCTCAATACCTGCTCAACGGTCCAGACTCTCTGGCGACGTTTGGAACAACTGTTCAGACAAACTGATAAAAATAATCAGAGTATCACGAAAACTATCTGAGCTTGGTGAAAGGGACGTTTTAAATGAGAAGTGTTGAACAGAGCCTGGAGACTATCACTTGGGTGTCTCCTTTGGAATATATGGAAAGAAAGGAATCATAGGGTTTTTAGAGATTAAGAACAAACCATGAATTAGATCTGGCAGCGATTAATAGAAAATATTCGTGAAACTATCTTAGTGGAAAGCTGGTCTGAGGAAGATTGGCAAGCTGAAGGTTTGGAAGCTCAAATGCTGGCCTATTTAAATTTAAAACCTCAAATGTTATATAAAAATATCTGGAAGTAAAAACCGCCGCATCAAACTATAGAGGAAAAGTGGCAGGCCCCTCAAAATGGATTTCTCAAACTCAATTATGATGGAGCATCAAATGGAAACCCAGGTCAAGCAGGTACTGGAGGGATTTTTCGAAACTCTCAAGGGGAATTTTGTCGGATTTACGCCTCAGATTTGGGCTTTGCCACAAATAATGAAGCAGAACTAATGGCGGTAAAACAAGGCCTACTTATTTCCCTTAGAGAAAATTACCAACGACTTATTATGGGGGGAGATTCTGCAATGGTTACAGGTGTTTTCAATAAATTACAGCAAGGGTCACCCTGGGATAAAATAACCAAAAGTTGGCGAACAACAGCTCTCATTCAGGAAATAAGCATGCTGATTAAAGACATCCAGTACTTGATTCCAAATCACATTCGTAGACAAGGAAATGAGGCGGCAAATTATTTAGCTAATTGGGGCTGTAAAAACTCAGATAGATCTATGGAGGCTCGACCAACTGATGCAATCTGGAACATTGAGTTACACTCCCTTCAAATTATTTTACAAAAGGATCTCAGAGACAATGTAGAGCAACGATCCCCCGATCGGGGTGCTCATCTTTCGAGGTTGTCAATAGAAACCGATTGACAGGTGGACAGCTTCCGTTAATCCTATTTTTATTAACCATGATGAGGCAGTACTTACTGTGCTCATGGCAGCATGTGGAAGATAGGAGATTAATTAAGTTTATGGGAAGACAGCCTGTGCTGTCAGGCATGCAAGGGAATGTTCTGGCGATGGAAAGATATTTGAATTGGCAATTTCGTTATGACATGCATTGTTCAACTGGAGTGGAAATTTTGAGGAGGCGCAGGAGGACGACGACAACCATACCCTGCATCAGACAAGCTGCTTTGCTGGGGTATGTATTCACCATTCTTCCGTATATGCTCGTTGATATATTTTGGGCTATGTATTGCTTTGGGATAGTTTCGTTTACTTGGTTTAAACCGGGAGATTATGGGTTTGTCTTTCCCCTTTTAAGCCCTGTAGACCCCTGTTTCCGCGACCCTTGTCACCTTTACTGCAATTATTTTGTTCTGGTAACGGTTCTGTTCAAGGCATCCCATGTTCAGAATTATGGAGTAGGGTGGGTTGAAATTACAAGGCCTATTATGTATGGGAGTTGTTGGGTTTGTTGGGTTATTCAGTCCATAGTTTATCCTGGCGTTGGGTGGGTTGAAATTACAATTTCTTTTCTACATGGGCGCTGTTGGGCTTGTTGGGTTATTCAGTCCACTGTTAATTTTGATGGTGTGTCACATCTCTGGTATGTGTGTTTCCTTCCTACTGTCATTGGTAGTTGGTGGACAGATATGTATGTCCAGCTCTATGCAGATATAATCTAGGGCCCTGGTTACCCGTTGCGAATTTTGCAGCCTCCTTGTAAGTGGGTTTGTATTTTGACCCGTCGTCGTCTCTTTGTAATGTCGACTCATAGTGTCTGCTTTTCCTTGTCTGTTTGTTGTTTTATTGTGTCCTCTATTTATTTCTAGGCCGTCTGTCTCTGGGATTGGGTTAATTGTTTTCAATTGACTCCTTTTCGAGGAAGAAAGATGTTTGTTGCGCTCAACGAAAATCTGCTAGACCCAACTGGTAATTTTGCTGATAGAGTCCAAAATTTAATGGTTTGTTATTTCTTGTCTCTGTTCATTCTTAGGCCAGTCTTCATCATGGTCAAGAGACAGACTCGTAACCCCATAGCCTTTAATCCTAATAAATGCAAACAGAAGCAGGCACAGCCTGAAGTTAGCCTCAGGAAAAGAGGAAGGAAGACGAGACAAGAGGTTTTACAAAACCTCTCTGAAAATTATGTTATTGGAAATTCTTCCAATGTCAGACAGGAAATTTGAGGATGGGAGCAGGAAATTCAAACTGATGAAGAAGATAATGCTGCTGAAGCAAAAATCATGGATTTCATCACAGATCCAGGCAATACCCATGGTCGTTTATCACTGTTTCATCAAATAGTTCATACTTACTGGATTGTAAAATGCCTCTTGGCTAAAGCTATGCAGATTTTTCCCCATCATCAAAAGAAGATTGAACCAAGAGTAGTGGATTTGTTATAGGATATTGATAATCAGTTGAACCACATCAAAATCACCCAGTATCAGGGTACTGATCGTATCAGTAGAATTGATGATCGTGTAGGCAGAATTGAGAAACAATTCCAACAGTTGCAACAAGTGGATATGCCAGGATCCACAGCAAAAGATCCAGCACCGATAGACTCCTCTGATGGATAGTAGTTTTAGCATTTTACTCATGTTTATCATATGCATTTTTGTTTTTTGCAAGGACATATATCACTCAATAGAGTTGTAGATAATCGAGTAAATAGTCAGTTAGTTAATGAAGTACATGGTCGAATGCAACTGTTTCAATTTTGGATAGATTTTAACACTCTAAGTTGGCCAACAGACATGGTTTCCTACGGCAGGTTGAGGCCACAGACTGAATTTTATTTTTTGTAACCTGCTTTCAAATTATAAATAGAAAATAGCGAGGCACTACCAAATTGACAAAAAAAAAAAAACAATATGACAAGATTCCTAACCATGGATATTCACCTCCACTTTACCATGGATATTATTAACTTGTAAATAGAATTTGTTACAATACCATGGATTATTAATACCATAGGCCCAAAAACCCTAACCTATTTCACGATCTAAATATTTAATAAATATTTTAATTTATTTTATTTTTATGACATTTTTTAATTAATTCTAAAAGAAAAATGGTTATAATTACTTTTGATATATTAAAAATATTTTCATAGAAATTAAATCGACGTTTTAATAAGATTTAGAATGAAAATAATTATATATATGGAGATGTGAAATTTCTATAATATAAATAATATTATATAGAACTAGTGTAGATCCATCTTAACTATGGATCCAAGCTATGTGAGCAACCAAAGTGACTAACAATGATATTCTTTCAAGTTTTTCATTATTGTATTTTCTTTTACATGATTGATCCAAAATATCGGTCTAATATTTACAACCAATTGTGTTTTTTTTAATTTAGATACTTTCTTAAATACAATACAATGGGATCAAATTTAAGAGAGAGGGGGAGGTGGGGTGGGAGATAGTGACATAGTTGGAGGGCAGAGAGAGAGTAATGGGGGGAGAGAGAGGAATGAAGAGAGAGAGGAGGGGAGAGAGAGAAGGAGAGGGGGAGGGGGAGAGAGAGATGGAGTTGGAGGGGGAGAGAGAGGGAGGAAAGAACAAAGGCATAGAAAGATAGAGGTGGAGAGAGAGGGGGAGTGGCGAGGGAGAGATAGAGAGAGAGTGAGGGAGAGGAGATAAAGGAAGAGACAGAAGGAGAGGAGAGATATAGGGAGAAAAGGGCAAGAGAGAGAGAGGGAGACATAGAGATGAAGGTGGGAAAGAGAAGGAGATAGGGAGGGAGATAGTGACAAAGTTTGAGTGCAGAGAGAGAGAAAGAGAGAGTGATGGGGGGACAGACATAGGGAGTTGGGAGAGAATGGGAGAGAGAGGAAGGAAGAGAGATATCATGAGAGAGAAAAAGGAGAGACATGGGGAGCTAGGAGAGGATGGGAGAGAGAGGAAAGAAGAGAGAGAGAGGGTGAGGAAAAACAAGAGAGTGAGAGAGATGGAGTTGGAGGGGAGAGAGAGGGAGGGCAGAAGAAATAAATAGAGAGAGAAAAGTGGAAAGAGAGATGGAGCGACAAGGGAGAGATGGTGATAGTGTTGGGTATGTGTTATATTCTTTCCATGACTAGGCCAATGTGTTGTACGTTGCATTGCAAGCAGCGCCCCGGGATTTTCTTTTTATGTGGACACAAGGATGGGGGGTGAACCCAAAGATGATGGGCGAACCTACACATGGTTTTGTGCATGTGTTTTGCACATGGTTTTAGGCATGATGGTTTTCTTCCCATGGTATTTTGTAGATCCAGTCAAGGAACAACGATTATGTTCTAATCCAGGGTTAGTGGATTAGGGTTTATGAATGCTTCAGCATGTATATATATGTATTGTAACATTGAAAGGAATATAAGGAAAAATCAATCTGGTAGTCACTGTTTTGGGATCCAAGGGAAGATATATGTGTATATTTTTTTTATGTTTTATGCTCTCACCATTGTTTATTTTATGTTTTAATAATTCGTTTGCTGGTAATTTATGTACAAGATTAAAACCTATTGATAGATTGAGGGAGAAAGGAGAGTGGGCAGGGGAGAGAGGAAGAGGGACAGAGACAAAGATAGATATATATGGAGAGAGTGTGTGTATGTTTGGGGGTGAGATAAGAGAGAAAAATACTGACAGACAAAGGAAGATAGAGATAGTTGGAGGGGGGAGAGGGGGAAGAATAGAGAGGGAAGATGAGAGAAACAAAGGGAGGGAGGGAGGAAGAGTAATAGGTATCGAGCGAGAGAGTGTGTGTGTGTGTGTGTTTGGGGAGGTGAGATAGAGGGATAAAGGAGAGATGGAGGGAGATATAGATATAGATGGTGGGGGGAGAGAGGGGGGGGAATAGAAATACATAGAGAGGGAGGGATATACAAAGACAGAGAGGGAGAGAAAGAGTTGTGGGAGAGAGGCAATGGGAGATAGAGTGAGGGAGAGAGTAGGGGGGAGGGAGGGAGATAGGTTAGAGATGAAGGGGGAAGAGAGAGGGAATAAGAAAGAGATGCACAAAGATAAATATAGTTATTATATAGTATTATATAAACAACTTAGATCCATATTAACCCCAAATTTATCAAGTGCTGAGATGGATCAAGTCTCTCAAGGTGCAAACCTTTCTGCATGTTCTACACATAAAAAAAAGGTTTCCACCTCAAGAGATTTGATCCCTCTCGGTGCTTGATAGATTCGAGGTTAAGATGGATCTAGGCTATTTGTAAACAATCCTTCACATATTGGAAGTGTTCATCATGTACCAATGCTTCCTTGATCTTTTCCTTGGTGTTAAATTCGCAAGAGCTCATAGTTTCCAAGTGAGACACTTGCAAACTTTTGTTAGGCGCATCAACCACCATGTTCTCTTTACCTTCGATGTACTTGATTTCAAAATAAAATTCACTAATTAGGGGCAAGCATCTGTCCTATCTTGAATTCAATTTAGTTTGGTCTAATATATATTCCATCCCTACATGGTCTGACATTAACACAAATTTATATCTGATAAATAATGCCTCCACATTTTTTATGCTTGAATGATCGTTGAAAGTTCTAATTTGTTGGTAACACAATTTCTTTCATGCTCATTTTACTTCCTTGAGTCATATCAAATTACATGTCCTTCTTTCATTAGTACTCAACCCAATCCTTCCTTACAACTAGTCGCATAAAGAAATAAGTCTTTCTCTGAATCAAAAATCCTCAAAATGGGTGCATGCCTGAGCAGATGCTTGAGTTTCTCAAATATGGTTGCACACTATGATAACCACTAAAACATTGTGTAACACCATCTTCCCACATTTACCCAAGCTACTTGGTCCACTGGGGTAAACATGATATGGATCTTCGGGGGAGAACCCCAAGATATAAAAATTGAAATTCCAGAAGAAAAGAGGAGAACCCACAGTCAAAAAAACCACAAAGAAACTTTTTTTATTAAAACAGGGAATATATGTAAAGGCTACATTGTGGTGGAAAATCTGTCCTTTTACAAAATGTGACTTTTTACTTATAGTCTTTTTTAGTTACAATACCATGGGTAGTTTCCATGGGTGGGTAAATATCATGGATGAATGAATACCGTGGGTAGATTCCACTTACAATACCATGGATGGATGCCACTTACAATACCATGGATAGATTCTGTGTGTGGATGAATACCATGGGTAGATGTCACTTTCCATTCAAATCATTCCTCCCTCCTTAAGAAGCAATGGTCCCCATTACTTGAAGTTCCCTCCTGAGAAGCCTGTGTTGAATATGAAGAGCCATTGAAGAGAAGGGTTTTGTGTAGTTAACCCATAACCGTGATTAACGAAGATCCGAAGATAGAGATACCATGTAATGCTTGTGACCAACTGTGATACTGACAGTGTGTGACCTAGAAAACGGACTTTGATGAAGTGTGGGTTTGTGGATGACCCATAACCATGAAAAATAAATATCCTGGGATAGAGATACTATGTAATGCTTGTGACCAACTGTGATACTAACAGTGTGCGGCCTAGAAAATGGACTTCGATGACAAGGATTTTGTGCGGTTGACCCATAACCGTAATGTTGACTGTTGATGAAGTAGCAGGTGCCTACATAGTCTGGGGTGGTAGGGAACGTCTCCAAAGACCCTAAGATGAATGTTGTTATGCTGAAATTGATGAATGTGAAGTAGGTGCCTACTAAAGTGAGGTGGGAGGGCACGTCTCCAAAGGGAACGCGCTCTGAATGTTGCTCCATATATAGAAACTAATTTAAAATTGGCATAACTCGGTCAATATAACTCAAAATATTTATTATAACCTGTTTCTAGAAATAGAATGACCATTCTACATCTTCCCATGTGATTGAAATCCCTATATGGACACTCTCGAAATTGAGATTCGCGTTGGAATTGTCTCACCATCACAAAAGTTCTAAAAAAATAACTAATTTTAAATCAGCAATACCTCCCTCATTCGAACTCCGATTCAACCAATTTTTATTTTTAATTTCAAATTGGGTGATTTTTCAAGAGGAGCTTAGATATGTAGTCAATTTTTTTGAAATTATACATAAAAACTTCAAAAAAATATAGGAGAGTTGTCGTCAACGAATTGTCGTCAAAACAATTTCTACAACATATCTGATTTTAAATCAACGATATCTCCCTCATTCGACTCTGATTCAGTCATTTCTTTTTTTTAATTTGGGTATTTTTCGCAAGGAATCCATATTTTTTATCTATTTTTATAAACTTTGCACCAAAATTTTCAGATCTGATCTGCAAACTCACTTCCCAAAAAATTCCTACAAAAAAATGAAAAAAAAAAAGTATTCCCGCTTTCCCCAAGAAAGTACGCTGTGGAGGTCATAGCACATGCATGAAGATTGTTGCGTAAAATTTGAAATTAAAATATGCATCAAACCCTCATTCCCATGGATTCGTAACCTAGCTCTAATTCCACTGATCCAGATCTTGGGGGGAGGCCCACAATATCTAAAAAAAATGAAATGGATCTTGGGGGGAGGCCCCAAAGATATGAAAAATTGAAATGCAAGAAAAAAAAGAGGAGAGAACACAGTAAATAAAACCACAAAGAAACTTTTTTTTAAATAGAGAATAATTGTAAAAGTTACATTGTGGAAGACAATCTTTCTGTTTACAAAATGTGACTTGTTACTTATTTTATTTTTTAGTTACAATACCACAAGTAAATTCCATGGGTGGGTAAATATCATGTGTGAATGAATACCTTGGGTAGATGTCAATTACCATACCATAGGTGGATGAGTACCATGGGTAGATGCCACTTACAATACCATGGGTAGATTCCATGGGTGTATGAATGCCATGGGTGAATCAATACCATGGGTAGATGCCATTTTCCATTCATATCAAAACATGCGACGAGAGGCTACTATGATTTGATTCAACCTCCTAGGTCACCTTAAGGAAGTGGAATCGACACCACATAACTACACAGACCTTCTGCATGTGCTATAGGACACCTAGGAGCCATCCAAACCTTCCAGGTGGCTAGCCTCTGAGACAAACTGACATTTTTGTGCATCAATCCCCCAGTCGTTCACTTGATATGGGCAAGAGTGTGACTGAAACCCTCCAATCGCTTCCACAACATGGGAATGCGTGTGACTGGGGACTTTTCCTAGTAGTTCTGAGCCCGTGACCTCGATTTATATGCCACTTTCTCGGGCCGAGAGCTCAGGTCCCTGCCAAGAATTCCATGACACTTCCAGAACTGAAAGATAACAACGAAACAATTATGTAGCTGCGATCACTTGAACAAGGACTTGACTGGACCCCTACTAGCCATGACAAACATTTCGTCAAACATGTCACAAATATGTAATCTACAAGTTTAAACAACAAATCTGAGCATAGGGGTCTCATACTTATCTGAGATTCACTAATAAGCATATTTCCCTTATCACATTAGATACATTATCGTATATTAGGTCATATATTCATTTTTCATTGAATTGCAAGTCAAAACATGATGAGAGCCATACATCATCACTATAAAAATACATGCTCATAACCACCATAATAGCAACAAAAATGCCAAGGATACAACAGCCATAGAATCCACATACAAACCAGTATATTACTTATGAGAGAACAAGGGAAAAGAACCTCTTATTATTGTATGCAAAGGCCAACCAAGTTTGGGACTTCCATGTTCCATCGAACCATAGATTGGATGAACCAAATCTTTATTTCAGCCAATCACCCATGTGCCATATTCCAAGCATGAATGTGGGACTCAAACCAAAAGAACCAACCAAGGCTTCCCGAGGCTAAAACACTTCACCCTCATCAATAGAACCAGGCTTTATCGCAATCCACACCAGATCACAAGGCAAAAATAATAAAATTGTAACACTAGGCTTTACCATGATCTCCACTAGATCACTAGACCAAAACAAGCATGGATACCACCAGATTTATCCACCTACACCATGAGGAATTTTCCTATCTCCTAGTCTCTAGGATTTACCGCAATCTACACCGGATCACTAGGCCCTAACCGAGACTTGAACCTCTAGACTTTCCCAGTATATCCTTCCATTCATTGGCAAGGATTCCTAAACCTAATCAAGGGAAACCACCCCTAGGTTTTACCGTATATCCCTCCATTCACCAGCAAGGATTCTTAGGCCTAGCAAGGCACACATTAACTGGCTTTACCGCAACCCACAGTATGGTTCAAGGGTCACTAGGCTAGTGGCTTTACCACAATCCATAGTCGGGTTCAGGGATCATTATGCCATGTGTTCTTTCATCTAGAGATCCACCTCACTCAGCTTCAAATCCATCCGACAATCTAGGTCAACCAAAACATGAGAACCCTATCACACCATGGCTATCCGGAAATGGAAAGTTTAGGTTGAAAAACACTGTCACACCTGGAAAATCATGCCCATGACAACAAGAGAACCAAGAACACACATGCATAGCCATGCATGCAAAATCTAGCAAGGAAATCACTCATGCAAATCGATACATGCAATAAAACTCGTTGTAGTTGCTTGATCCTCCTTTGCCTTGCTTGATCTTTGATTCTTCTTGCATTTTATTTCTTTCTTGATCTAATGTTGAAGTTATCCAAGAAAAAACTTAAGTGTCCAAGAGTATAAGAGAGAGAGAATAGAGAGAGATCTCCAAAGCTGAATTCACCAAAAAGGTAACAATTGATCCTCATAAGCGTTTTTATCAATTAGGCCTCTATTTTCTTCATTTTCCATTATTTTCCTTAATTTTCCTCCTCCCATGCAACCTACGAGATTTCAACTTCCTTTTCTCCTAATTTCCATTATTTTCATAAATGAATTACCAAAAATTCCATTTTTCCTTTCCAAATCCTTTTCAATTACCTTTGCCAATTTCCTTAGCCATAATAATCGAAATGAACACCCACACTAGGATTTTTTTCCCAACATTCAGCTTGGAATAAGTGTTCCATAACCGTGGTTATTATTTTTCCATTATTAACTTTTATTACATGGAATTTTCACCAGGGTTGTTACATATTTGAGGGAACACCGTCCTTGGTGTTTAATGACACCTACAACCAACAAGACTGTTGTAAGCACAACATATTACCCATGGAGATTTATTGCAATATTTACAGTTATCACCCTACTGAAAATCAAACCAACATGACAACCATAATGACACGACACCCATACCACTTATTGGATCTTTATAACACATCTCATGGTGGTATTTACATCCATATACAAATGTACACATACCAAAACATATGCTAAATCATATACCAAAACATCATACCAAAATTGCTTTGCCTCAACCGGAAAACAATGAAGGATACATAGCCAACATCTGATCCATCATCTCCCATGTAGCTTCATCGAGCCTAAAGTGATTTTATTACACTTTAACCTTCTCGGTTTCTCAGTTACGGAGCATGAGCATATTTTTCTGCAATATACATTATGGTTTTGGTTGGAATTATCCTTCTAGTTCCACCTGCAATATAGATCAGTCAATCACATGATCAACATATTTAACAAAAATTTTAAGCAATGACTCATGGAAAACATAATGGAATTTCACTGTCAAAGGCAGTGAAAGTTGATAGGATACTAGCCTAATCCTTTCAATAATATTGAAAGGTCCACAAAATCAAGGTGCAAACTTGGCACACGATCCAATCTGCAAGGAGATCTTATTTGGATTGATGCGCAAGTATCCCTGTTCCCCAACCTGAAACTCCTTAGACAACATGTTCTAATCTGCATAGTTTTTTTGTCTATCATATGTTGCCTTTAGATTCTTCTTGATTACCTACATTTCCTGTTCCATCTCTGCCAACATGTCTAGTCCAATCAATACCCTGTTCACCGGATCACTCCAACTGATGGGAGTATTACAACTCTACCCATACAATTCCTCAAACAGACTCATCATCAATGATTCCTAGTACCCATTGTTGTAAGTGAACTCTACCAGTGGAAGATACTCCACCCGCTTTTGTTATTGACGCACCACATACATCCTCAACATGTCCTCCAATATGTTGTTGACCCTCTTAGTCTGTCCATCTGTTTGTGGATAATAAGTTGTACTAAAGGCAAAATTTGTACCTAATCCTACGAACAACTCCTTACAAAACTTGGAAGTGAATTTTGCATTCATGTCTAACATGATCTTCTTTGGAACACCATACAATCTGACCACATCTCTGATTAACACCTTTGCCACATCACTAGCTGAATACATAGTCTTCATTGGAATGAAGTGCGCAACCTTTTCCAACCTGTCCACAACAACCATGATGGAATCATGTTGTTTGGATGTCCTCGGAAAACCTTTGATGAAATTGATGGAAATGACCTCCCATTTCCACTCTAGAATCACAATCCGTTGTAGCAGTCCACTAGGATGCTTACATTTTCCTTTCACCTGCTGACAATCCAAGCATATAGCTACAAAATCTACCACATCCTTCCTTAGATCCGGACAATAATGAAACTTTTTTACTAAAGTCAATGTATTCTAATAGCCTGCGTGACCTGAATATGGTTTTGCATGAAACTCCCTCAAGATAACTTTCTCGAGCTCACTATTTTCTCTCACATATATTTTGTCTTTTAACTTGACCAATCCATCTACTGTAAGACAATAGTCCACATCCAGTGTTCTTGCACCTGTACCTGTACTATGTTGCAATTTTTGTCTAAGCTCCATATACCTGATATCCTGCTGACCTGCCTGTAAGATCCTATCTTGTAGATCTATCCCATAAGAACTCATAGCTGCTATATGATTCACCTGTATCCGCCTGCTAAGAACATATGCAACCATGTTCTCTTTACCTTTGATATACCTAATCTCAAAGTTTAACCCACTAATCGTGGCCAACCATCTAGCTTTCTTGTCGTTCAGATTCTAATGGTCAAATAGATACCTCAACCCACTGTGATCAGTCATTAGACAAATCTCCTGCCAAGAAGATAGTGCCTCCACATCTTCAAAGCATGGATGATCGTTGCTAGCTCAAGATCATGTGTCAGATAATTTTTCCCGTGCTCATTTACTTTATGTGACTCATAGCACACTACTTGTCCTTCTTGCATAAGGGCTCCACCAAGTCCCCTCTTGCAAGCATCTTTGCATACCACAAAACCTTTGTATGGATCTGAAATATTTAGCACTAGAGCATGTATCAACAATTATTTGAACTGTTCAAAACTCGTCGCGCATTCCTCTGTCCATTTAAATTTCTTACCTTGCCTCTGTAATGACGTAATGGGATATACAACGTGAGAGAATTTCTTGATGAACCTCCTATAGTAACCTTCCAACCCCATGAATGAACTTACCTCTTCCACATTTCTAGGAGATTCCCACTCCATGATATCTCTTATCTTTCCTAGATATATTGTTATGCCTTACTTGGAGACCACATGCCCCAAGTAATGCACCTTTGTCTGAAATAAACTGCATTTACTAAGCTTAGCATACAAATAACGCTCTCTCAGCAATCTCAACACTGTTGCTAAGTGCTCGACATGCTCTTCTACATTCTTAGAATATATCTAGATGTCATCAATGAATACAATAATAAACTTTTCCACATACGAACACAACATATTATTCATCAAGCGCATAAAATTAGTTGGAGCATTAGTCAAAATTAATGGAACTACAACAAACTCATAATTCCCATATCTGGGCCATAAAGTTGTCTTGTAAATTTCCTCTTCCTTAATGTGTACCTGATCAATCTTTAAGAACAGTGTCCTCCCTTCAACTGATCAAATAAGTCGTCAATCCTAGGCAATGGATACCTCTTCTTGATGGTCACCTTGTTCAACTAGTTCTAATCAATGCATAACCTAAGAGTTCCATCCTTCTTATTCACAAACAATAACGGTGCACCCCACGGTGATACACTTGGCCGAATGTATCATTTGTCAAGAATTTCCTTTAACTGCAACTTTAGCTCTACTAACTCTGGAGTGCTCATCCTATAAGGTGCCTTTGATGTTGGTGTTGCTCATGGTACCAACTCAATAGAAAATTCTACTTCCCTGTGAGGTGGAAACTCTGAAACCTTTGTGGTAAATACATCTTGATACTACTGCAATATCAGGTACCTGCTTAACTCTTATGCATCCTCATCCTCCTAACCTCTGTCACTAGAAATATGCACTGCAAATAACACACAACATTTTTTGCGGCCGCGCTTTTCCTGCGTAGCTATCACCATCCTAACTGATGTTGATTTCTTTTTACCTCGTAAGATTCTTTGCTCTCCATTGTCTTCCAAACACTCAATGTATTTGTCATAAAAATCACCCTTAGTCCTGTGAAGATACAATAGTCCACACCCAAAATCATACTATACAATCCCAACGACAATACATTCAAATGTGTTGATGTAGACATGTCATTCAACTCAAATGCACAAGATCTTACCCAATGATGAAATTTTTTCTTTGTACCTGTAGCGAATTGCACTAACCAAGATTCTGCATGCACTTATTTATTCAAACCACACTTATCTACCAAGCAAGGGCTAACATAACTATAATTAGATCTAGGTTCAACCAAAATAGAAACAACTTGATCACAAAGCTTACTAACCATCTCAATGATAGATTCTTGATGGTCTATCTGCCTATTATATAGTGCTGCATCAATACAAGGAATACTCTGACCAACATCCCCAACATTTTGCGCCTCCTGTGCACTATATATCTAAGGCTTACCACCCCAATTCTACGAACAATCCCTTTTAAGATGCTCCTTACCACATGTCCAACACTCCAACCGTCTTGTAACATCACCTCTATTCTGCTGTTGTGACCCATGTCTCTGTCTAGATGCATTGAAATTCTTGTTTGGTGCCACATTTTCTCTCTTTTGCATTGTGAGGCCTTGTTCTTTTCGGTTTTCATCTACCTTTACCTTTATCCTTCCCTTTCCATCCTTGCTTAGATCCATTATTACACATCCACTGCTCGTAACTGTACTTCAGTTTGCCAAACTTCCTTAAGCCACCGAGGCTCATCATACTCAATCCAATCTCTAAATGCTAATGGAAATCAATTGAAAATTCATTGAAACTTTTCATCTTTAAGATACAATACATACCTCAATAGATCCAGTAACTTAGTCGTATACTCTTCATTTGTCATTAATCCCATATTTAGCTCATATAATTCCTTAGCCTTACTGTTGTAGTACCTCTCTGACAAGTACTTCTTCCTAAAAAGCTTCTTAAACTCATGCCAAATCACATCATCCCACCAAATGTCCGCTTTCCATTTGAGGTTGAAGATAGCTATTTTTTCATTCATTTTCTCTGTGTACTCGTGCAACTAAAAGAACTTCTTCAACCCAGGTAATGAAGCCTCTGCATCCTTTGGCTTCTTCAAGTCTCCATCAAAGATAGATGGCTTAGATTTCTTAAAATTATCATGCAAGTATCCCCTATCACTCCTCCTGTAAGGATGATAATGATGACGATCATAATGTATGTCTGAACCATAAATAGAATAGTACTTGTGTCCATCACCTCTACTATCTTTAGTATCCAACATCCTGCCATCTCTCACTGTGTCATCTCTATCCGACTTGTGCCCACCAAGAGATCTATTGCCATATGCCCCATTAGTTCTATCCTCCTACCCATGGTTGATCCAAAGTGGTGTTGGAAATATTGTCATTGATGGAAAAGGAGCAGATCAAGATCAGCAAAGGTATAAAGGAGCAGCAAGGCAAAGAAGACAAAAGTGCAGTGAAACTTCTACATTGAAGAATTTGTAATGATGAGAAATTGATTGATTGAGCTAAATTGTTGTGATGCAAAGGAAAGACTCCAAGGCAAAGGCAAAGTTTTTGCAAAGACCATGGTGATATATGAATGATAAATATTTTTAATTGATATTGGCATTAGGATTGTGCAATTAATCATTACATATGGCTAGAATTAATATTGGATAAATTATCTAATTTTGTTCTAATATTCAAGATATGAAGAGTTTGTAAACGAATGAGTGGAAGGAAAAGAGTCAAGCCTATTCAATTCATATTCCTATGTGGACTACAAACAACCATCAAATTATGTCTATAAAATATGTCATTTTGAGTGCATATTAGAGAGCTGGAGAAGGTGAGAGAGCTGATTGAGATATTATGCACATATGGATCTGATGTGAAGCAGATTTGAAGGGAGAAGAGGGAGAATTAAAGATGGAGATATGCAGAGTTGATAACCAAGTAAATCAGCATATTGTTTTCATGTTGTGTGAGGGGATTGTGGTGTCCTTTCAAGTTGTGTCTTGATAAAATGTTCAGTTGGAGTTGGTTGAGGTAGGAGCCTCCTATGGGTGGTAGCCTGCAGAAAACACATGGGATTTGGAGCTTCCATGCATGTTGTAGCTTGCAAAATTTGAGGTAGTAGCCTCATGTAGGTTGGAGCCTACATAAAATTAGATGTACTAAGGAGTTTTCTCCCTTATGGGTTTCCACTTATATCTTGTGTCCATTTGCATTATTACTATGTGTTGATGTGATGTGTTACTCTGCTTATTGCTTGTTGTTCACATATTCAGTTTCTTGATCATTATGTCTTGAGTTGCTCATATAATGGTTTTGTTAATGAGTTTAATAAAATAATTTTAATGTCTATGCATGGACTAAACTGATTCAACCCCCCTCTTAGTTTAGTCAAGGGTTCATCAATTGGTATCAGAGCAAGTTCCTTCTGTATAATTCTAATAGCTTGAAAGAGATTTGGTTGAGTCATGGACTATCAAAGTGTACCTGTGTTGAGTTCAACAATCTTTCATGAATGGAGAGATAAGGTTAAAACAAATTTAATGGCTTATGGACCTAAGGTATGGAAACTAATATGCGATGGTTATTTCAAAGACTCTCCCTCTTTGCAAGAACAACATTGGAATTCCAAGGCAAAATGCGTAATGTATAATAGTCTTCATAACAAGGATCTTGATACAGTAATGGATTTAACTTATGCAAAAAAAATCTGGAATAGATTGCATCTCATGCAAGAAGGAGACATTAGTGGTTGTTTTGTTGAGAAGAAGAAGATAAACAAGAAAAATAAAGACCCCTTTGAAAAGGAAAATGTTCAGTCAAATGCGGATAATAGAGATAAACATCAAGCTAGGTTTGACTCAGCATTGGATGAAATGGAAAAATTAAGGAATGGGAGCAGATACCTAAGGAAAATTGTGCAGATATGTGATGAGAGAGAGCATCAATACAAGGAAGAAATTGTTAATCTAAAGACCCAACTTGAAGAGGCAAGGAGAATATAAGAGATAATGAATATTCGGCTAAGGGAAAGAGAGGTACAATGTGAAAGATTATGATCCGAGATCAATTCAGCTAGAAGAGAGTTATATGGAAAGAACATGGTGTAAGCGGTTAGAAGAGGAGATTGTATTCATAAAGAACGAGGAAAAAATAGCCATAAAGGATAATGGAGTAGCCCTAAAACTACCTACAGAAGAAGAAGTCGGCTACAACATGATTTGTAAAGAAGCTAACACAAACAAGTAGCAAAACCAAGAACAAAATAAGGAAACAAAGAATTTCCATTTTTCAAGAATACAGCCTGCTTATAGAGATGAGGTTAGAAAGACTGTAAGATCTCAAAGGAGGTTTTCCTTTTCTCCCTTGAAAGATACCATGTTTTTTTGTTGCCATAAACCTGGACATGTTGCAACACATTGTAAGACAGAGAAAATCAATTTTAACCGGCAAAAAATGCAGCAAATAAGAAGACTCCCTCAAGCAAGCAAACAGAAAATACAATCCTTCACTAGGTACACAAATCATTTCCATGGTTACTGTTATTTGTGCAATGAATTTGGACATAAAATTGTTGAATGTAAACTCTATGCCAAAAGGGGCACAAAAGGCCACACACCAGCTCAACATATCTTGGTAAAATAAGATGATATTTATGCCACAATCTTGGACACAAGGCGAATGATTACATGTTGCCATATACTCTAAAGAACTCTAGAAATATGATGGAACCCAATCAAAGCAGACCAAATAATGAGTTAAAAAGAAATGCAGAGAGTAGAAGTCCAACTAGTATTAGAAGAGAAACATCAGCCCAGGGGGAGTGGCAACATCATGAGGACAAATTTTTTGTGTTATGAATTTTATAACAATCTACTCCAAAATCCATAAGAGAGCAGACAAAGAAAAAAAAAAAAAGGGAATGATTTTCTGCACACACAAACAAGCCATATGATGATTCAAAGGCACAGTGAGGTCAAGGCCAGAGGAAGGCCCTTACTCTGGAAATGTAGAGTCCTTTAGAGATTACGAGGTTGGAAAAGTTACCACAAAATGGATTTCAATCCTCTTCTGTTTGATGATGCAATAACTAACTGTGAATTGACATAACAAAGAACTAAATGAGGCTTCATTTCAGGTCGCCTACAACCATATGTTGTAGCATATTGAAAAAGGTGTTTTTGGTTGATGAATAATCCATTTCGATGACACATGAGGGATACAGAGGGTAAAACAAAATTCTTAAGATTTTTCAAATCTAAAAATCCTAATGATGCATCAAAGGCTATTGAGAATTTTAATAGTATACTTAAACTAGTGTGAAAAAAAGGGGGGCACGCAAAGCTTTGTTTTTCGTAAACTTTATCATTGCAAAAAAAAAAGTGTTAATGAAAATTATCCAAAGAAGCATCGGAGAGATATAATTGTACATAATTCACATAAATCTGTCAAAGGTTTGAACCCATAACTCTACAAATCTTGCAACTTAGTATGCATAAGTCATTCATGTCGCGATTGTGAAAGCTAGTGCATTAAATGATGAAGAATTAAAAAGAAAAGAAAAAGGGAAGTATATTGCACTCAAGCAATACCGTTATCGTTGGATTCATATTTAAATTGAGCAGAAATCAAATGGCCACAATAAAATTCATGGAGAGATGCATGAGATCTTATCCAGATGGAAAATATATATATATATATATATATATATATATATATATATATATATATATATATATATATATATATATATATATATATATATATATGAAGCTCCACATAATGTATAATCCCCATTTCCGAGCAAAGCTCTAGCCGGCGCAATCATTCAAAGTATGAGGAGGCATATACACGAGGAAGTGAAAAAAAAAATGTCTTCGATGAGTGAAACAGGCCATCAGGACGAAATTTTAGCGCAATCTAGAATATTACAGCATAGTCTAGCAGTTGCAGTAGCATTCGCTGAATGGCTGAGTGTTACCTGTAAAACTGGGCAACATGGAAGTATGTGTTACACAGGTTGAAGGAAAACAAAACTTTAACATGGGATAATTAATGCAAGTGGTGCCAAAAATACTGACAAATAGATAATGAAACTTGTACATTTAGTATTAATTGACAAGGGATGGTGAAGAACATTACAAATTGTGCAGCACTCCAAGTGTTAGCATGATGAGAAATAGTAATTTAATGGGCAACAGTCATTTTTATATTCAGTTACATTGTAATGTTCTATTCTTGGAAAATGCAACAAATTGTTGGTGTTGAGGCAACGGAAGCTGAAGCTAGATGAACGTTTCATTTATGGCAGCAGAACAGATAGAGAGCCCAGTCTCCTAGCGTTCGTTGGTAATGAAAGTATGTACATTGGTGTATAGGCAGCGTTATTTTTGGAGCAGGAGCATCGCTATTATTGGAGCAGGAGCAACGCCATTATTAGAGCAGCGTTATTGGCCTCGGTGACAGCGTTATGGTGCAGTTATGGTGACAGGTTATTAGAGCGTTATTCAATGGTATTCTTGCCTATATTTGCTATCTTATGGCAGCGTTACAATGTCAATAACAAAATAATGTGCGTTACTCGAGAATAATATGCCAATAACATAATAGCATGTCTTCAAATAACCTCCTTAGTGTCTCCCAATTTCCATAGGCAACTGCAAAATAAATGTCATTCTTAACAGGTTCTTTTACTACTAAGGATGAAGAACTATCTTGCTTCTAGGCTTCAGTGACAACCTTGATTTCGGAAGCCATATTACTAAAATCCCGTAAGTTTGAAGGCCAGTGAGTTTCTTGCAAATGCGTTTTGAGTTTGACTGCCTTGTGGTTCAGTTATGTCCATCCTTACAGTAGCCAAGGATGCCACCATAACACTAAAGTATACAACCAACTTTCTTTATGGTTCCCTCTCCATAATACAACGTTTACATAGATCCACCTTATGGAATGTTACTCAATGCTAACATTGACATATCACTTTTACTCATCGACTCAACCTTTCCCATGAGGAGAGTGGTTGGAGAGCAACAACTCGAGACTCGGGAGCCTCTAACTTGTCACTAGCCAAGACCGGTCTGTCTTAGTCCCTACCTCCTTGTCGTTTAACATTTTTCCATCCATCTCTATAAGGACAAAAGGCACGCAGTCTTTATGTTGCACAATAGATAAATATTAAGTTATGTCATTTGGCAATGTTATATATTTGGCATATTGGTGCGATGTATTATGGAGTTGGGTCGTTTTGATTTTATATATTATAAAGTGGCGTGCATTTTATATACTAGTGTTATGCATTTGGTTGTATTTCCTTTGTTCCTAATAGTGTATTATGGACATATGCACTTCGACAAGAAGGTTATTAGATGACTCAACTTTAATATTGAATTCAATATTACACTGGCCTGAAATTTTGATATAGTACGTTATGTTGATTATTGGAAGGTATATTCTGGTTGCAAATGCAGGAGATTGTTGAGTTGTGTTATCAAGGCATGGAAAGGCCATTGAAATGTCAAAGGATCACAGGTTTGGTTTTACCAAGGATAGAATACGCATTGAAGCTTCTGTGCATTATATTGATGATGGGTATTTGAATGGAAAATTGAATTTTACAAGAGCTCTTGGTGACTGGCACATCAGTGTTTAATAAACAAGCAGTGGTGCTAAATGTACGACGAATGGAAGCGATGTTGTCGGGGAATGATTGCCCGCTTTCTATGAATTTCACAAACTTCGTGTAGTTATTCTGAGATAGAGCATCAATAAGTTGGAAGTTGGTGTAATCTGAAAAATAATAATAATAATAATGGCAAAAACTACCAGAGCATGGGATAGCGTATGAGGCCCCCGCGTACAATCAGCCCCGCCCGTATTCGTTAAATTTGAATTGGAAGGTGCAGAATTGGTGTTTTCCATTTCTTATTTCAAGTTTGTTGAGCTCAATGCCTTCTTTGGGTCTGGTGGCTTCGGAAGGCTATCTAGACCGTGCGATTGAGGAGAACCCTCGTCACTGAGATTTTGGTTGAGCGACCCGTAACGTGTGTCTGAGCGTTGTTTGGTTGAGTGGCGTTCCGAAATCTGGGCTATTTTTATAAGGGGTTCCGCAAAAACATCCGCTAGAGGGTATTTTCCTTGTAGTGATTGTAAGACATGCATGCAAGTTCATATAATTGACATGCAGAGCTGTAAATTTGACATGCACAGTTATATAATTGACATGAAGGGATGTAAAGCAGGGAAAATTTTAAGAACCCCCCTAAATTTATATGTATAATAAATGGGAAAATCCCCATGATACATAGGAAAAATTGAAGGTGATTTTATTAATAATATAATAAGTATATATAATTTTTTTGGTGAATCTCTCATGAGATTATATTATCCCGTAAAATCATGGTGAATCACCAGTACAAATGGCAAATCACTAGTACAAAATGGTGAATCGTTATCTAGTGGAGTTCGGGGTGTTGGTTCCAATGAAGATATGGTAGTTGAACCAGGAGTTGAAGGAAGCAAACCACTAATACCAAGCATGGCACATGGTGACTCGTGAGGGAAGTAGTTCTCGTGCAGTTTTGAAAACGCGTTCTTCTAGTTTTTATAAGTGTAGTGTTGTTGCTCATGCTACTACTAGCACTGATATTGAGGTTGGAGAGGAGTTTGAGGAGTCCTCAGAATCTGAGCCAAATGATGTTCATGTAGCTCCTGGTGATGATCCCATGTGTAGTGTGGTGATGAGTTTGATTAGTGATCATGAAGGCAACAAAATATTCAAATTTAAACAGACCCATTACACAAAATCCATGAAGAGAAAACTCTAGCAAAAATATTGTAGTGCAAATCTAGATTTTACAGCATTATTAGAACTCCCTGCTGCTCTACAAATAGATCCATGAGATGAAGAAATGGTAAAAAAATTGGGGACCGATATGTTTTATGGGAAGGAAAACTATTCCTGTTCAAATTATTTCAAATGCAGAGACTTGATAGTTTTCAGTGAAGGAAATATTTCTGAGCGTAGGGATTTCTCAGAACCTTTTTTAGAGAGAGCACCACAATGTATGAAGTTATATTAGAATTTTAAAGGTTATATGCATTGTAGATGTCGATGTTAGAAGTGGAAGAAAACACTTCAAATATTAGCAAAAGATATCACTACAAAGTTTTGCACTGCACAAAGGTTTTATCTAATATGCAGGCAACAAAGGCTTCCTTATATGAGTAAAATATTATTTGAGAGAGAGCTTGAACTAGCTATTATCTATTTGTTACAAATTAAATTATAAAAGGCTAGCCTCTCCTCTCTTTCAAGTTGTTGTTGAACTGTGAGATCACTCTACGCCATACTAGAACATTTATTTTGCAAACACCTTAAATACATTGTGTGGCTTGGAATTTTCGATTTTATCCTTTCTTGGTTTATGTTGTAAAAGGGTTTTAATAAGATAATACACAGAAACCCCCTTTACCAAAGGTTCAATTCTAGAATAACTTATTGTTTTGGTAAATATATTAAAATTTCACTCATTTAGGCTAATTATAAGTATACTCTTCAATGAATTACAACCTCAATTATAGCTTTTAGAGTTAGATTATGCATTGTGATGAGTGGTAATGTTGTTTTGAGTATGAATAGTAGGGGGTCGGGTTGTTCCCTTGTGCACTGGGATTTCTTTGAATGTATAAAACAAGGCCTTTGTATGTGTCATAATCATACTATGTACAGATTTGTCAAGCGCATGCATGTTTGTGTACAACCCATCTCGAATATGGAAAGATCAATATATATGTAATTACCATCTATCTTATTCACATAATGGTAGCATTATTAGTATGTGTATATGTTTTGTGAAGGCACAACATCAACGGAAACTGCAAAAGACACAGAAGTCGAAGCTATACCTATATTGATGTTGTGAGAGCCAATCTGGATGGTTTGCAAATATGGATAAGTGCCTCCAACCATCGATATAGTATAGTCTTTGTAGAA
The DNA here is from genome assembly GCA_034641835.2 of Pinus albicaulis. Classification (NCBI taxonomy): domain Eukaryota; kingdom Viridiplantae; phylum Streptophyta; class Pinopsida; order Pinales; family Pinaceae; genus Pinus; species Pinus albicaulis. Next base: position 1,185,679,044 of record CM076582.1, read on the forward strand.
ATACAGATCCTATGTTCACAAGCATCGAACTTGGAGCAAATATGGTGGCTCTTTATCCTCACTACGATCATTTCATTCATGTATTTTACCATCGGAGTTGGCCTCGGTATCACTAAAAGTAGCAGAGGTACGACACTTTAGAGGGAGCCTCGATGAAGCCACTATTGGTGCAGTAAATAAAGTTTAGCGTGACCACAATCAATGCAGATTCTACTGGGATGATGGATGGCTTTCTTGAGAAGTAGTTTAACAATATGTGTGTGTGTGTGTGTGTGTGTGTGTGTGTGTGTGTGTGTGTGTTTGTGTTGATGATATATATGCCATACTCAGTGTGGCTTATGGGTAGATATTTATATATATTAATCCTCATGATTTGATGTTAATCGATGGACATGCCCCCAAGGTCAAAAATTCACAGGGAAAGCAGCTAAAGAAATAAACTGATAAATAATTCAAGAAGGATGCTTTGTGCATTCGCTACTATCTCATTTACGGGCCACGGAAGTATTGAATTAAACAAGTGCGTATGATCCATAGGAGCATCAATGAGTGTGAATTGCAGTGAACAATCCATTCTTTGCTAGAACACATGATTAAAATGTGTTAATGGTTATCATGGCATGCAACAACATAAACGCTATCGCGGAAATGAGCCATTGTTGGAGCGAAATAACATTGTGGCATCGTTATTGTTATTACAATAGTATTATTATCACAGAAGTGTCATTTTCATTGATATTGATCCAGATTTATGCAAGAACGCAATAGAATAAACATATAACCATAAATACAAAGATGCAGCGGAAATAAAACTTCATTTCATTAATATCAAAGAACTGAAATTTGCTTACAGACAAAATGGAAATAAACTAGCTAGGGCGCTAGTAGCTATCTCTGAGAAGAGATGTGGCGGCTACAGGCCTCCGAACTGAGTTACAATGAGGCTCAAGGGCCTATTTATTATTTAGAAATAATGGAAAACCCTAAACATCCAAAATCCTAACCCTAGGAGATGAAGTGCCAAAACTATGGGCCCTGTTTGGGTAAATTGGTGTTTCAACTTCCCGAGGACGTAACTTTGGCATAAGATCTTCGTTTGATGTGAACCATACCTCGTTAGAAAGATCTATCCGAGGAATAAAAATTTTGAGTGAGCAACATCAATCCATGGACCCATGTTGCTCCTGGTTTTCCCAAAAAACGTCGTTTAGGGCCTCAAAATGGCTCCGAAAGTTCAGGACCCGAAAAACTGCTAAAAATAGTAAGTTGTGCCAAAACTGAAAAACTGAAAGAGACAATGGTGGGGCCCTAAGTGGAATAGGTGGGTGACCACCAATATCCACCTGGATCATTCCTCCCCCCTTAGGAAGAAGTGGTCCCCATTGCGTTAAGTTCCTCCATGAGATGAGGAAACTTCTGCTGAACTTGGTCCCTAGTGAACCACTTTCCTTGGTGCAGGAGTTGGCCAGATTTGACAACTCGATACAGTTGGATCTTCTATTGGCAAGTGTTCTTGATTTTCATGTCCATGATACAATCTGTGGTGGCATATTCCATGCAGTCTGGGTTTAACTTTGTTGGTGTGAGTTGTTCTGCAATCTCAGAGGTGTCCAGTAGAGGTGGGAAATAGGGACGAAGGCAGTCCACATTGAATACTGGGTGAAAACCAAGGAATGGTGGAATACTGAGCTCAAAGGCATTGTTCCCTAAAGCCTTGGTGATGGTGTACAGCCCGTATCAGAGCGGGCGAAGCTTGCAGTGGGGTCCAGTGAGTTGCTCCTTCTGCAAATGTAGCCACACTTTGTCGCCCACCTGGAAGTTGTGTAGCACCCGATGTTGATCATGGCATTGCTTGTACTTAGCATTGGCTCTGTCCAATATGTCATGAACCTGTTGGTGGATGTGATGAATGTGCTCGATGAAGCTATTTGCTCTGTCAACTTCAGACTGGACATGAGCCGAATCAGCTTCAGTAGCCGCAAATGGCATGGCTACGTCAATGGGACATAGTGGCTGGAATCCCAAGCCCACCTGAAAGGGGTTGTGGCCGGTTGAGATGTGGAGAGCCCGGTTATAAATATGTTGTACATAGGGGAGGCTCTCGTCCCATGTGCGTGGATGATTTGAATTGTACATGCGCAGAATGTGTACAATCATTATGTTGACGACCTCTGTCTAGCCATCTGTTTGGGGATGGAAAGCTGTGGGCTTGGTGAGCTTGGTGTCTAGCATTGACCAGAGGTTGGACCAAAATGCGCTGAGGAACCTGCTATCCTGATCTGATATGATAGAATTTTGGATCCCAAAGTGCACCCACACTCGTTCAAAGAAGAGTTTAGCAGTGGCTTATGCTGTGATATTCTTCTTGCAGGCCGCCATAATGGCCATCTTCAAGAATCTGTCGACGACCGTGAAAACACAGTCATTTCCATGCTTAGTATAAGGCAGACCTGACATGTAATCCCTGGAGATGGATTCCCAAGGTCGACTAGGGGTAGGTAGTGGATTATATAGGCCTTGCTTCTTGATGATCGGTTTGGCAATGACACAAGCAGTGCAGGATCTAATGTGCTTTTCGACATCCTTTCGAAGGTTCGGCCAATAGAAATACTTCTGTGTTATTGCTATTGTTTTCTCGACCCTGAAATTCCCAGCGACTCGACTGTAGTGTGCTTCCCATATCATCTTGGCATGCTCGCTTGAAGGAACACAAAGGTGTCCCAGGTGACATAAAAGTGCATTTTGGAGGTGAAAATTTGGAACTTGTGTACCCCCCAAGAGTGCCTTGTATATGTGGCCGAATTCTAGGTCGCTCTCATAGAGAAGCGGCCAATTAGAAGTATCGTGCCCACAAGAGTTGAGAATGGTGGTGAGCGCCATGATCAGTGGTCAGCTGAGGTAGTCTGCAACATTATTGGTGCTACCCTTCTTGTAATTGATTTTCAAATGAAACTGTTGCAGATATGTGGACCACTTTTGATGGCGATCATTTTGAAACTTCCCTTGTGTCTGTATGAACTGCAGGGGCCGGTGGTCTATGTGGACAATTGTTTCCTTCCCCAAAATGTAATGCTTCCATTTTCGACAAGCTTGCACAATCAAATACATTTCTTTGTCATAAGTGGGATACTTGCGAACTGTGTCAGACAATGTCTCATTGTGATATGCCACTGGATGTCCCTATTGAGTAAGAACTGCCCTAATAGCATAGTCAGAGGCATCTGTCTTGATCTCAAATGGTTGTCACAAGTCTGGTAATGTGAGCACTAGGGCAGAACAGAGGAAATTTTTCAATTCTGTGAACGCCTTCTGTTGAGATTCCGACCAAAATAATTTTGCTCTCGCTCCTCCCTTGGTGACTTGAATCAAGGGCCAAGTGATATGAGAGAATCCCAACACGAACCTACGGTAGAAATTAGCAAGACCCAGAAAGCTACGAAGCTCTATTACAGTGGTTGGAGCTAGCCAATCCCGAATGACTTGGATCTTGGTTGGGTCCACATGGACCCCCCTTTGATCAATAATGTATCCCAGATATTGAACCTGGGTCATGCCAAAAGTGCACTTCTCCAAATTTTCAAACAACTTATGTTGCCACAGTGTTTGGAGGACTTTTCGGATGTGGTGGAGGTGCTCTTCCCAAGTCTAGTTGAAGATCAGAATGTCATCCAAGTACACCACTACAAATGAGTTGGTGAATGGCCGCAAGATGTCTTCCATCAACCTCATGAAGGTTGCGGGAGCATTCGTTGACCCGAAAGGCATGACCAGCCATTTTAAAAGGCCTTCCTTGGCTTTGAAGGCAGTCTTCCACACATCGGAGGGTTCGATTGGTACCTGGTGATACCCATACTTCAAGTCGATCTTGCTGAAATATTTTTCCCCTTTGAGTTGGTCTAGAAGGTCATCAATTTGTGGGATCGGGTACCTATTCCGAACAGTGATCTTGTTCAGCACCCGATAGTCAGTACAGAGTCTCCACGTCCCATCCTTCTTCTGTACCAACATGATCGGGCTCCCACAGGGAAATGAACTTGGTCAGATGTGACCTTTCTGTAGCAGCTCCTGAATCTACCTCTTGATTTCATCATTCTCTAGAACAGAGCGCCTATAGTTCGGTCCATTGGGTAGCGGTGCACCTGGGGTCATATCAATCAGGTGCTTGACCTGACACCCCTGTGGGTGAGGTGAATATGTCCCCGTACTCCTCCACAACCTTGTCCATTTGTTGTTGTCGTGCAGAGGAGCCCTGTCTGGAGGTCGTGGCCATAGTATTCTTCTTTCCTTGGGGGCAGATCATCAGGAAAACGAATTTCCTGGTTTGGGAAATGAGATTACTGCATTGTTTTGTAGTAACCAAAGAGATAGTGGCTGGAGGTGGTACCTCTGGTATCTTGTACAACTTATTTCCCAAAGTAACAATAATAGCACGAGGCGGAGACTCATACACAGCATGATGCTTCTACAAGTATGGTTGTCCTAACAATACATCAGAAACATCAATAGGAGCAATGTCACATAATACCTCATCCGTGAAGGGCTTGATGCTATAGGGAAGGCGGCACTGCTGGCTGACGCAGAGATCTCGTCCTTGGTGAAGCCACCCGATGGTGTATGGATGTGGGTGAACTGTGGTCAGAAAGCCCAACCGCTTCACGGTGTCTGCTGAAATGAGGTTCTTTTGGCTCCCATTGTCGACAATGAACTATACCGGGGATCCCTTTACACACATCTGGGAGTGGAAGAGACATTCCTCCTCCTCTGGATCTTCCGGTTCCTCCTTCTGGATCTTTGTAGTGGAAACAGTGGCGTTGGGCTCCGCATCAATAATCTGTTTCCCTTTTTCATTCCCCTTGTCAGGTTCTGATTCAAAGTCGGAGCATGCATCTGACTCAGATGCCGTCATCTCAGCCACCAACGACTGCTTGGCCCGACACTCACTTGTGTTGTGAGTGGAGCTCTTATGGAACTCACATCACTTTCTCGTGTCCTTCTTTGGCTTTGCGGTGTTGTTATTTTCTTGTGGCTTTGACAGGTTCTCTTGAGCCGCCATGCCTTGGCTCTATCCTTAGTTTTGCGGTTTGGGAGCACCTTTCCCTTGCTTTTGATTTGCAGATCCAAAGTCTCGCTTATTATGTTTGAATTTCTGTTCAATCTTGGCAGCATACCGGTATGTCGTACCAAGCGAGGAGATGTCGAGGAACTCCATTTCCTCCTAAATGTATCTGTGCAGACAACTGCGATACTTTAGCACCAAATGTTTCTTTGAATCTTTGATACCCAACTTTGTGCACAGGGTATGGAACAGATTCGTCAGCTCATGCGCATCTTGATCCCTTTGTTATCACAACGTGGTCCATTGTATGTACTTGTCCTCATAGCTCCCCACGAGATAGTATTTTTCCTTGATGGCGTCTCAGAAAGAATTCCAAGTGGGTATGGCCGAGAACATAGAGGGTTTTGTCTCGTCATTTTTCTCACAATAGGTTTCCCACCAGTCCTTGACATGGGGGGTAGCTTTGAGGAGTGCAAAAATAATCTTCTCCCGGTCAGAAAAGTCATGAACCGAGAAATATCCTTCTAATAGATTCAACCATCTATCTATGACATCTACATATATTTTACCGGAATGTAAAAATTTACTTGTACCTTAAAGGGAGTCGCACCTCTAGAGTGGCTGCAGGATGCAGATGCGCCGCTGGTGGGCAGCCGTTGAAGGATCTGGGCAAAGTTATCCATCATCGCGTTCCTTTGTTTTTCGAGGGCCTCCTCAAGCAATATTTTGATAGGATCTCCTGCTCCCTCATCTTTCTTTTCGTCCCCCATGGGCATCCATCAAGGTTTGCGAGGCTGAACTTGCAAAGGTTCCACCAGATCGAGCCCTAACTCCTTATACCCTGACCTCGTTAGGGACATGCAAAGAAGGATCGAGACAAAGAAGACCACTCTGATACCACTAATCCAGATTTATGCAGGAACGTAGTAGAATAAACATATAACCATAAATACAAAGATGCAGCGGAAATAACACTTCATTTCATTAATATCAAAGAACTGAAATTTGCTTACAGACATAATGGAAATAAACTAGCTAGGGTGTTGGTAGCTATCTCTGAGAAGAGATGTGGCAGCTACAGGCCTCTGAACTGAGTTACAATGAGGCTTAAGGGCCTATTTATTATTTAGAAACAATGGAAAACCCAAAACATCCAAAACCCTAACCCTGGGAGATGAAGCGCCAAAACTATGGGCCCAGTTTGGGTAAATTGGTGTTTCAACTTCCCGGGGACGTAACTTTGGCATACGATCTCCATTTGACGTGAACCATACCTTGTTAGAAAGATCTATCTGAAGACTACAAATTTTGAGTGAGCAAAATTAATTCATACCCATGTTGCTCCCGATTTTCCCAAAAAACGTCGTTTAGGGCCTCAAAATGGCTCCGGAAGTTCAGGACCCGAAAAAACTGCAAAAAATAGTAAGTTGTGCCAAAACTGAAAAACTGAAAGAGACAATGGTGGGGCCTAAAGTGGAATAGGTGGGTGACCACCAATATCCACCTGGATCAGATATGGAGAGCACAAATGTTAAAGTGAGGAGCGTTAATATGAATGATGCTTAGAAGAACATGCATATTATTTGAAATAGCCTTAAAAAGGATTATTGATAAGGCAAAAGAACTCACAAAAGTGGTGTTGGTAGGGCATCACAAAGTCATTTTTGAATCACGGTGAAAATTCTCCCTGAAGCAACATTAACTTAATGTGCAGGCGTATTATTATTTTATACCAGTGTTCATTGCAAATTATTATAATGCTCTATTATTGTTTTAGTATGTTATATTACAATAAATTGAGCATATAATATAGTTTGAGAATGATACCAAAGCTTGGGTAAGTATTTACATTATTGTACAAAGCTAGAGAATGTGGAAGGAAAAAACTATGTGAAAGCTCATTGAACTATCATTCCCTTGAGATTACAAGAATTTATTTGCAACTTTAGTGCACATGCCACTTGTTAGTCTCAGCGATGTGTGTTGTTACTATTGATTTTATGGGGGCGTTGTGCTGGCTTTTTTGGGGGCATTCTTACAGAATTATATCATATGCATATTATTATGATATAGGTATATCAGTTTTATTCCAATATGAGGGCAATCCAAACACCAAGCAAGAGAATATTTATGCTCCTGCATTATGGAAGCACAAAGCACTTATTATTTGGAGAGTATCATATGGACTTTATTGTTTATATACATGCAATTGAAATGATTTACAAAGTGTTCTCCCAACAAAATCATATGGTGCAACAATCATTTTTGAAGCAGTTTTCATCTTCAAGTGACACTTATTAAATCTAGAGCAACCCCAACAAGCCATATGAAGTGGCATTCATTCAAAGACAAAATGAATAATGTTTATGCAGAACTTAGAGAGCAGTAATGAGATGATGGAAGCTACACTGAGAAATTTTTCTTCAGGCTACAAGACATTTGTAACCCCCTCGCCATTGATGTTAAAGGGGGAGGTAATCAATGACAGGGGGAGGATGTGTTGCCATCAATGCCAAAGGGGGAGACTGTTGGAAATATTGTCATTGAAGGCAAAGGAGCAGATCAGGATCAACAAAGGTAAAAAGGAGCAACAAGGCAAAGAAGACAAAAGTGTAGTGAAACTGCTACATTGAAGAATTTGTAATGATGAGAAATTGATTGATTGAGCTAAATTATTGTGATGCAAAGGCAAGACTCCAAGGCAAAGACAAAGGTGTTGCAAAGACTGTGGTGATACATTAATGATAAATGTTTTTAATTGATATTGGCATTAGGATGGTGTAATTAATCATTACATATGGCTGGAATTAATATTGGATAAATTATCTAATTTTGTTCTAATATTCAAGAAATGAAGAGTTTGGAAACGAATGAGTGGAAGGCAAAGAGTCAAGCCTATTCAATTCATATTCCTATGTGGAATAAAAGCATCCATCAAAATATCTCTATAAAAGATGTCATTTTGGAGTGCATAAAGAGGTTAGAGAGCTGGAGAATGTGAGAGAGACGATTCAGATATTATGCACATATGGAGCTTATGTGAAGTATATTTGAAGGGAGAAGAGACAAAAGTAAAGATGGAGATATGCAGATTTCATAACCAGGTAAATCAACATATTGTTTTCATGTAGTGTGAGCGGATTTTGGTCTCCTTTCAAGTTGTGTCTTGATAAAATGTTCAGTTGGAGTTGGTTGAGGTAGGAACCTCCTGTGGGTGGTAGCATGCAGAAAACACATGGGAGTTGGAGCTTCCTTGCATGTTGTAGCTTGCATAAATTTGAGGTAGCAGCCTCTTGTAGGTTGGAACCTACATAAAATCAGATGTACTAAGGAAAAGGAGACTTCCTTTGCATCACAACAATAATAAAATCATGGTTTTCTCCCTTATGGGTTTCCATTTATATCTGGTGTCCATGTGCATTATTATTATGTGTTGATATGATGTGTTACTATGCTTATTGATTTTTGTTCACATATTCATTTTGTTGATCATTATGTATTGAGTTGCTCATGTAATGGTTTTTTTAATGAGTTTACTAAAAGAATTTTAATGTCCATGCATGGACTAAAATGATTCAGCCCCCCTCTCAGTTTAGTCAAGGGTTCATCAAGTGGCCCCTGTCACTGCAATTCTGACAAACTCTAAAGGATTATTGCATTAACCTTTGCTTTTTTATCTTGTGCCTGCATGATTTTTTCATTTTCCACCTTACGACTCCTTATTTCTGCCTTCAAGCTTCTCAATGTGTCTGCCAAGTCAAAAGTGTTCCTAACACCAAGCTACTCATCTGACCCATAAGGAGAATCTCTTGAAGTGTAATCTACCATCTTGCTATTCATTTTGACCTCTTTCCTGCAAGGCAACTTGTGTCATCTAAACCAAATCACAATAAACCCATGTACCTTAGCATAATTCAGGGAGGATATCTCATCTGCAAGATCAACCGAAGCAGCGTAATACATGTATAAACATAATCACAACAACATATAGATGTATAACATATAGACATATTAACATATAGAAATCATTTTAACCAGATTCCAATCATCAGTGCGTGACCATATCAATCGCATACCATGAACTCATGAATGACAACAACAACCATACTGTCATACGTAAGAAATTGACATGCATAAACAATGTATAACCAATCATACACTCATGACGACACATTCCACAAAAACCTCGTCAACCTTCACATGGTGACATCACTGCAACCATGGCCAACACCATGCATATGCAACAAGCACATAGACCACAAGCATATAGAGCAACCAACATGAATGCAAGACCAACACACCGTCCATCTAGTCCGACGGGCGAACCATGCTCTAATACCACTCTGTAATACCCTCTTCCCACATTTACCCAAGATACTTTGTCCACTGGGGTGAACATGCGATGAGAGGATACTATGATATGATTCAACCTCCTAGGTCACCTTAAGGAAGTGGAATCGACACCACATTACTACACAGACCTTCTGTACCTGCTACAGAACACCCAAGAGCCATCCAAACCATCCAAGTCGCTAGCCCCTCAGAAAAACTGAATTTTGTGTGCATCAATACCTCAATCATTCCATTGATATGGGAAAGAGTGCTAATGGAACCCTCCAGCTGCTCACACAGCATCAGCATGCGTACGACTAGGGACTTTTCCAGGTAGTTTTGAGCCTGCGAACCTGATTTTTGTGCCACTTTCTCAGGCCCAGGGCTCAAGTCACTACCCAGAACTCCATGACACTTCTAGAACTAAAATATAACAATGAAATAATGATGTAGATGCAATCACTTGAACAAGGACTTGACTGGACCCCTACTAGCCATGACATCCATTTCTTCAAACTTGTCACAAATATCTATTCTACAGTTTTAAACAACATATCTAAGCATAGGGGTCTCCTAATTATCTGAAATTCCCAAAGAAGCATTATTCCCTTATCACATTAGTTGCATTATCATCTACTAGGTCATATATTCATTGTTCATTCAATTTCAAGTCAAAACATGATGAGAGCCATACATCATCAATATCCAAATACATGCTCATAACTAGCATAATAGCAACAAAAATACCAAGGATACAATAGCCATAGAATCCACATACAAAAAAATATATTACTCATGAGAGAATAATGGAAAAGAACCTCTTATTAATGTATGCAAAGGCCAACTAGGTTTAGGACTTCGATGTTCCACTCGACCATAGATTGGATGAACCAATTCTTTATTTAAACCAATCACCCCCATGCCATATTCCAAGCATTAATGTGGTACTTGAACCAAAAGAAACAACCAGGGCTTCCTGAGGATAAACCACCTCACCCTCATCAATTGAACTAGGATTTACTGCAATCCACACCGGATCACTAGGCCAAAACAATAAACATGTAACACCAGGCTTTACCATGATCTCCACCAGATCACTAGGCCAAAAAAATCATGGATGCCACTGTATTTATCCACATATACTGTGAGGAATTTTCCTGTCTCCTAGTCCCTAGGCTTTACCATGATCCACACCGGATCATGAGGCCCTAATTGAGACTCCACCCTTTAGGCTTAACCGTATATCCCATTATTCACTAACAAGGATTCCTCGACCTAATCAAGGGAAACCACCTCTAGGCTTTACCGTATATCCCGCCATTCACTAATAAGGATTCCTAGCCCTAATAAATGAAAACTACCTCTAGGCTTTACCGTATATCCCGCCACTCACCGAAAAGGATTCCTAGGCCTAATCAAGGGAACCACCTCTAGGCTTTAATGTATATCCTGCCATTCACCGGCAAGGATTCCTAGGCCTCTGAGGCACACATTACTTGCCTTTACCGCAACCCATAGTTTGGTTCAGTGGTCACTAGGCCAGTGGATTTACCACAATCCACAGTCTGGTTTATGGATCACTAGGTCATGTGTTCTTTCATTCAAAGATCCACCTCACTCAGCTTCGAATCCATCTGGCAATGGCAAGGCTAGGCTGAAAAACATTGTCACACCTAACAAAACCCATGCCCATGACAACAAGATAAAGAACACAAATGCACAACCATGCATGCCAAATCTAGAAATGAAATCACATACAAATTGATACCTGCAAGAAAACTCATTGTAGTTGCTTGATCCTAATCTTTGTTGCTTGATCTTTACTTCCTCTTGCCTTCTTTTTCCTTTCTTGATCCAACGTTGAAGTGCTCCAAGAAAACTCTAAGTGTCCAAGAGTGTGAGAGAGAGAGAGAATAGAGAGAGAGCTCTAAAACTGAACTCACCAAAATGGTAACAACTGATCCTCATAATCCTTTTTATCAATTAGGCCTCTATTTTATTCAATTTCCATTATTTTCCTTCATTTTCCTCCTCTCATGCAACCTTCCATTCACCTTCCTTTTTTCCTAATTTCCATTATTTTCATAAATAAATTGCCAAAAATGTCATTTCTCCTTTCAAAAGCCTTTTCCATTGACTTTGCCAATTTCCTTAGCCACAATAATCGAAATGAACACCCACACTAGGATGTTTTGCCCAACATTAAGCTTGGAATAAGTGTCCCATTACCGTGGTTATTATTTTTCCTTTATTAACTTTTATTACATGGAATTTTCACCAGGGTTGTTATACACTACCCCTTTCCTTTGCAAAGCTACGTTTAGATGCCCAATTTTTGAAAATTCTTGGATGAATATATCTGATAATATCTGACCAACCCCATAAAATATTTGGCATTTCTAGGAGTAGGCCATTCCATGATGGTGTTGATCTTATTAAGGTGAACAACCACTCCTTTTGAGATCGCATGCCCCAAATATTCAACCTAATTCTTAAAGAACTCACAATTAGTAAGTTTAGCATATAAATTGTGTTCCCTTAGTAACTGTAATATTTCCTTCAAGTTCTCCTCATGCTCCTCTTTGGTTTTTCAATAGAGAAAAATATCGTCAACAAATACTAAAACAAACTTGTCCAGGTGTTGGCTAAGTACATTATTCATTAAGCACATAAACGTGGGAGGATCATTTGTGAGTCCAAATGCACCACTACAAACTCATAGTCCTTGTATCTTATTGTGAATGGTGTCTTATGAATGCCTTCATCTTTAATCCTGACTTGGTGATAGCTAAAACTTTAATCAATTTTCGAAAACACAGTGGCTCCTCTTAGCTAATCAAATAATTCATTTATCCTCTGCAGTGGAAATTTATTCTTTATTGTTGCTTTGTTCAATTTCTAGTATTCGAAGCATAGCCTAGACACAACATCTCATCCTTCTTGTTCCTAAACATAATTGGTGCTCCCTATGGTGACACATTGGGTCAAATATACCCCATATCCAACAACTCCTTTAGTTGTGGTTCAATTCCACAAATTCAGTGGTGCTCATGTGATATGGTGCCTTAGAGACTAGCACTGAACCGAGAATTAGCTCGATATAGAAATTGATGCCACTCTTAAGTGGTAACTTTGGTATTTCTTCTAGGAATACATCGTTGTACTACTATAAAATGGAGTGATCCTCAATTTTAGTTTTACTGCCCTTTGCTACACTATTTACCTTAATCAAGAATCCAATACATCCTTTCCAATTGCCTTTATTTTCCTGTAATGTTGAAATCTATCTTACAAAAAAAAGTTTTTTTCTTTCCTTTCAGTGTTCTTCCCTCTCTTCATCATCAAGGAATTCTAATGATTTATTGCAATAGTCCAATGTGGTTCTGTGGGCTGCCATCTAGTCCATACCAATTAATACATCGAACCTAGCGGAAGGATGTTTAGGTTCATTGTCGTAGACATGTCAACTAGTTCTAGGTGGCATGATTTCACTACTTCTATTACTTTCTTCCTAGCTCCTGTGGCCAACTAGACTCCAAGACTTAATATTCTCTTTATTTTTCATGGTGTTACACAGTAATTTGTCACCGTCCTTACCATTCCCCGTCCCGCACAATGGAGGACCCATTATGTGACCTGTGAACACTGTCATGCCTTGAAAACATCATCAATGCATCCCTCTGAGTATGAGCTTCATTTCCCCTTGAGACATCTCCTTTCAAAATCCATGAAAAACAGCTCTTTTTGCATTGGCGCGGGTAGACAGTTCAGTGCTCACGCCAATCAGGGAAATCCTGTAAAGAGGTCGCGCCACTTGGCGCTCTGTCATAGAGCAGCAATCGCGCCACCCATTTTAGGGACTGTTTTTTAAATATGGATGGCGGAAGTTGAGTTCAAACAAACTCACAACCATTGCCTATCTTGAGTTGGGAGGTTTGGCTGCGGGAGTTCTATGGGAGGGAAGTAGTTTTGCCACCTTCTATGGAACCTTCCTTGTTGATAGGGCCAATCCCATAATAATAGGGATCCCAACTCCCTCCTTCCCCATCTATAAAAGCTTGCTCAGATCCATGGCAAGCTAGTCTTGAAGTGCTGAAGCTTTGCATCTCTCTATTCCCAAGTGCCTTTGTGCTGTAAAGAATCCCTTCTTTCCCTTAAGGCCCATTCAAGCGAGGAGACCATTGTTACGAGACTCTGGAGAGGTTTCCCTTTCCTTGGCGAGCTTTGCGAGACGTGGACAACCGGAGACCCGTTCGAAGGAAGTCGCGACGTCAGAACTTGGTTGTAACTTCTATTCGTTTATCACTTTAATAGATGACTATGATTATGGTTCCACTCCTTTTTCTATCATGTTAATGCGAGTAATATCTTTTCTGACCGATGTTTAGTTACGTATGCTGGTTCCTATGCATGTATCTATTCGTTTCTTCTGTGTGCAGGTGTTCATCCACGGAGATCGTGGAAGGATTGTGATCTTCCAGGGCTGAAGGACGGGGACATCTCTTCTTCAGATCTAGCGTTGGAATCCAGGTAGGCTCTTATCCCAAGTCTTTCATTCGTAACTAGGAGCTTGCGTCATAGCATTGTTTGTTTGTTGCTAGACCTCTGCTGGGCTAGTAGGGATCGCCTCTGTCCGCAGAGGGGATTTACCTCCTCAACAAATTGGCGACTCCGCTGGGGATCGTCCGGTTTTCCTTGTCCCGTTTATGATTGGTTCGCTTTGATTGTTTCTCCTAGCTTGATGAACCTTCTGGGTTGGATTCTTTCACTATTTTAGCTTCTTGGTTTGCTTAGCTTGTATTGGTCTGCTTTCAGATTAGCTTGTTTTTTAATTTTTATTGGAGAACTCGACTAGCGCGGGTTTTAACCCGACAGTCGCGCCACTTGGCGCTTGTTGCATTTGTCTGTCTCGCGCCAATCGGCCTCTGGCGCCAGTTTCAAGGCCACAGTCGCGCCACCCCTGTGACTTTTTTGAGTTTCTTCATTTCTTGGCTTTCTGAGCTTGACCAGTATTTTTCTTCTTGATTTTCTGATTGTCTGAGTGTGTTGGAGTCTTGTTTGACTGGAATTCACCGCTATCCTTTGGTTGTTTGCCTCTGTCTATCGATTTCACGATTTGAGCCCTAGGGCATCTAGTGGCTTAGTGAATCGAGCCCTCCATTGGGAGTTTTGGTGTTCCGATTGTCCTGTCAACTTGTTGATAGATTCTCCACGCTCTCTTACCAGTCTTTGATTGTTTTCCTACGTCTTTTGAGTGATTGTTCATTCCTTCATTCAGAATTCGTTTGCCTTGCTTTGGACCCAGATCACACGGTCCATCGGAAGTTTTCAAGTCTTTCTTTGCTTTGAGGGACTTTGGGTCGATTTAGAGATTTTTTTGCTTGCTTCGTTGAGTGAATGTTGTTTGCTTCGCTCTCTTAGATATCATTTCTCAAATTGTTCCTTTTGTTTTCAGTGCACATTAGCCATTAAACATTGAAAATCAAAAAATATATATATAATCTCTTTTGCTTTTGTTAAATTAGTGCAAATTGTGATCTTTTCCATATTGCTAGTGATTAGTGTTTGAATGAAAAGTGTGCAATTGCATTAGTTGCATTAGAGACATTCTTGTTTGTAGTCCGTTCGTTTCGTTTGCATAAAAACTCTCAACTCTCATTTAACTAGTTTTCATCGAACGAAATGTTGCACCGTGGCATATAGCTTGCATTTAGGAGACACTACATACGATAGGGCCTGGAAATTGAAACTTAATTGAAGATCAACTGTAAAATTCATTCAATTAATCTAAGGCAACATTGGAACTTAACGCAACATATTTAGAAGGTCTAGGCTAGAGACGTGTTCCGGCGTCGTTAAACCTAGCAGCTGTCGTTCGCCTGTTGGCTTTAGACAGCGCTAGTACGGACTTGCGCTCCCCGTACCGTCATGTATATAAAGGGAGACCCCTCTAGGTTTTCAATCCTTTATCCACAGGAAGCCGAGTCTGCCGCCCTATACCCGTGATACACCGAACACAGCATTCGGGGAGACTACCTGCACGTACGGAAAGTCCTTGGTCGATTTCTGTTTCATTTTTGAAACCAAGGTGTATATTGCAGTTCACGGATATTTGGTACACCCTTTGTGCCTAGTTTTTCCTGAGCAGTCATTTGGTCTTTTCTGACTTCCTAAACTTGAAAAGACCGTCAAGCGCTTGTCCTTTCACGCTTGTGTCAACTCTGAAAGAGATAGAGTCATCTTTTTATCGTTTCTCGACTCTTGAAACATGAAACGGTAGAATTTGTTTATTTTCCAATGTGGTAAAATCAATCTCCCACGATTACACACCCATTTAGATATTGCTTGTGACTGTTTGATCGTGTGTCTTAACTCGTTTTCAGCCCGTGTGTGTGTGTGCTCTCTTCTTCTAGTTTTTTGTCACAGTGGCGGAACCCTCGGTTTCGTCTACTGGTAGTCCTTACACGGACGATTCTTCAGAGGCTTCTGAGCCCTCTGTTGAAACACAACAGCCTGTTGTCTCCGAGTTCCCTGACGGGGGACCGGTCCTCGCCGAGCAACCCTTTGGAGAACCAGTTGAGTTTAACTGGCCCTTTTCGGACCCTGTGTCTGAATTGAGATTAGGAGCTGATTTCCTTTCTCTTACATCGGGTTCACCGTTTATTGCTGCTGTTTTTCCTCCTACTCCTCGCCGTCTTCTGCGTGATTTAACGGCAGGATCAACCATGAGTGATTCTGGTGAGGAAATTCCCGGGTCTGATGACTATCAGCGCATCCCTCGTAGATTGTTTGAGGGAGACGAGTCCGAGCTGGCTACCACATCGTCAGCTGGTCCTTCTTTGCCACAGGGATACAGATCTCTGGGTCAGATTATCTCAGCTGCTGCCTCTATGGGAATATCATCTCCTTCTTCGAGGCCAGCTGCCACTACACCCGGGGTGTCTCCTTCGACGCCCGTCACTTCTGTTCCCGTGCGACCCACTGTTTGTGTGGCTGCCTCTTCTGCTGTTGTCTCAGCATCTGCTACTAGATCTGGGCCAACTCCTGAAGACATTTATCTAGCTACCGCTATACCGGAGAATATCTCTCCGGAGGAGTATCGGTTGTTTTTACAGCAGCCGAACGCCGGGGCTGGACAAATCCCCCAAGATCCTTACCGATCTTTCTTTTCGCACTATGCACAGGACGGCACTCCCGTGTATGGTTTCCCGAGTCAGGTTGATGAGCATGGGGACATTTTGCATCTTCCTGCTCCTGAGGCTTATCAGTATGCTCAAGGTTTACCGTACAACCAGGCTCAGAACCTGCAGGCACAGCCTTTTCAAGGCCAACCTGCAGGCCAACCTGGCTATCAGTACGACCCGCAGGGACAGCCCAATCAAGGCTACCCTGCGGGCCAGCAAGGGCCATTCTATAATCCGCAAGGACCGTATTATAACCCTGTTGGTCAACCTGCTCAGCCTCAGCCGGGGTATCAACAGGGACCGGCCTATGGTCCTGGGGGGCAAATCCAGCCTTCTTTACCGATGCAACCGCAATATCCTGTTGTCTCTAACGTTGCATATCAGCCAGGACCACTTTATGGTTCTGCTTCAGGTCAAACTGGTTTCCAGCAAGCACCTGGTCCTGTTCCGCCACCAGGCCAACCGGGTCATCCGGTACAACCTGGTGTCCCGCCTCCAGGCCAACTGGCTTATTCGGTGCAACCTGGGGCTCACTTACAACCAGGTCAGCCTGCGCAACCAGCGCCGCCTGTTTATCCGGGCCAACCTGTTCATTCAGGGCCGCCCCCTCATTCGGGCCAACCTGTTCATTCAGGGCCGCCCCCTCACTCGGGTCAACCTGTTCATTCAGGTCAACCCTCTCATTCCGTCCACTCTGCTCTCCAGCCTGCTCACTCAATGCCGCAGCCAAATCAACAGCTGCGCCCTACGTACCAGGCTCCGCAGGGTTCTACTTATCAACAGTCTACTCATCCTCAGAGTGGTTATTATCCTCATGGTCAATCTCAACCGAACTATAACCACTCTGGAGGCTCTCAGTATCATCCTCCTCCACCCGGTTCTAACTATGCTCAGCAGCCAAATCCAAACGCTGCTTATACGGGGCAGATGCCTAATCAGGGCCCGAACCCTGGTTATCAAGCCCCACACAATGGTTACCAGCAACCAAATCAGTCTGGCTATACGAATTATGCCCCTCACGGTCAGAATCCTACGGGACAGAACCCATGGGGGCAGGGATATTCACAACCATCGTGGAGCATGGGTACCGGACCTTATTCTGGGACTGGCATGGGAATTAACCCTCCTTTGCCGTTCCTGGCTACCTTGGATCTACCGGAAGTTTCAAAGTTGACCAATGATCCGATTTCTCATAATCCATATTGGCCTCCGGTTCCAACCAAGATACCAGGAGATTGTCCCAAGTTTGAGGGCAAATCTGGCGAAGACCCCCAGGCGCATGTGATGACGTATCACCTCTGGTGTTCGTCTAACTCTTGGACTGACGATTCGGTTCGTTTGCGTCTTTTCCAGCGTACTTTAACAGGAGCTGCTGCTAAGTGGTACATAGAACTATCCCGTGGTATTTTTCAGGATTTCAACTCGTTACCATGGCTTTCCTCACGCATTTCCAGTTACCAGTCCGGTATGAGACTGGGACGCACCTCCTGTCTTCCCTGAAGCAGGACTCGGCCACTCACATCTCGGATCACATCCATGAGTGGCGGCGCCGTCGTCGACTGATCAAGTTTCACATACCTGATCAGATTTTGACTCACTGGTTCACAACCTCCTTTGTGAATAAAATCGCTCAGGATATCGCGATGGGAGCGTGTGTGACGGAGGAACAAGCTATCGCGCGTGCCCAGTATCTGGATCTTGTTTATTCACAATCCGGCACGCTTTATGACATCCTGCCTGATGCTCCACGACCCGGAGCCAAAAAGACCCCGCCTACCCCTACGGTGGATGGCGTCATTGGTTCCGTCTCTCAAAATTCGAAGAAGTCTTCGAATGGGAAGCAGAAGGCTAATTCTTCCAACAACACCTCTGCTAATCCCGCCTCATCCGATTCTGGTAAATCCGCGGAGGTAAATGCTGTTCAGGCCAATCCTGCAGACAAATCCTCCAAGGGGAAGAAGAAGGGCAAAGGCAAATCAAAATCTGATGCCCCAAAACCGGAATCTAAAACTCGAACGGAGGATGGCTCCCAACGTAAGCCGAAATTCCCCTGCCTCATCTGTGAAGGTGACCATTACACTAAGGATTGTCCACGACGATCCGAAATCAGTCAACTTCTTAAAGGCTCAAAGGGAACTCCGGCTGTTTTAAAAGAGCCATTTCCATCTCAACAGACCCAGATGGTCGAACAAGGTTCATCATCTGCACCGTTTGGGTCTCAGGTTTTCATGATGAAGACTAATGCACCTATCACTATCGCTACGAGATCGAAGGATTACAATAGTCAGCAGCAGGCACCCGGGAAGGCAGTGGCGGAAGGACCGCCTCCCCCACCTGCTTCTGGTTCATTGGAAATCGAGAAGCCGACTCTCGAACCCGTTGTGAAGCCGCCTCCCAAGGGTGTTCTTCGGAGATCCTCTTATAATCCAAATGCTCGTGCCGCTCAACATTACAGTATTGTTGAGGATCTGGCACAGGCGCCATGTGCTATGTCTGCACTTGAGGTTCTTCAAAGTTGTCCTTCACAACGGAAGGCTTTACTGTCTGCCATCGGTGGTATCGATCCCGCCGACTCGAGCCTTCTCACCTTTGATCTGGAGAATTTTACTCCCCGGCTTCCACATCAAATTTCTTTGATCATTCAAGTCGGGATTAACGGTCTGAACGTTCACAGAGCCGTCGTAGATGAGGGTGCATCTACTTGTGTTATGTCCTCCGCTTGTTGGAAGGCCATCGGCTCTCCAACTTTGTCGTCATCTCCCAATGCCCTTGAGGCATTTGATGGTCGGGAATCTAAACCCCTGGGAGTTCTCGAGAGTCTTGCGATCACGTTACAGGGAAAAACTGTCAACGTGGAAGTAGAAGTAGTTGACGCTAAACTCAACTACAATATACTTCTTGGCCGCAGCTGGACCCATGCCATGCTCTGCGTGCCATCTACTGTCTTTCGATTCATCAAGTTCCCTCATGGGGGCAAGATTGTCACAGTAGACCAGTTGTCATTTTTTACCTCGAGCTCCGAGAACAACGTGCCGTATGTGGATCAAATTCCGAATCCCCCAGACAGCATAGGACCTGGTCTCTTCAAAGACCCAGTCCTCATGGGTATTTTCCCTGCGCCGCCACCGGATACCGCTCAAGTTAACATGTTGTCCAGGACTGATGACCCCTGGCTGATTCCTACACCTGAGCAGGTATATGAGTTTGGAGAAACCATGCCTTTAACGCCAGTAGAGATCAGCTACTGTGAGATTTTTGCTGCATCGGACCCTCCACCTCCTCAGCATGCTCCGATGAGCATGGCTCTTGACGTCTACTCACAATCCCCTTGGCTTGGTCAGGCTGATTCGCCTGATCCTCTTAGAGAGAATTTCCCCTCAGATGAGGCGATCATTGAAACTATGTCTCTTGAGGAGCTACCCTGGGGCGATGGGCATCATCGTTCCTCGTTTATGCCTAGCTTGGGGGAAATGACTGACTGTCTAGAGCGCTATGCTACTCAGGTTCCTTCCCCTCCTCTTCAAACACCGATCTTGACGCATGAGGTCTTTTCGGAAGGCAATCTGAGTAACATTACTCATACGGTTCCTATCAACATCTCTGTCAAACCAGGGATTGTTGAGAACATTCATGTGGGTGTGACCTGTTCTCCTGAAGAGATCCAGGTCTATACGGAACTTTTCAAAGAGTTCATAGATGTCTTTGCATGGTCCTACGAGGAAATGCCGGGAATTGATCCTAGTATTGTCGTGCACGAGATTCCAACCTATCCAGGTGCTAAACCCGTGCGCCAACGCTTGCGTCCCATGCATCCTCGGAAAGCCGCCGCTATCAAGGCAGAGGTTGAAAAACTTCTGAACGCGGGGTTTATTTATCCTATCCCCCTTACAGAATGGGTGTCCAATATCGTCCCTGTCGATAAAAAGCAGGGTACCATTCGAGTCTGTGTGGATTATCGTGATATCAATCGCGCCTGTCCTAAGGATAATTATCCCACTCCGTTTATCGATCAGATTATTGACGATTGCGCCGGGAGTGAGATCTACTCCTTAATGGACGGTTTCTCAGGTTACAACCAGATTAACATTGCACCTGAGGATCAACATAAGACCACATTCATCTGTCTGTGGGGCACTTTTGCATATAAAAAACTCCCGTTCGGCTTAAAGAACGCTGGCGCCACGTTTCAGCGTGCGATGTCATATGCTTTTCATGATATTCGCCATATTGTCCAGCCTTATCTGGACGACTTGCCTGCCCATTCGGGTAAGCGAGAGGATCATCCCGAACATCTTCGCCAGATATTTCTTCGTTGCAGACGCTACAATATTAGGCTGAATCCTCATAAGTGCGTCTTCTGCGTCGACTCTGGCCGTCTTTTAGGCTTTATAGTCTCGAAAGACGGAATTCGCCTCGACCCTCTGAAGGCTGAGGCCATTATAAATCTCCCGTCACCCTCCTCCCTTTATCAGTTGCAGAGTCTGCAAGGGAAAGCGAATTTTCTTAGGCGCTTCATCCCGAATTACGCCGAGGTGGCCAAAGGATTCACTCGTTTGTTAAAGCAGAATGTTCCCTTTCATTGGGACGAAATCGCTCAAGAATCCTTTGAGAAGCTGAAGACATTGCTCGTCAATGCTCCGTTGCTTCGTCCTCCTGACTACCACCGCGACTTTACTTTGTATCTAGCCGCCGCATTAAGCACCATCGCCATGGTCTTGGTGCAGGATGACGAGAACGGTGATGAACATGTTGTTTATTACCTCTCTCGGAACCTTCTCGACCCGGAAACGCGTTATGCACATGTCGAGAAGTTGGCCTTAGCAGCCGTACACGCCGTACAACGCTTTCGCCATTACATCCTATTGCGCACGATAACAGTGGTTTCAGACTACAACCCCATGACATATATTCTTTCTAGACAATTGCTGGGGGGCAAGTACTGCAAATGGATCGTCATCCTGCAGGAGTTTGACTTGGAGTTCACCACTGCTAAGTCAACTAAATCACTGGTCTTCGCGGATTTGATATGTTCTCTCCCTTACGTAATTATGTCCTGAACACCCGAAGATCATATACCTGACGAAACGCTCGTTTTCTCTTATCGATACCGTGATCCTTGGCAATTATATCATAGTATCTTCGCATCGCAAACATTCTTGGTCTCAGTTGGATGAAGTCGTTGCACGCCGCTGATTCGGCACCAGTCCCAACCCTACCGCATAGTAGGAGATACCTTATATCGTATTGGAGTAGATTCGGTGCTCCGACGATGCCTTACCTTGAACGAGGCTGAGAAAGTCTTGAATGACTGCCACAGTGGCGCCTGTGGCGGACACATGTCCGGATATGCCACTGCCCAGAAGATTCTGAGGGCAGGTTATTTCTGGCCTTCTATATTCAAGGATTGTATCACTGCAGTCCGAAAATGTCATCCGTGCCAGATTTTTCAGCGCAAGATGCGCGCGCCGCCGTTGCCTTTGCATCCCGTTATTACCGTCGGCCCTTTTGCGAAATGGGGCGTGGATTTTATGACGTGTAACCCTCACTCGGCCGGGGGGCATGCGTATATCATTGTCGCCGTCGACTACTTCACAAAGTGGGCCGAGGCGATGCCTACACTAGCTGCTGACGGAAGAACGGCTGCTTCATTTTTATTCAACCATGTTATTGCACGATTCGGGGTCCCTCAAGCTATCGTCACTGATCACGGTACTCATTTCCGTGATTACATGATGGCGGAGCTGACAGCTGCGTTGGGTTTGCGTCACGACAACTCAACGCCATACTACCCTCAAGCGAACGGTCAGGTTGAAGCGGTGAACAAGGTTTTGGTCACTATGCTTCAACGAACAGTTGGGATTCATAAATCCAGTTGGCATCTCCAACTGTTCTCAGCTCTCTGGGCGTACCGAACATCTGCTAAAAGTGCAACAGGATTCACACCATTCCAACTGGTGTACGGTCTGGAAGCTACTTTGCCGGTTGAATGTGAAATTCCTCGCTCAAATTAGCTGTGGAGCTCTTACCGGATACTTCTCCTGAAGAAGAGCGTCTTCTGTATCTCGAACGGTTGGATGAAACCCGTTGTCTAGCTGCTTTGATTATCGAAGCACAAAAGAAGAGGGTCAAATCTCATTTTGATCAATCTGTTTTTCCCCGTTCTTTCATTGAAGGAGACCTAGTCCTCTTGTACGATCAGGCACATGATAAGCTTGGTGCCGGTAAACTCTAGCCCATGTGGCACGGTCCCTACATAGTAAAACGTGTTTTGAAAAATGGGGCCTACAAGCTTATAGACTACGAAGGAGTTCCATTGGCGCAGCCCAGAAATGGGCTGTACCTTAAGAAGTACTACGCCTGAAATGATTTTTTTGGTGTGGTGTGTGTACATAGGTGTGTGATTTTCATTTGTGTGCATGGTGTGGTGTGCTTTGTAAACATCTTTCTGCTGATCGGGTCTTCCTGGTTGTGCAGATGTCTTTTCATCCATTTGTTGGTTTCGCGGACGGTGCCTCCCGCAGTACCAGGAATCTGTCTTCCGCAGCCTGGGTAATCTACGATCCTGCTGGTGAGTTGATCGACCTGCAAGGTGTATGTTTAGGACGTACCACGAACAATATCGCGGAATATAGCGCCGTGTTGGAATTATTAACCGAGGCAGTAAACCTTGGTATCCGTGAATTGCTCGGGTACCTAGATTCACAGCTTGTAGTGTTGCAGCTGAACGGGCACTATTCGGTAAGAAACCCGTCCATTTTACGATTGTATTTGCGTATTCGATTACTGGAAAGGAATTTTGAATATATTACATATCATCATATACCCAGGCATTTGAATACATTAACAGATGCAGTAGAAAATTTGGTGTTAGATAGACATTTGCGCAATTTATAAATCATCATCACATGTAAAGAAGACTCATCCAGAAATAGATATGTATATATATAGATATCGAAATGTTTACATAGAAGTGTGTCACATAAAACTCAAAAAAATATACATAATTGTCTTAATACATCCTGAGACACTCTGTCTCTCAGAAAATAGGTGTGGCATAAATCCTAGAGACTAATCCGCATGGTGCTCATGATAGCACGTCACTGCACGCACTAGCCGCCTCAGGATTCGGTGGAGCCGGTTTGGAACTCCCACCGTATGGCGCTGGTACTCCATCGGTACGTCTGACAGTCGGGCATAGTCTGGGATCCCATGAACGATCCCCTCGAGGTTCTGAACCAGTGCCTCTCCTCCGGTGCCTTCCCCCTGGATCTCAGGGGCGAGTTGTGTCCTCCGGGAGATAGGAGACATCCCGGCTGGTCTCTCAGGTCCTACATCTGCATGCATATATAATTGTGTTTATACAAGTGTGTATTAACAAAAAAAACATATAAACATAAAGTCAAAAATATGAGGTCTTACCCAGCTCTTCATCCCAGTCGTCTCCTTCTGGTAGCGGGAGATCTGGGTCCCCTGTAAAGTCAGTTCCCGCATAGGGCCAATCTTCCACAACGATCAGTTGGCGCCAGAGCCACCTGAAGAACTCGGGCTTCCAGGACATCTGTTGCCCGCCTCCAGATCTGGGCATCAGTGCTGCCCAGCGAGCCATTCTCGGCTCTCGTGGTACCGGACTCGCCACATGGGCCTCTTGGCCCTGGAAGGTTGGTATGCGTTCTAGAATGAACAATACCAAGATGGAACCATACCCAAACTGCTTCAGTTTGCCCCGTTTGCACTTTGTGAGCTGCCTTTTCATGTTGATCGTGACGGTTGTTGCCCAATCATACAGTTGGGGACCCATGCATTCTGAGGCCAGTAAGAGTTGAGTCTTTGTAGCCTCGTGTGGTGCCTGCGATCCAGCAGCCCGCGTAATGGTGTGGAGTACAACTCTCAGTGCTAGGTCAGGGATGGTTGAGATGTATACCTTCTTACTCCCTGTTCCTGTTTGTGCCCCACGGCACACCCGCGCCATTACTTCTTCCATCTTTTCCCCTTATGGTCTTCTTCCAGTCAGTACAGGGATTGGACCCCTGCGGGATAATCCAGTAACGAAATAAATGTCAGTGACCTCCAATTCCAACACCTGGTCTCGTATTCTGAATACTTGGTCATTTTCATCCCAGAGGTTGATCAGATATTGGAGGAGCTCAGGCTGAGCTCGTAAGCAGGACGTGAGGAAGAACTTTTTTAAGCCACAGTCTCTCAGAGCATTCATACATGCTTGGCTTTGCATGGCCTCTTCGTCCTCATCTCCGTGTTCTCGTTCCTTCCATTCGATTGCCATTCTGACTGTTTATGTGCATTCACATGGTCCAAAGCCCCTGATTAGATCTTTTGTAAGCTTCAAAATTCAAGAAATTTGGCATAAATAGCGGAAATTTGGGTTCCGCCGCTGGCGCGACTGTTTTGCTGACAGTCGCGCCATGTGGCGCGGGCCCTTTGGTAAAAAGAGCTCAGTGGCGCGGGTCCGTGCCCGATACCCGCGCCACTTGGCCCGGCCCTAAAAATTCAAAGGTGCCCTTACAGAGCTGATTTCTAAGGGGAAATCATTAAAAAATGCATGGAAAGAAAGAGAAAAGGAGCGCCTCTTACCTGTCACAGACGAGACGCTGAATAGTTGCCTGGATTGGTCGCAATCACCGTCAGAAGATTCTGCTCCAAATGGACCACTGTTGCTCTCCACAAGGTAAATAGTAAAAAGTAATTTTATTTTTTACCATTAGACATATTTATAACTTTTCAACGTTAAATGAGCTTTAAAAGTTATTTTTTGTCAAATATTTGCATGTATTATGTCGAAAATGGATTTTACGCTTGTTGGGTATGTGCAGCGGCAGGTTTTTGCGACTTAAAAGGTGGAAACGAGTTGTATTTTATACTTTTTCGGACTCGGTAAACACACGAAAAAGTCACTCTCGAGTCATCTTTCAGCTCTTTTCTGACTCTCTAAATATGAAAAGATCGCCGAGGCCCTTGTCGTTTCGATCTCGTTAAAATGGACACGAATCGACATTCACCCAGTATAAGTTTAACCCTTTTTCGGGCTGGGCTGGATCGATTACGAAAAAGGAATACCCTAGCCTATCGCGACTAGGAGGTTTTCCCTGATATTGTTTTCTACCTTTTCGGATCTGGGGAACTATTTACGAAAAGGGACCTGTGGAGTTTTCTTTTCCGCTGTCTTTTCAAACTCTCTAAACATGAAAAGACGCCGAGCTCTTCCTTTGTCAGACTCGTTAAACCCTGATGACATTGGATTTCGTCGAAATGACGTTCTCCGAGTTTCTCCTTCCTAGGACTCGTTAAATGCACTAGGATGGATTCGCCCGAAGGGCGGACTTATATCACAAGCATATGCTATCCCCTTCAAGCTTCTTATCAAAAATAATTGGGGTACTCGCCAGAAATGGTGGGGGAAAAATGGAACCATCGTCGTTGTCGTCGGCAGTATGTCGCTCTTGAACATGGCACTTGTCTGCATTCGTGTCGGGTTGGGGACATCTCATCTCGCCGCTTCACTTTGCTTCCATGGGTTTGGGTAATCTCTTTTGACCTCTCATCTGTTCACTGCCTCGTCGCCATGACCTTTGATCCGTTGATGTCAAATACTGCCAAGTCCATTGTCGTGCCGTTCATATGTTCAAGAGAAGTTGGCCTCTGCAAATGTCAACCTTCCTCTGTTTCTCATATGATCCTAATTCACAACAAACATTATGTTCCTCTGTCTCGTGTCGATGATGTGGGAATCATTATGGCCCACCTTCGATCAAGGTCACTTCCTGTCGACTTCAACTCATTATCCAGGAAGCTGGTCTAGAGACTCCTGATGGTACCTTGGAGCCTGCATGCCTCAATGGTAGGTTCGTCGCATTCGACGTGAAGTTTACATCATTGACTTCCGATCGAATGATTCTGCGGGTGTTCGACGTCAACTCATTTATTCACACGCCGTAGATTGTACCCGTAGTACCTTGAGGACCATTGTCATTATTGGTGGTTTCTCTCGCGTCTGTTAACAGCTTTCATCATTGGCTGGTAATCAGACGATGTTCTTGCATGTTCGACATCAGCACACATATTCACATGCTCGAACTTGTACTTGTTTGGGTCGAGATGGAGCGCAAGACCCTGGATTGTGTCTGTTGTAATCCAGGCTGCGATTGTGGATTATTATCATTACGTACATGACTCACTGATTGGATGGCTGCGACCATACCTGAGTCTATTTGTTTGATCTTAGTTTGATGGCTGCGCCCATACCCTGGATCCGGATTATAGCATACTCTGTTCAGATGGCTGCGTCCATACCATAGATATATATCATGTACTTGAGATATCAGTTGTATCTTTCTGTGCAGGTTTTCCGACGGCGGGCCTTCAGTTGGACATGTTCTCGTAAAGCATTTCACCCCTCTCTCTCTCGGGCCTCATGCTTTAGGGGGCATCTGTTACACAGTAATTTGTCACCGTCCCTACCATTCCCCGTCCCGCACAATGGAGGACACATTATGTGACCTGTGAACACTGTCATGCCTTGAAAACATCATCAATGCATCCCTCTGAGTATGAGCTTCATTTCCCCTTGAGACATCTCCTTGCAAAATCCATGAAAACAGCTCTTTTTGCATTGGCGCGGGTAGACAGTTCAGTGCTCGCGCCAATCAGGGAAATCCTGTAAAGAGGTCGCGCCACTTGGCGCTCTGTCATAGAGCAGCAATCGCGCCACCCATTTTAGGAACTGTTTTTTAAATATGGATGGCGGAAGTTGAGTTCAAACAAACTCACAACCATTGCCTATCTTGAGTTGGGAGGTTTGGCTGCGGGAGTTCTATGGAAGGGAAGTAGTTTTGCCACCTTCTATGGAACCTTCTTTGTTGATAGGGCCAATCCCATAATAATAGGGATCCCAACTCCCTCCTTCCCCATCTATAAAAGCTTGCTCAGATCCATGGCAAGCTAGTCTTGAAGTGTTGAAGCTTTGCATCTCCCTATTCCCAAGTGCCTTTGTGCTGTAAAGAATCCCTTCTTTCCCTTAAGGCCCATTCAAGCGAGGAGACCATTGTTACGAGACTCTGGAGAGGTTTCCCTTTCCTTGGCGAGCTTTGCGAGACGTGGACGACCTGAGACCCGTTCGAAGGAAGCTGCGACGTCAGAACTTGGTTGTAACTTCTATTCGTTTATCATTTTAATAGATGACTATGATTATGGTTCCACTCCTTTTTCCATCATGTTAATGCGAGTAATATCTTTTCTGACCGATGTTTAGTTACGTATGCTGGTTCCTATGCTTGTATCCGTTCGTTTCTTCTGTGTGCAGGTGTTCATCCGCGGAGATCGCGGAAGGATTGTGATCTGCCAGGGCTGAAGGACGGGGACATCTCTTCTTCAGATCTAGCGTTGGAATCCAGGTAGGCTCTTATCCCAAGTCTTTCATTCGTAAGTAGGAGCTTGCGTCATAGCATTGTTTGTTTGTTGCTAGACCCCCGCTGGGCTAGTAGGGTCGCCCCGGTCCGCCGCAATTTGTCACCGTCCCCAATATTCTGGCCCCGGCACAATGGAGGACCCATTATGTGGACTGAACACCGGCCATGCCTTTGGAAAACATCATCAATGCATCCTCTCGAGTATGAGCTTCATTTCCTTGAGACATCTCCTTGCAAAATCCATGAAAATGTGCTCTTTTTGCATTGGCGCTGGTAAACAGTTCAGTTGCTCGGCGCTAATCGGGAAATCTCAGAAAGAGGCTGCGCCACTGGCGTCATTGAGCAGCACCGTGCCACCCATTTTAGACCCTGCTTTAAATATGGATGGCGGAAGTTGAGTTCAAACAAACTCACAACCATTGCCTATCTTGAGTTGGGAGGTTTGGCTGCGGGAGTTCTATGGGAGGGAAGTGGTTTTGCCACCTTCTATGGAATCTTCCTTGTTGATAGGGCCAATCCCATAATAATAGGGATCCCAACTCCCTCCTTCCCCATCTATAAAAGCTTGCTCAGATCCATGGCAAGCTAGTCTTGAAGTGCTGAAGCTTTGCATCTCCCTATTCCCAAGTGCCTTTGTGTTGTAAAGAATCCCTTCTTTCCCTTAAGGCCCATTTAAGCGAGGAGACCATTGTTACGAGACTCAGGAGAGGTTTCCCTTTCCCTTGGCGAGCTTTGCGAGACATGGACAACCGGGACCCGTTCGAAGGAGGCTGCGACGTCAGAACTCGGTTGTAACTTCTATTCGTTTATCACTTTAATAGATGACTATGATTATGGTTCCACTCCTTTTGCAATCATGTTAATGCGAGTAATATCTTTTCTGACCGATATTTAGTTACGTATGCCGGTTCCTATGCATGTATCTGTTCGTCTCTTCTGTGTGCAGGTGTTCGTCCACGGAGATCGTGGAAGGATTGTGATCTGCCAGGGCTGAAGGACGGGGGCATCTTCTTCTTCAGATCTAGCGTTGGAATCCAGGTAGGCTCTTATCCCAAGTCTTTCATTTCGTAACTGGGAGCTTGCGTCATAGCATTGTTTGTTTGTTGCTAGACCCCTGCTGGGCTAGTAGGGATCGCCTCTGTCCGCAGAGGGGATTTACCTCCTCAACACATGGTATAATCTTATACAACTTCAGTGCTAATATAATTGAGGTTAGATCCTAAATAAATTAAAAGTAAAACTGGTTATTTAATAATATTACCATCCATCTCGATGGTTGAGGCCTCATGATCTGCTTGTCAATTGTCCAGTGCTACATAAATTCGATGCATGCTCTGAGCCACATCATTCACCACCATTGCCTCTTCTATGTTGTATAAAATTTTGTTATTTTGCTTCTTCAGTTGAGGGAAATCCCATCACAGGTGGTTTCCTCCATTATTCCAACATTGAAGTTTCTTGTACCCCTAATCTTCTTCTCTTATTGGCTTGGAGGATTACTCTATGTTAGTAGGATATGTACGTTGGAATTCGCCTTTGGTATGAGTGGTGGATTTTCCCCCTTTCCCCTTCTTCTTATGCTTTAACAGTTTTGATCCTTTCCTCTAATCTTTATTTTCCCAACCAATCTTGATCTCAGTCTTATGTGTGGATTATTCATAATAGTAATTAGTTTTCCGAATAGTATCCTCTAATTTTTTGGGTTCAACAAACTTGATATTATCTTTGAATGTTTGAGGCAACCCACGAAGGTACCTTTGAATCTTTACTTTTTCATCCTTGATGTAAGGTACATACCTCAGTAATTCTTTTTTTTTTTACTCATCTGCAGTAAGTTTCCCAACTTGAGCTTATGAAATTCCTTAATCTTACAATCATAATACCTTTCCGATATATACTTCTCCTATAAATATTTTTCAAGCTCGCTCCACGACAACTCATTTTCTCCAATGTCTTAAACATTGCTTAATTCTTCCCAAAATATATTAACCTTTCCTTTTAAGTTGAAAATTGCTACCTTGGCTTTCATGTTTTCAGAGTAATTGTGTACCTTAAAATATTTCTTCTTTCCTAGTAACCAGGCCTTCACCTCTTCAAATTTCTTATTCTCTCCCCCAAAGTTCGGGGGATTTTCTTTCTTAAATTCCTTTGGTATTCAACCTTTTTCACTCCTTCCTTGTCGATAAATTATTTGACTTGTAGTACTTAACGACTTATTAAGATTATATGCCCTTCTCTCTAGAGTGTTTTGTGAAGTTTCTCTTCTCATAATATCTTCACTGTTAGAAATTAATTAACAGGGCAATGGAACACATAAAATTTTGTGGAAACATAAACACATAAAAGCATAAAACAAGAGAGATACAAATATACGTGGTTCACCCAATTTGGGCTATGTCCATGGAAAAAATGTCACTTCTTATTTTTATATTATCAAACAAAATGAAGATATACAACCTACAACAAATACATTGTAATTCATCTTCACTCTCACACAATATCCTCTCTCTTTCTTGCACAAAATAATCATACACATCTACAATACAATTCCCTCATATAAACCGAGGGTTGCCTTCTAGGGAAAATAACCCTAAATTAACGTAACTTCTAATTTCAGATGTTCTGCCTAATGAACAACCTAAATTGAATACAAAATTACAATATTTTACAAGGCAATTTTTCATATAATTTTTGCTTCTAGGGTGTTGCCCCCCAAAATTCCACCATGAAGGGCTCCAAAGAATTGTAGCCCTCCCCCCCTAGATCCCCCTGACAGCAATAGTGGGGGGGAAAGCCTTCCCCCCCCCCCCACCCAACACCTTTTTCAACAACTAGGATCCAACCATAGCTGAAACAAAAAACCTCTGAACAATTAGGAAGATAATCAAGCTCCACACCCAATAATCTCCCACTTGGAGACTGATTATATCAACTCCATCGTTGCTTCACTTGTTGGACAATGCCTTCACTTGGACCTAATTGGAACTTATCTTCACCATCATACTTGAATACCAATTGAAAGTGAGCATAAACTCAGTTTCTCCCTGGTTACCACCTTTGTCAACACATCTGTAGGATTTCGGCTAGTGTGTATATTTTCCAGCTTCAATTGTCCAACTTCCAGAACTGATTTTATGAAATGGTACCCGAGTTGTATATGTTTTTCCTTGGAATGAAATGTTGAGTTCTTTGCAATATGAATGGAACTTTGGCTATCACTATATAACCTTCTCATCTCCTACTTCTTGCCCAACTCATCCATCAACCTTTGTAACCAAATCATTTCTTTAATAGCCTCTGCAGTAGAAAAATACTCAGCTTTCGTTGTTGAAAGTGCAGCAATGTTTTGCAATTTTGAAACCCAACTGACAATTGTTCCACCTATATTAAACACATACCTTGTGGTTCTCCTCCTATTATCTCTATAACTTTCCATATTTGCATCAACATATCCCTGTAAAACAGTGTTTGAGCCTCCAAAACATAATGCTTGATTAGTGGTGCCTCTCAAATACTTGAGAATCCACTTCACTTCCATCCGATGCTTTTTTCCTATATTGTTCATATACCTACTCATAACTTCCATTACATGTGCAATATCTGATTGTGCACATCATTGCACACATTAAGCTTTCAACTACTTATGTGTATGGAACTTTAGAGATATAATACATCTCTTCGTAGGTCTTGGGACACATCTCCTTACTTAATTTGAAATGGCTATCCAAAGTTGTATTAATTGGTTTTTCATTTGTAGGTATTTAGAGTCCATTAACATTTAATTGAGAAGTAAATGCACAAATAAAGGAAACTAAATCACACAAGAATACACAAGAAATTACATGGTAAAACCCTGACAATGTGTTAAGGAAACCTCCATGGGGCAAGGGATTGCATTTCTTATTACTCCAGGTCAAAATATGACTCTCAAAGTTACATCAAGCCTCTCAGGAAATCATCAATTTAATATGGGCTATTTTGTTACGTAAATTCCTATAGTTACAAAATTGACTGAACGATAAAATATATTTACTCAGATAATTACATTATTAACATTAATTATTGTCATTCTTCAACAATATCCACATTGACAAAAAAATTCCTAATCCCTTGCCCATGCCCATTCATCATCTATTTTGTAAGCCAAGAGAAGCCAAACACCATCGCATATTCTCTACTAAAACTATCTTTGTGAACATGTCTGCATGATTCTCCTGTGTATGGACCTTCTTGAGAGCTACTTTGTCGCCATCGATCACATGTCTTACAAAATGGTATCTTATATCAATGTACTTAGTCTTACTATGATAAGTTGGATTTTTAGCCAAATGAATAGCACTCTGGTTGTCACATAACACATTCACTTTCTCCCGCATCCTTCCAATCTCATCAAGTAGAAATTTCAACCAGATTGCCTCTTTACAGGCATCTGAAGTAGCTATATACTCTGCTTCAGTAGTGGACAAAGAAATTGTTTCTTGAAGCTTTGACATCCAACCAATTACTCCACCTCCAAGAGTAAATACATATACTGTAGTATAAATCCTCTTGTCCAAATAAACATCCACATATCCGCAGAATGAACCTTCACTGCCATTAAAGATGATGTAATGGTCACTTGTGCCTCTCAAATAACAAAGCACCTATTTCACTGCTCACTAATGTTCTTCTCCTGGATATGCCATGAACATGCTGACAACTCCAACTGCATCTGAAATGTCAAGTCTTATAGATACCATCACATACATTAAGTTTCCTACCGCATTTGCATATGGTACACGAGACATATACTTCTTTTATTCATCAATTCTAAGACTCAAACCCAAAGAAATCTTAAAATGGAAAGCTAATGGAATATTAACATGTTTCACATTGTTCATACCGAACTTTTCAAGTACTTTCTCCACATACTTATGTCGTGGTAACCAAAGTGTTCAATTTTTTTGTCTCTGTGTATCTCCATGCCCAATATATGTTTTTTCACTCCAAGATCCTTCATATCAAATGTCTTAGAAAGTTGAGCCTTCAACCTGTTGATCTCTTCCATGTTTTTTCTTGCAATAAGCATATCGTCAACACATAAGACAAGGATAATGAATAAGACATTGAAAATTTTATACACAATGATCATACTCGTTTCTAGTAAAGTTCTCCCTCACCATGAAGGAGTAAAACTTCTTGTATCGTTTCCTAGGAGATTTCCTCAAGCCATACAATGATTTCCTGAGCTTGAAAACTAATATTTTGTTGCGACCTTGTACAAAACCTTTTGGTTGTTCCATAACAATATCTTCAGCCAAATATCCATGAAGAAAAGGTGTTTTAACATATAATTGTTCTAACTCAAGATCAAGTAATGCAATTAGTGCTAGCACAATACAAATAGAAATAATTTTTATGACTGGTGAAAAGATCTCATGAAAGTCAATACCTTCAACCTGAGAATACCCTTTTGCTACCAACCTCGCCTTATACCTTTCGATACTCCCATCAACATTTCACTTCAATTTGAAGACCGATTTGCATCCAACAACACTTCTCCCTTTAGGAATTTCTACAAGATCCCAGATTTTGTTCTTGGCTAAGGAACCATTTCTTCATCCATAACCTTTTTCCACTTTTCGCTATCAACATCATCCACTATTTCCTGATAACAAGAAGGTTCCCCATATTCAGTAACCAATGCAATAGATGAAGCAAAATCTTCATACCTCTTAGGTGTTATTCTTTCCCTTTTAGACCTCCTTAGAGTGATTGGTTGTTGAAATGGTTCCTAAAATTCAACAGTTTCCTTTGTATCTTCTTCACCTTTTTCTTTAGAAGTATCTACTTCCTTTCAAATTTCCGAAAAAGGTTTAGCCTCCAACTTAATTTGTTGATTCGATGATACCTATTCATGTTCAAATTTTACAACATCTGATTTTAGAAGAGAAGATTCATAAAATGTTACATCTCTACTAATGACTATTTTTCTTGAAGAAGGATCCCATAACCTGTATCCTTTCACTGCATATTCATACCCAAAAAATACATAACATTTTGCTTTTGGGTCTAATTTTGAATGTTGATTCTTTGGAATAAGAGCATAAGCCTCACAACCAAAAATCCTTAAATGTGAATAATCACAATACTGACCCGACCAAACTTCTTCATTAAATTTACAATTAATGACAACTGAAGGTGATCTGTTTACAAAATAACAAGCAGTAGATATTGCTTCAGCGCATAACTCCTTTTGCAGGTTATCATTTTTGATCATGCTTCTGGCTCTTTCCATAAGAATTCAATTCATACGTCTAGCAACGCCATTTTGCTGAGGAGTATAAACAACAATTGTATGTCCAACAATCCCTTCATCTTTGCAATATTTTTCAAATTATAAGTAAATTCACATCCATTTTCAGTTCTTAAACATTAAATTGATTTTCTTGTTTTATTTTCCACCATAGCTTCAAATTGTTTAAAAACATTAAATACATCAAATTTTCTTTTTAGCATATAGACCCAGAATTTCCTAGAGAAATCATCAATAAATGTTAAGAAGTATAATGCGCCTCCATAAAATACAGTAGGAGATGGTTCCCACAGATCAAAATGAATATACTCCAAAATTTCTTTACTATTATGACTTCTGGTTTTAAATTTTTGTTTAAATTGTTTTCCATATACACAATGTTTGCAAAAATCCAAACTCAAGGATTTCAAGTTATGAAGTAATTCTCGATTCATCGGTACCTGAAGGACCTTCTCGCTCATGTGACCTAGTCGTTGATGCCATAGGTGAGTACCTTCTTTTGTCTTCTCAGATATTGTTACTGCTTCGCTAACCTGAGTACTTCCTTTATGTCTGTAAATATTTCTGATCTTCTCTGCCTTTATAATAACCAGAGAGACCTTTGAAACTTTCAACACTCCATTTTGACCTGCAAAAATTTAACCTTCCGATTCCAATACTCCCAAAGAAATCAAATTCTTTCTTAACTCAGGTACATGTCTAACATCAATTAATGTTCTAACGGTATCATCATACATCTTAATTATTACATTTCACATCCCAACAGTTTGACAAGATACATTATTACCCATAAACACAAAACTATCATTCATAGCTTGATATGAAGTGAACCAATTTTTGTGTGGACTCATGTGATGAGAAGCACCATAATCTAACAACCAATTTTCATAATTCTAAGAGACATTGCAAACTGGTAAATCTTCACCTACCATACCTAATTCAGCAAATAAAACTTCACCAATCATACTTGAATGAAATTGATTTGCTTCCTTATTTGGGTTTTCAGCAGACTCCTTTGTTTTCCAACATACTTTCTTAAGATTCCCTATTTTGTTACAGTACCAACATTTGGCTTTAAACTTCTTTCCTTTTGATTTTTATCTAGAAGAACTTCTTTCTTTCTCCCCTCTCTCCTTGGATTAGCCTCTGGCTACCATGGCTTCTGGTGTGGAAGTTTCAATTCTAGACTTCTTTCATACTTCTTTAGATAATATAGCTCCCACAATGGAATCAAATTCCAAATATTCGGTTGTGCTCAAACTGATAGAAGTCACAAAGTGATCCCAATATCGGGCAAGGAATATAACAAGGTAATAGCTTTATCTTCTTCTTCGAACTTAAACTTCATATTTGACAACTAGAAAATAAGTGTGTTAAATACATTTAAATGTTTTTCTATTTTAGTACCCTCCTTCATCGAAAGGCAATAAAGTTGCCTCTTCAAATAAATTATGTTGGTTAAATATTTGGTCATATAGCGAGTTTCCAATTTTACCCACAAACCTGTCGTTTAGGTTTCTTCACAATGTTGAAGATAACTTCATTTTCCAGACACAACCTGATGTTACTGAGAGCTCGGAAATCCAAGTCCTCCCAATCCAAATCTATCATGCCAACATGTTTCTTTTTAACCCCATCTAAGGCTTTGTGCAACCCTTGTTGCACCATCAAATCCCCTACTTTCAGTTTCCATAATGCAAAATTGTTCTTAGAGGTGAACTTCTCCACATCAGACTTGACATTAATCATTTTTTCCATTTCTTCCTACACGGGCTCTTTTTAATTACTGAGTTATTTTTTTAGAAAATTTTTCTATTAGGGTTTCCTCTTTTTGTATTCAACTAGGGTTTTTTTGCTTCTTTCTTATAGTTTCTTTAAATAAACAAAACTCCCATAACTTTAAAGATAACTTCCAAAACTTTAAATATTTCATATAACTCCCAAAACTTTAAATATAACTTCCAGAACTTTAAATATTTCATATAACTCCCAAAACACTAAATATAACTTCCAGAACTTTAAACATTTCATTTTTTCAAAACCATTTATGCTAGAAAACCGGAAATTAAAGAAAATGTTTTCACTTGATTCTCTTAAAATTGTTTACGGATTTGAACTTCTCCCATAGATTTAAGAAAAAGAAAAAGAAAATGTACCCAACAATCTGTTTCCCTCTAAGATTGGCTCTAAGGCTACTTTTCAGCTCGATTGCTTCTTTGCAATGTTCATTCGATAGCCTCTCTCCTCTCTCCCCATCACTTTCTAGTTTGCAGGCTCCTCACAGAGTCATTTTTTCCTCTGGTTGTTGTGGTTAGTATTCTTGAATTTTTACTAGCTGCTTTCTAACAGCTCGATGGCAGATAGGCAGCTTAGCTCGACAGCCGACAATGGCTCCTTCGTTCAAAAAATCTGCAGCTTTGTGGGTCGACGACAGATAGGCTCAGAAATTCGAATCAGTCCTAAAAAAAACCTTCGTGGGTCAACGACAAACAGGATCAGAACTTCGAATCAATCCTAAAAAACAAGGTCTTAATATGTATTTTTCTCCATACAGAGTCTCATTCTACGGGCTCCAGACATAGTCTCATGTTGATTTCTTCTACTTCCTTTCGGGCTCTAGAATGCGACTATCTCTTAATTTAGTGGGCTCCTTGTTTTGAAACTTGCTTCGGTCCTTACGTTCCTCGTTCTGATACCACTTGTTGGTATTTTGAGCCAATTAACATTTAATTGAGAAATAAATGCACAACGAAAGGAAACTAAATCACACAAGAATACACAATAAATTACGCATTAAAACCCTGACAATGTGTTAAGTAAACCTCCATAGGGAAAGGGATTGGAATTCTTATTACTCCAGGTAAAAATATGGCTCTCCAAGTTACATAAAGCCTCTCAGGAAATCAAGAGTTTAATCTGGGTTATTTCTTTATGTAAGTTCATATAGTTACAAAACTGATTGAATGGTATAATGGATTTACTCAGATAATTATATTATTAACATTAATTGTTGTCATTCTTCAACAAAATTCTGCATATTAAATATTTCTAACACCTTTCCTACGTACTCACTTTGAGACAATGTTAATTTGTGACTTTTCGTGACTCTAGTTATTCTCATACCAAGGATTTGCTTTGCAACACCCAAATCCTTCATTGCAAATGCAATAGTTAATTTTCATTTGATCACATTTATTTCCTGCATGTTATACCCTCCAACAAGCATGTCATCTACATACAATAGCAATATAATATAGTTGCCATCATTTCGTTTCTTAAGATAAACACGGTGGTCAAAATGACATCTAATATAACCTTGTTCAAACATAAACATGTCAAATTTTAGATACCAGTACCTTGGAGCTTGTTTTAAGCCATACAAGCTCTTCTTCAATTTGCACACTAATTTCTCCTTCCCTTTGACCTCATACCATTATGGTTGTTGCATATAGATTTCTTCCTCCAAATCCCCATGGATAAAGGTCGTCTTTACATCTAATTGTTCAATATGCAAATCTTCTACTGCCACTGTACTTAAAATAGTTATGATTGAAGTCATTTTAACAACAGGATAAAATATTTCATCATTATACCTTTCTTTTGTGCAAACCCCTTCACCACAAGTCTAACATTATAGCTTTTTTTTCCTCCATCTTATTCCTTCAATCTGTAAACCCATTTATTCTGAAATGTTATTTTACCTATAGACAACCTGACTAAGTCTCGATTTTAGTTATGTATAAGGGATTCCATATCTTCTTTCATGGCTTGCTCCCACTTGTTCTTGGTTTCTACCTATATTGCTTCTTCATATCCTTCTGGTTCACTGGAATCAATCAACAATACATACTACATTGAAGGAGAATAACGTTCATGGGGTCTACTTAACCTGATAGATCTTTTAACAACTCTAGAAAATTTTTGAGGTGCATGTTGTTGTTTTTGTTCTGGCTATTGTTGATCATTATGATTTCCTAGGACATTTGAATTTAATTTTCCTGTGATCTCATCAAGAACTGTGTATTGTGTGTTTTCTTTTTCCTATTTCTTTCCGTGCAACTGATCTTTGTACAAAACTCTTTCATTGAATACCACATCTCTACTCCTGATGATTTATGGTTTTCATAATCAAATAAGTGATAACCTAAATCATTAGCAACATATCCAATGAAGGTACACTTCTTTAATTTTTCCTCATTCTTTTTTATGTTTTCTTTATTAATGTGGAAAAATGCTTTGCAACCGAAAGCCTAACACCCCACCCCACATTTACCCACTTTTACAAGCTCAGCAGGGTAAACATGAGACGATTTTTACTATGCATGACCCAACATCCAAGCTCCAGTTATGGAAGTGGGGTCTACTAATTTGAAAACTTACTGAAACCTCTCAGGGACACTTAAACACCCAAATGTCAAACAACATCCACTGATGATCTTACCTTGAGCTGGAACTATCTTTCGACTTGACCTCACAACCCAGCCGCATGCATGCCAAGCTATGCATGTGGCCAGAAGGATCCTACCGCACGCACAGGCCTTCCTCTATGTGACTACAGTAGAGCTTTCTCAGTTAAGAGACTGCGACCACAAGCTCTGTTCCATATTTTCAAGGCTAGATACATACCAACTACCTAGAACAACCCATTATTGTCCAGAATCTATTCTACGATGATGATAAGTCTACACAATATATACTAAGGGTAAGGTCTTGCCCAAACTTGTAAAACACATGATAAAAATTTCGTGAAACACATGATAAACATAGTAACTACAGGTCATGAATGCATATTTTTTCATTGTTTCCTTAGCTTCATCAGAGGATCATCAAGAAGGGTTAATTCCCTGTCGATCTAGCTGCAACAACACTAGTTATATTATGCATTCATATAACCATTCAATAACTTACCGAATCATGAATAAGATCCATAACAAGAGCGCATAATTTAACCATGCCTATACCTAGCATTAAACCATAATGAAACCATGACAAACCATTCATAAAATCAACACAATAACTAATACATGTGCTCATTGATCTCAATAAGAAATAACACATAATAACATATGTATAAAACCAACCATGTCAAGGACTTGCACGTACCGCACGACCATATATTGGGCTGAACCAAATCTCTCTTTTAGTCAATCACCCCCTGTTACACATCATTTTGTCATTGTCCCTGTGATCCCCATCTCGCCCATTGCAGGGTCATTTCTATGATCAATAAGCATTGTCATGCTTGCAAATACCATCATTGCATCCCTTGCCATGAAATCAACATTCTTCTTGTTGACAATTCCCTAAGCAGAGCTGTAAAAATCCCTATTTTTGCTTTGGCGCGAGTAGCTAGTTACACTCTCGCGCCAAGCTGGAAAATTAACACTGAGCCTGCGCCAGTTGGCGCTTTGTCCCAGTTAAGCACCCATGCCAAGCTGTTTATGGAATTTTTTTTAAAAATAGAGGCACAGGTTCTATTCCAACCACCTCGAGGATGATTCATTGGGAGTGGTTGAACTGAAACAACCACGGACTCCCTCCTTTAGTTAGTAGTTTCCACCTCCCTTGGAACTCTCCTAAAGGATAGGACTCCCTCCCACCTTTGTATGGATCCCAACCTCCTCCTTTTCCTCTATAAAAGGAGATATCTCTCTTAGTACAAACTAGCTGAATGGTTGAATAGTTGAACATATAGCTGAAAATTTTATCATAGAGAAGAAGCAATCATAGCTTCGAGAGAATAGTGCAGAGTGATTGTTTTTGTGTGATTGGGAACATAGTGAGATCTTGGACCTTTGTGTGTGAGGGTGTTGCAAACGTGCTTGGACACGGACCTGCC
The DNA here is from genome assembly GCA_034641835.2 of Pinus albicaulis. Classification (NCBI taxonomy): domain Eukaryota; kingdom Viridiplantae; phylum Streptophyta; class Pinopsida; order Pinales; family Pinaceae; genus Pinus; species Pinus albicaulis. Next base: position 1,185,719,170 of record CM076582.1, read on the forward strand.
GAAGGAGAGCCTCAACATCAAGGCTTGGTTGTAAACTCCCCTTGTCTTTATCATAATAAAATGCATTTGATGTTTATCTTCCACCCTTGTTTACATTTATAATGATATTTCTAGCATTCCTTTATCAGTTAGATAGGTTGTAATTGTTTTATGTTTGTCGTGGTTTTACGCTTGTCATGGGGTCTTAACTGTCTGTACAGGTAATCGAACGTTGGTAGCAGCGTGTATTGAGCTTGAGAAGAGCGTCGGATCAAGAGGCTTCGATGGAAGATGACAACATAGCATCAGAACAAGGTAGGTCATCTTCCTGGCTCTGAATTTCATTTACAATCTAGGAAGGTAAATGTTAGTATGTTCCCGTAGTTGCTAGACCCACCCTAGGGCTAGAGGGATCGCCTCTATCTGCAGAGGGGATTTCCCTGGACAACAAATTTACGACTCCACTGGGGAATTTCCTTTGAGTTTGTCACTCTTTGAGGTCTTATTCATTCGACGGATTTAGTTGAACGACCATTTCCCTGTTTGTTCCTATGTTTTTCATTAATTACGATCTTTTAGTTTTTGCTTGAAGTGGTGAGTCTAGTCTTGGTTGGGAGAAATTCTTTGTTTTTTCCTGTTCAGGCATTGGTGATTTTATTTTTCTAATAGTAGCGCCAATTGGCACTAGTTTTCAATTAGCAACCCGCACCAATTGGCCATTGGCGCTAGTTTTCAGTGAGCAAGTCGCGCCATTTGGCGCTAGTTTCACCCACAAAAGTCGTGCCAATTTCAGGGTGTGTGAAAAATTAAGGTTTTTCCCTAAATATTTCACCAGTGTGTCTTGCCCTTCCGGTTCTTTTCTCTGTATGATTTACACGTTATCCCCTCTAATTTTTCACTTGTGAGCATAGATTACATTGCTCATTGTTCAACTGAAAAGTCTTCTTTCTATGATTGATGTGAAAGGGAATGAATGCCTTGTTTTGAGCCCACACTTTGGAAGTCCTCTTTTTCTTGAACTCGTATGTCTTGTAGCCTTTTGAAGAATTTTGTTATAAAGTGTTTAAAACAACGATTGCACTCTTAGTGTTGGTTTGCATCCCTTTTGCATTCATCCTTCCATTAAGGAAATTTGCGTTCATTTAGTTTTCGTCTTAAATTTTTTCTTTTCGTTAAAATGCATTAGATCACATTGCATTGAAAAGTATTTTCTTAGATCCATCATTGAACTTAGATTACATTGTTTAATGATTGAAAGCTAAAAATCGCATTGAATGCATTCTCTTTCATTAAAAGCATGCATTATGTAGATTCTCATTTCATCGAAAAATGCATTGAGTGCATTCTTATTCTTTCAAACGAAAAACGAAATTGTGCATAGATTACAATTGCATAGTTTTCAAAAAAGAGAATTTTGCATAGATCATATTGCATAATTTGCATCTTTGAATTTTTTAGATTACTTTTGAATAGTGAAATTCATCTAGTTTGGAGAAATTTTCGTTTACAGTATTGTTGTTTCTTGCATCATTGTTTGGAACTCTTCCCTTAACTAGATAGCATTCATCGAATTGATAGATTTATTTCCTCATATAGCTGCATATAGGAGATTGCCAGATGACATGCGGTAGGGCCTTGAAACTGAGACATAATTCAAGATCAACTTTAAAATTTAATCAATAAACCTAAGGAAACATTGGAACTTAATGGACATTTTTAGAGGTCTAGGCTAGTGACGTGTTCCGGCGTCATTAAACCTAGTAGTTGTCATTCGCCCTCTGGCTTTAGACAGCACTAGTATGGACTTATGCTCCCCATACCGTTGAGCATATAAAGGGAGACCCTCATAGGTTCAAATCCTTTATCCATAGGAAGCCGATTCTGCCGCCTTGTAACCGTGATACACCAAACACAACATTCGGGGAGATTACCTGTATGTACGTTAAGTCCTTGGTCATTTCTGTTTCAATTGATCACCAAGGTGTATATGGTAGTTCACGGAAACCTGGTACACCCTCTTTCTTAGATTACCAGAGTAGTCATTTCGATCTTTTCGTGACTCTTTAAAAAGAGAAGAGATCATCGAGCACTTTTCCTTTCACGCTCGTTTCAACCTGAAAGTGATAGAGTCACCTTTTTCCTGTTTCTCGACTCTTAAAATATTACTTGCCCACGAAATATTCTTGGTTAAAGTTATCTTCCTTAGCGTTTGTTTTACGGTTGTTTCCAATGGCAACTTTTCCAGAGTTTACCAACCAAGGAATCCCCTCTAAAGGGAATCCTGGTCCTTTTCCTGTTTTTGGAAATGTTGATGCTCCTTATATGGCAACATTGTCCCTGCCTGGGTTAACTGTTGGGTTGCTCGTTTGGTTATTTTCGACCTTTGTGGTCCCGAGTGCTCCACCATCTGTACAACCATCTCCACCACCAGAACAACATCATGTTGATTCTAAAGTGGACCTCTCCCCTTCTTCGCCTGTTTCTTTTTCCTCCTATTCTAATTCGCCTGGTGAAAGTTTGGATTCTAGTAACTAGGTGGCTAAGAAGAAGAAGAAGAAGTCAGCTAAGCGAGAAGCTAATGTTGCAGTTGTTGCACCTAAGAAACCTTCCCTTGATAAATCATCCAACCTTCCACAAAAAGTCAAATTCCCTTGCATGTTGTGCAAAGGTGACCATCTTCTTTTCGTCTGCCCTGGCATTCCCAAGGTACTTGAAGCATGGTCCGACGGCCGTCCGCCATTGTCTTTGGCTTCTGGAAGTCATGTTGGTGACACATCTTCAACTAGTACTGATAAGACTCGTAAGAAATAGGGTAAGATCATGAATCCCTGTAATTTGTGTGAAGGGAATCATCCCATTCACCTTTTTCCATACATGGATGAAGCCATGAGAGTGCTGGAAAACTCTACTATTTATGCACCTTTCCTTCTGGTTGGTTACCAAAATCTTTCTTCGAGTCCTCCGCTAGTTGATTCAACGATCAATCAAGATTCATCGTTGGTCAATCCCGCTCCCCCGGAAATTCAAAATCACGAATCCATTCCTGACCAACCATTGGTCGTGGAATTGATCGACCTGATCCCGCCTATGGTTCATCAGGTATTTTCCGTCGAGAGTGGATCGCATCCCCCTCATGTTCCTCTTGTTTCTTCAGATTCCTCGGACTTGGAGAAATATTCTCCCGTCCCTGTGGTTCAAGAAGCTGCTCCTCCTGCTCCCATGTTTCAGGTTCAAGAGGATGATTCTCTTGTTTCGGTAACACCAGGGGATGACCATCTCAATTCAATGGTACCCCCTCCAAGTAGTTTGGTCACTTCCTTTGATTGTAGTCGATTTGCAGAATACCGCCTTCCTTCTTATGTTCCTTTTGAGATCACGGTACAGGTCTTCGATATGGTCGTACCTAGCACGATTATAGATGAAGGCGCGTCTGTTAGTATTTTGTCTTCAACTACTTGGCAAGCTTTTGGTTCTCCACCAATTGCGCCTGTTACACAGAATCTGTTGGCATTTAACAGAAGAATCAGTCAACTGTTAGGGATCCTTCTGAAGTTGCCTGTTACTTTGGGAGGGAAAGCCGTCTATACAGACGTGATGGTTGTTCCAAGGTCCCTTGGATTTTAATTTACTCTTGGGCCACAACTATACTTATGTCATGTGAGCGCTTGTCTCTTCCCTCTTTCATGTGATTTGTTTTCCACATGAAGGTCGGATCGTGACCATTGATAAGCTTTCATTATTTGGTCCTGACATGACATCTGGTCCACCATCATCCCTTCTGAGTCTTTATCCACTGGTTTTATCTTCCCCACCACAGGTTAATTATGTGGCTACCTGTCCCATGCCCGCATTCAGTGATAGTGTCGTTGTGCATCGTGTGCTGGGGGCATTGGGTCCTAATTTCCGAGATTTTGTTCTCCCATTCAGTGCAGATCTCTTGGAATCCATGACTTCTTATTCATCATGATGAAAGTTCGTTGGAGCATAGTTCATTTCCTTGTGTCAAGATCCCTAAAAAATGAAACAAGATGTCATGAGGATAGTTCTCTTAATGTGTCAACCTCGCTAAAACAATGAAACATGTTCCCGTTCAATTTGAGTCTTTGATAAGATCTCGTAAAATCCCATTCGAGTCTTTCTCTTGATCTCGTAATTTGAACCTTCACTCCATCTGCCTTTATGGACTAAAGATTGGGGGGAATGTACCTCGAATTGAGTCACCATGCTGCAGGCATGCTTACCTTTTTCAAGCATAGCTTGTTTCTGTTTCAAGCTTGTGTAAAAATGAAATCGGTTTCAAGCATAGTTTATATTTGTTTAAAGCTTGTGTAAAAATGAAACCAAATTCAAGTAGATTTTCCTGATTTCAAGCTTGTGTAAAAATGAAACCATTCCCATTTTACCTCTCGTGATTGCCATTTTATCAGCCTGTTTTTCCAGATGAGCCTTGGTTTTCTCATTCCATCGTCACCGTCTTCTCGGCCAATCATACGCCTTCACTTGATTGTTTTACCCATTCTTGAGGAACTGCTGCAATGAGTGGTTTTGTTAGCCAGCCTCTTAACCTTTAATTGTTCTAAGTAGTTCCACCATCACCAGAACTAGTTTCTACTCGTAATACCACTCATTCCTTTAGGAGGAGTCAACTTTCAACTATTTTCTGACTCTCAAAACATGAAAAGATTTTCGAGGCTCTTCTCGTTTTGAACTCGTTAAATGGCTGCAAAATTATATCTACCCAGTACACATTTACCCCTTTTTAGGGCTGGGATAGATTATTTACGGAAAAGGAATACCTTAGCCTCTCACGACTAAGAGGTTCTTTTAGATATTGTTTTCTACCTTTTCGGATCTGAGGGACTATCCACGAAAAGGGCCATGATGGATTTTTCTTTTCTGCCTTCTTTTCAAACTCTCTAAACATGAAAAGATGTCGAGTTCTCCCTATGTCATACTCGTTAAACACAGATGACATCATATTTCGTTTGCATGACGTTACTCAAGTTCCTTCTTCCTATGGCTCGTAAAATGTACTAGGTTGGATTTGTCCGAAGGAAAAACTTATATGACAAGAATATGGTATCCTCTTCAAGCTTGTGTAAAAATAAAGAGGTACTCGCCATAAATGGTGGGGGGAAATGGAAGTTATTCGTCAGTTGTGTCGACAGTATGTCACTCTTGAACATGACACTTGTCTGCAATTCGTATCGGATTGGGATATCTTCACTCTGTCACTTTGCCTCCATGGGTTTGGGAAATCTATTTGCCTCTCGTTCGATTACCAATATTGTCAACATGACCTCTGATCCTATTTGAGTCAAATGCTGCCAAATTCCAGAGTCATGTCGCCGATATGTTCAAGAGAAAATCCTTCTACAATTTGTACATTCCTTGATCCTTTATTTCAGTCTTGATTCACACTCATATTACCTTCTCCATTTCGTGTCGATGATGTGGGATTCATTATGACCCTCCTTTGATAGATCACTTCTTTTCAACTTCAGCTCATTATCCGAGAAGTTGATCTAGAGACTCCTTTCTGGTACCTTAGAGCTTGCATGCCCTAATGGAATTTTCTTCGCATTTGACGACAAGTTCACATCATCAACCTTCGATCGGGTGATTTCACGAGTGTTCGACTTCAACTCACTATTCACATTCCTCCAATTGTACTAGTAGTACGTTGAGAGCCATTGACATTATGGGTGGTTTCTCTCGCACTTGTTAACGATTCACATCATTGATCGGTAATCAAGTGATTTTCTAGCATGTTTGACTTCAACACGTCTATTCACATGTTGGAATTTGTAATTTTATCGGGTGGTGTTGGAGCGCAAGACCTTGGGCTTCGATCACAAAAGTCCAGGTTGCGAGGAGTGATGAGTCATTCATGATTATATACATGATTCTTTAGACGGATGGCTGTGACCATACCGTGGGTCATCTTGTTTTGATCCTCTCTATACGGATGGTTGTATCCATGTCGTGGATCTAATTCATATGATCCCTTCATTCGGATGGCTGCATCCATATCGAGGATCCATTCACATGATCCCTTCATTCGGATGGCTGCATCCATACCGAGGATCCATTCACATGATCCTCTTCTTGATGGATAGTTGCGCGTATACCATGGATTCATGTATTTTCATCAGATATTTCAGTTATGTATATGTATCTATGCTTGATTTGCAGGTCTCTTGACAGCAATGTCTAGTTCCTTGCACATACTTGTAAAGCATTTCACCCCTCACTCATGTTCAGACTTCATACTTTAGGGGGCATCTGTTACACATAATTTTGTCACTGTCCCTGTGATCCCCATCTCGCCCATTGGAGGGTCATTTCTGTGATCAATAAGTAGTGTCATGCTTGCAAATACCATCATTTCATCCCTTGCCATGAAATCAACATTCTTCTCATTGACAATTCCCTGAGCAGAGCTGTAAAAATCCCTATTTTTGCCTTGGCACGAGTAGTTAGTTACACTCCCACGCCGAGCTAGAAAATTAACACTGAGCCTGCGCCAGTTGGCACTCTGTCCCAGTTAAGCACCCGCGCCAAGCTGTTTATGGAATGTTTTTTAAAAATAGAGGCGGAGGTTCTATTCCAACCACCTCGAGGATGATTCATTGGGAGTGGTTGAACTGAAACAACCACGGACTCCCTCCTTTAGTTAGTAGTTTCCACCTCCCTTGGAACTCTCCTAAAGTATAGGACTCCCTCCCACCTTTGTAGGGATCCCAACCTCCTCCTTTTCCTCTATAAAAGGAGCTATCTCTCTTAGTACAAACTAGCTGAATGGTTTAATAGTTGAACAGATAGCTGAAAATTTTATCATAGAGAAGAAGCAATCATAGCTTCGGGAGAATAGTGCAGAGTGTGATTGTTTTTGTGTGATTGGGAACATAGTGAGATCTTGGACCTTTGTGTGTGAGGGTGTTGCAAACGTGCTTGGATACGGAACTGCCGAAGGAGAGCCTCAACATCAAGGCTTGGTTGTAAACTCCCCTTGTCTTTATCATAATAAAATGCATATGATATTTATCTTCCACTCTTGTTCACATTTATAATGAGATTCCTAGCATTCCTTGATCAGTTAGATAGGTTGTAATTGTTTTATGTTTGTCGTGGTTTTACGCTTATCATGGTGTCTTGACTATCTGTACAGGTAATCGAACATTAGTAGCAGCGTGTATCGAGCTTGAGAAGAGTGACAGATCAAGAGGCTTCGACAAAAGACGACAACATAGCATCAGAACGAGGTAGGTCATCTTCCTGGCTCTTAATTTCATTTACAATCTAGGAAGGTGTTGTGACCAGCAACAACCCCCCTTTTTATTTAATATTAGTAATAATGCTAAATAAATGGGGACCCTTAGTTAAAAAATCCAAAAAATCAATTAGGATTTGTTTTCCTTTTCAAATAAAACTTTCTATCATAAACTTAGAGAAATCCCTTAGAAAGAACATTAAAAAACACTTAAGTTTATGATAGATTACAATAAAATTGTTCTTTAAACAAAATAGCGCATCCATCGCAAAATGGTATATATCTTTTATAAAACTGAAAATGCGATTTTGCGATTTTGCGATAATGCGATCCAAAAAAGCCTATACAATAAACATATTGGTCGCAGATCGCATAGCGCAGAAAACAGAAATGTTAAACAAATATCTTTTGCGCTATTTACAATTTTGCGCTTTTGCGAGATTTGCGATGTGCGCTATTTCACAATTTGCGCTATTTATAAAATTGCGATGGTTTCATTTTGCGATATTGCGATATTGCGACATTGCGATATTGCGATATTGCGCAGCAAATCGCAGATCGCAATGTCGCAGATTCATAAAGGCGCGTTGTTCAAAGACAATCTTCCCATATATCAATATCTGTTACGTGCTTTAATGATTGGATTAAATGATTGGATTGACAATTAATGGTAAATGAGATTTTGTTTTGATTGAAAGTCATTTCACGTTAAAATAATATATTTCATCCGCCTTCGCATTTAAAACAATCTCATCACCTTACTCATGCCATTACTCTCATTTAACTCATAAAACGCAGGCACGAAGGAGCAAACGTCTATACAAAGCTTTCACAGAACATTATGGGTAAGAAGGAGAAGAGCTCGAATTCTGAAAACAGAGAAATGGCTTCACTATATGTAGACACCGGTTGCAATAAGGATGCCAGTATATCCACTTGGGAAGGAATATATAATTTGTTAGAAGAATAAAATCCTGTGGTGATGAAAGTTGCGGCTACAGCAGGTTCCAGTAATACATCTGAGGCAACCCTCAAAGAACTAGCTTGTTCATTTCCGCATAGGATAGCGGAAAGGCCAAGGATTCTCCCGTATACGGACATGGTGAAATGGGTGCTAGAAAGCACCAATATTTCAGACAGACAATTTAGAACTCCAGCTCAAGAGCTAAACGGGTCATTCACCACGGAAGATTTGAGACAAATGTATAAGTTGCCGGAACCTTAGGCGACTTACAATAAACAATTCATGGAAGATTTTGCCAGAAAACATACGAATTTGTCAGAATGCACACAGGAGTGGAACAAAAGAGATGAACCATTGAAGAAAAACAAACATGGACTGACAGTACCAAAAAAGAATGTTTTAGACGCTGTTCACAAAGTTCAATATCCAAGTGGGAAATTTGACACAGTTTCTACCACAAGATAGGGTATGTGAGTTTGCCAAATTATCCCCTATAGAGCTTTTAGAAGTGACTGAAAAAGCTGTTGGAGATCAGGAGCTCTCAGGGAAACATAAAGCTCTTATTAAAGAAAAGTCGGGAGTTGAAGAGACTAGAAATAACTGTAAAGCAAAATGAAGAAACATTGACCAAAATCAAGGCACTTAATGTTGAGCAAGAAAAAGATGTGGAGCATGTTCGGCAAAGAGAAAAATTACTGTGAAAGAGCGAATCTATAAAGAAGAAACTACCTTGGCTGAAGTATTATAAAAAAGAAACAAAAGGAAAAAGGAGAAAATGGCAAAGTGAAGTTGAGATGAAATTGCGAAATAAATAACGGAGCAAAAAGCTCCAATAGAGGAGAATGCACAAATCAGAAGAGCAGAGGAGGCGGCTACAGTGGCAAACACTCTTACGGATTGTGTAAATGATAATTTACACAAAGCTAATTTGATTTCAGAAACTGTTCCAGGATATCTCCCACAGGCACATCAACTGCAAACAGAATGGAGGCAAAAAGGCAGAAGAAAGAGAAAAATCAATCCAAGGGCTGACAAGATTAAATTTGGACTCATATTGGACGTACTTGGTGAAGCCACACAGTCAGCATAATGCGCTTAATTGTATCATCAATTCTACAGAGAAGATTGCGCCTACACTTGCCGACTCTGTCTTTTCAGGACAATTGAATTCTGAAGTCGGTCAACCACATCTTCTCAAAACTATGCTAGATGCCTGCAAGTTTAAAGATCAAGTTCATAAATAGTTAGATTTAGTTTTAATTTTACTGTATTTTAGCCTAGGAAAAGGACGGTCATTAAACCGAATCCTTAATTTTTGTAATAGACTATTTTTAGATTTAGCTAGGTAGTATTTAAACCCTTCTCATGCATTTAGAGAAGGGTCCTGGATCTTAATATTTTTTGACTTGGAGATTGCATTTATGTACTCCATTGTCTTATATATTTTTAAAAAGGATCACATCTGGTGATTTTTATGCGGAATTATCTTTGAAGTGTTGCATTTCTGTACCTTGGAATTTGAGTTTGCATCAGAGTTACTGGATTAGAGTATCAGATTTCATTTGAAAGTCTTCAAGATGAATAAGGTATTTCTATCTGTTCACTGTTGATTTCTTTTGTCTTATGATATTCGCTTTAAAATTTGCTATCATTTATATATATTTGGTTTTCACAACGTTTATTTTTATATATCATTTCTGAGTATAATTGAAACGTTATCTTTCATAAGTATATATAGATGGTATACAATGATGAATGCAATATGCTAATACAACTCTGTTTAATTTCTTAAACAGAGTTATCTTTATTTGTTTCTGCACATTTCAATTTATGTAATAATACATTTTTATGGTTATTGTTAAATTGGAACAATCTTAAGTTGTATTCACATATAATTACCTGGCTTAGTGTTAGAATTTCTTTATCAGTATTTAGTTTAAATTAAATAGTTTTATTTCAGTTAATTTAGTCCCATTTTCACCCATCCAAATCAACCCATCACCAACCCATTTAGTTATAAGGAAATTGGTCCTTTAAATCCAGTCGGAGCCACCATACCAAACGGAAAAGGAGCTGTCCTAAGGTCCCGATCGGGTGGTTTTCCCCAATGTTTGAAGCAGAGATTTTCTAGGCTTCAACATTTTTGGCGCTAGAAGGAGGGCATGAGCTATGAATGGCAAGTAAATCTTTACCCACAAGCCATTCTGAGAGCAAAACACCCTCATCAACTTCTTCAATTTCTTCTGAAATACAAAATCCTATAGAAGAAATTGCGAAGAATATTCATACACCCACAACCAAAATCTCAAAATATTCAGACAATCAAAATCCTGAGTCTCCTGAAGTTCAAGATTTAATTCATAAATTGAAAGGATTCTCATTATCTCTAGAAGAGTCTGAAATATCTGAAGGTAGTGTAACTTCAAAATTTGTTTCTTCGAAACCTCTTACTAGGCTTCAAAGTGAAAAACTTGGTATTTCTCTGAAAGAATTCTCTTTACCTAGTAGAGTTAAGACAAGAAAAACTCAATCGGAATCAGTAAGTGATATAAGTTCAACATCTAATATTCAAATACCTGTTTCCGAAATCCCAACTCAACAAAGTACAGTTGTTTCCACATCATCTCCTCAATCATCATCTCCTCAGTCATCATCAATCTCAACATCATCTATTTCAACAACTTCTATTCAAACACCACCAGTTTCTACTACTCCTCCAGTAGTTGTTCCAATAATGGCTAGACCATGGGCTACTCCAGGGGCAGTCAACATGGCTGCACCTTTACATGATTTACCAGACAATCCTGGAAAATGGCTTCCAAAATTTAGTCCAGATCTTAACATTCAAGCTGAAGAACATATCAATAACTTTATGCTAGCTATAAATTTGAATGGAGTCACACATGAAGATGTTGTAGTCAGACTATTCCCTTATACTCTTCAAGGAGCAGCAGGATCTTGGTACTTTTCATTACCTTCAGGATCCATAACAAGTTGGGCCATTTTTGCAGATCATTTTTTAACCAAATTTGGAGATGACAGATCAATAGCTACTTTAATCAACGATCTCTCAAATTTGAAAGCAGAACCCAAGGAACCCATTAAAGAATTCAACGCTAGATTCAACAAACTTTTGAACAAAATTCACACAGATTCAAGGCCTAGTGAACAAGTAAGAAGTGAATGGTACATAACTGTCTTACCCTCAAACATAGCAATTTTTGAAGATAGAGCTGCAAAACCTACATTAGCCGAGAATATGAAAGAGGCTATTGCAGTAGAAAAACGAATTATTTCTCTAGAAAAGAAAAATGCTATTGAGGAAAGGAAATCCAAGAAGGTCAGCTTCAAAGATGATTCAAAGAAAAAGGCCAAAGACCCATACGACATGGAAGGTTTACAGAAAGTTCTTAAAACCATGTCAAATGAAATGGTTGAAATAAAAAAACAAGTAGTTGAAACTTCTACCAAAAAACCATTCCGAAATTTTAAAAGAAACCAAGTTGAATCTAAACCTCCTAATTCAATCTCTAATGCAGAATCAGAAGAAGAGGAAGAAGAAGAAGATACATCTTTAGTATCAGATGAGGAAGATGAGAATGAAGAAATAGCTGAATTGCATGGAATGTGAGATTTTATTCTCCCTAATTCTGATAGTGAAGAAGCTAGGCCTGTAAGTACTAGGAGTAAATCTATATCAGAACCAGTGCAAACAGTTCCTAAAAAGAAAATTACAACTCCAAGTACCAAAGACAAATCCCCTGTAAAGAAAACTTCTCCATTACCTACTCAAAATCAGCCATCATCTTCTAATCCTCCTACATCAATAACAAAGACTTTAGTGGTGTCAGATCCTATGGAATACAACATTGTCGAAGACATGAAAAAGATCAAAGCCAACATTTCCTTACATGAACTCAGCAAACTAAAACACCAGCAAAAGTTGCTATTGAAAGAATTAAACACTACACCAATTGCTCCTTTACCAAGTGGTGTAGTTGCAAAAGCAGCTAGGGGATCTGGTAAGCCACCAGATAAGGTAGATGCTATTGATACTGTGCTCATTGGAGAAAAGTCAAATTCTCAAACTCCTCCTTTTCTTTTGACTTATGAGATGTACAATAAAAATCTGCACAATTGTTTGATTGATTCTGGAGCCTCCTCCAATATAATGCCTACTTCTGTCTGTGCCAAATTGAATATCGAACCATAGAAATTAGCAGTTCATATCGTTCAATTGGATCGCTCTAAAGTTCAAGTTGTAGGAGAAATCAATTCAGTTACTATCAGATTAGCTTCTGATCCTAGGATTGTCCAAAGAATTGATATTTTGATTGCTGATATTCCTGAATCTATGGATTAATCTTAAGCAGGGACTGGTCTGCGAAACTTAATGGTTATATCTCAACTGATTATTCACATATGTGGCTTCCTTACAAAGGGAAGCCAAATCAAATCAAAATTGAATGAGAAAAACATATGATGCACACTGTCACTGAATTCGAACAACCTAATGAACCTGTGGCATTCAACAACAATATTCTTGGAGGTTATTCTGCTGAAACATTTCTTGGAAACTTCGAAGCACCTCAATCACCTTTTTCTGTAAATACTTTTGTTTCTCAAATAGAAAATTTTTCACAATCTGATTCTTCCATAATTGTAAATATTTCTGATGTAATTGTAGATAAGTCAATAGATAAATCTTTACTTTGGTCGTTATATTTTGATGGATCAAAGTCTAGTGATGGAGCTGGAGCAGGATGCATCTTAATTGATCCATATGGAGAGAAAACCATGCTGTCATGTAGGTTAGAATTTGAGTGTACAAACAATACCGCAGAATATGAAGCCTTGGTTCAAGGACTTTATAAAGCTATAAGGTTAGATGTTAAATACTTGAAAGTCTTTGGTGATTCCGAAATTGTCATAAAACAAGTTAGGAATACTATTCATTGCCTTTCAGGACATCTTAAACACTATCAAACCCTAGTACAAGATCTTACCACTCATTTTTTAGCATTCAATATTTCTCCTATTCCTAGGAATCAAAATACATTAGCTGACTTGTTAGCTAATGTTGCATCTAAACTCCTTCCTGCTGAAGATTGCAGTCCTGATAGGTTTTCTGTAGAATTGATTTTTCGTCCATCTGTCCCAAATAATGTTACAAATTGGAGAGTATTCTATCATGATCAAGATATTTTAAATTTCATGACTTCAGAGAAATCATATGATGAGCAAATTATTGACGAAGATGATCATGATTTACAAATTGCTTCAAAAGGTAATGAAAATCTCATTCCGAAATCTGTTGTTAAATTAGAGGATTTATATGACATTAAAGACAGATTCAAGAAAGTCACTAATGCTAAACTTCAAAGTTCCACTTTGAAGTTTGAATTAATAAATCTTGGTTCTGATTCTAAACCTCAAAACGTTAACTTAGGACTCAATTTAACACCAGAAGAAAGGAATGCATTCATTAAACTTCTGAACAAGTATAAAAACATTTTTGCTTGGAATTATGATGATTTAAAAACGTATGATACTTCGGTTATTCAACACACAATTCCAATGCTTCCTGATATTAAACCTGTTCAACAGAAGTTGAGAAAGATTCATCCAAATCTCGAAAGTCAAATCAAATCAGAACTTAATAAACTTTTAAAAGCCAAAATCATTTTTTCGGTCAGGCACTCCAATTGGGTTTCCAATATGGTACCTGTCAGGAAGAAGAATGGTGATATAAGAATCTGTATTGATTTCAGAAATTTAAACAAGGCATGTTTAAAAGACAATTTCCCATTGCCAACCATGGAACAGATACTTCAAAAGGTAGCTGGTTCTAAACTTATGTCCTTTCTTGATGGATTTTCAGGCTATAATCAAGTTTTAGTTCATCCAGATGACAGATTGAAAACAACTTTCAGAACAAAATGGGGAACTTATGCTTATCAGAAAATGCCTTTTGGTCTAATAAATGCGGGAGCGACTTTCCAAAGAGCCATGGACATAGCATTTAAAGGTCTGATCAATAAATCAGTTGTTGTTTATCTTGATGACATAACAGTATTTTCAAAAAAGAGAGCCAATCATCTACATGATTTAAAAAAAATATTTGAAAGATGTAGAAGGTTTGGTATTTCCTTAAATCCGAAGAAATATTTCTTTGCTTTAGATGAAGGAAAACTCTTAGGATTTGTTGTGTCAAAAGATGGTATATATATTGATCCAGATAGAGTGAAAGAAATTTCTGATATTTCTTTACCTCATAACAAAAAATCCATGCAATCATTTCTTGGGCAGATTAATTTTGTAAAAAGATTCATTCCTGATTTTTCTTTAATTGTTTTACCTATGCAAAATATGATCAAGAAGAATTCAGTATTCAAATGGGGGCATAAAGAGAAAGAAGCTTTTGAGGCAATCAAACAAGCGATCATTAATGCACCAGCATTGAATACCCCGGATTTTTCTAAAGATTTTACTTTATATACTTTGGCCACTGAAACATCCTATGCAGTTGTTTTAACACAGCTCAATGATCAGAAAATCGAGGCACCAATTTCTTTCTTTAGCTCAAATCTGCAAGGAGCTGAGCTTAATTATTCCGATGTTGAAAAACAAGCCTTTGCTGTGTTTAAATCAATCAAACATTTCATACCTTTTCTCTTGAAAACACATACAAAAATCATTGTCCCATTCTCTGCGGTGAGGCAATTATTAATTCAAAAAGAAGTAGGAGAAAAGAGAGCTAACTGGGTAACAACCTTGCAAGAATATGATATTGATATTAAACCAGCTAAGATTGTTAGAGGACAAGGTTTTTGCAGATTATTGGCAGGAGCTCATAACATACCAGAAAATCAAGATTAAAATCAAGATATTCAAGTAAGTCAGATAAATGTTACAGATTCCGGATCTCAGTATGCTGATCTTATCTATTACTTGAAAAATGGGTATGCTCCTTCTAATCTCAGCTATAAGAGTAAACGCACTTTAAGGTTAAAGGCTATTAAATATGAGATCATTGATAATGTGTTATTTAGAAAAAATTATGATTCAATTTTATTAAGATGTCTTGAAAAGACTGAAGCTGAAAAGGTTTTGCAGGAATTACATGATGGACCAGCAGGAGGTCATTTTGGAGGTGATACCACGGCTCACAAAATAATTCGTGCTGGTTATTACTAGCCTACCCTTTTTAAAGATACGCATGATTACGTAAGGAAGTGCCAAATTTGTCAAACTGCAAGTGGAAGACAAAGGAAACCAGCTTTTCCTTTGCAACCAGTAACTATTGAGCAACCATTCGAACAATGGGGGCTTGACATTATTGGTGAGATAGTACCTCAGTCTTCCAAACAGCACAAGTACATCCTTACTGCAACTGATTACTTTACAAAATGGGTAGAAGCAATCCCGTTGAAGGTAGCCAATTCTGATGCAATTATTGATTTCATAGATCAATTCATCATAACCAGGTTTGGTGTACCTAACGCTCTAGTCTTTGATAATGCATCTTACTTTTCTGGAAATAGTTTAATAGAATTTGCAGTCAAAAGAGGTTTTAAATTAAAATATTCAGCGAATTATTATCCACAAGGTAATGGTTTGGCTGAATCCACTAACAAAAACCTTATCAAAATCATTAAAAGGACCGTTGATCAAAATCAAAAGAATTGGCACAAAACTTTAATCTTTGCATTATGGGCTGATCGTATCACTGAAAAAGCTTCAATAGGGACTTCACCTTTCAATTTGGTTTATGGAAAATAAGCTGTGATACCATCAAATTTAACTCTTCCATCACTAGCCCTAGTGCAATTTATTGAAGAAAATCCTTCTTCATCCATTCAATTGAGATATGATCAAATCCTTAAACTAGAAGAAGATAGAGATAATGCAAAAATTATTCATGAAAAACATCAACAACTTGTAAAATCTTCTTTTGATGCAAGTTCTACCGGCTCAAAAATTTTGTCAATTGGTGATCTTGTTCTGAAATGGGATAAAGCACATGAAGAAAAAGGTAAGCATACCAAGTTTCAGAAAATGTGGCTTGGACCATTTTAGATCGTTGAAAAGATAGGCTCAAATACATTCATACTCCAAGATCTAACAGGTAAGAGAGAATCTCTTCCTGTAAATGGGCTTATCTTGAAGAAATTCTTTTCATAAGGAGGTAACCCCTTCTTAAGCTGTACATATTCCTTTCTGCAAAGTTTTTGATTGTTTTTGCAAATAAAGGTTGTTAATAAGTCTATAATTGACTGTTTACTATTTAGGAAAATTTCTTAGGAAAAATATTATAAATATTTATTTTGTGTAAATAAGAATTTTTAAAGGAATGATCACAGTTTTTGGATAGTTTAAAATAAGATGTTAAACTTTGAAAGATTATTTCAATCATTTGCATGATCTTTTGAAAATTTGAAGAGAATGTAAATCATTATAAGTTTATTGAGCAGATAAAGGTTATCTATAAAAGTAAAGATTTTTTCAATGTTTTGGAACTCAAAAAACTCTGAAAATTGTCATCCATTGATTCTTAAGGATAAAACTATTTCACCCCATCCATTTAAGTTGTGATTTTTTAGAATGTAATTCTAAGAAATTATATGAAAACTTAAGAGATAAAAGGTCTCATTATGAGCCGACTTACCATGTTCATAAAGAGTAATAAAACTGACATTACCAATACTGCATACCAAAACAGGGTAATGGCTTATAAATATAAGACAAGGGGTCTCATCACGAGCCAACTTGTTCAGTTTAATTATAACTAGTGAATGGCATTGTTATTAACTGGCTACCAAACCAGAACAATGGCTCTTAAAAAATAAAATAAGTAAAAGACAAAAACATGAGATAATAGGTCTTATGAATTTATCTTTTAAAAAGTCATAATTTTAGTTGGATGGGACAATGAATAGTTAATGGTTTAAAGGTAACCCTGTCGAGACTATGAACGTTTGCTGGCAGCAGAGGCAATACCTATGGCAATAGAGTATATTATAAAACCAAAACTTGGAGAAATCCACTTACTTCATTATTAACACCAATCAAAGCTTGAGATAACCCAAAATGATGTTGTTCTTAAGGAATTAGAAAGAAATTGTGAATGATTTTTATTTCTTTTTCATAGCTACATTTTATTTGAATTATCCTAAGATAGTTTTCATTATCTTTAAAAATCTTTACTTACTAAAGATATAGTGTTCATTTTATTTTTTCAGAGATAACTGTTTCTTTCAGTTAATCGCCAATTGTTGTGACCAGCAACAACCCCCCTTTTTATTTAATATTAGTAATAATGCTAAATAAATGGGGACCCTTAGTTAAAAAATCAAAAAAATCAATTAAGATTTGTTTTCCTTTTCAAATAAAACTCTCTATCATAAACTTAGAGAAATCCCTTAGAAAGAACATTAAGAAACACTTAAGTTTATGATAGATTACAATAAAATTGTTCTTTAAACAAAATAGCGCATCCATCGCAAAATGGTATATATCTTTTATAAAACTGAAAATGCGATTTTGCGCTTTTGCAATAATGCGATCCCAAAAAGCCTATACAATAAACATATTGGTCGCAGATCGCATAGCGTAGAAAACAGAAATGTTAAACGAATACCTTTTGCGCTATTTACAATTTTGTGCTTTTGCGAGATTTGCGATGTGCTCTTTTGCGCTATTTCGCAATTTGCGCTTTTGCGCTATTTTTAAAATTGCGATGGTTTCATTTTGCGATATTGCGATATTGCAACATTTCATGGTCCATGATAGCTTCCTTGAATTATAAAAAGCGTTGTTCCAAAGACATTAAACTTCCCATATATCAATACTCAGTATGTGCTTTATGGTTAGTTAAATGATTGGATTGGCCATTTAATGGTAAATGAGATTTTTGTTTTGATTCAGGGATACATTTCCACGATAAAACAATATATTTAATCACCTTCATAGTAAACAATCTCATCACCTTTCTCATGCCATTACTGTCATTCAACTCATAAAACGCGGTACGAAGGAGCAAGCGTCTATACAAAGCTTCCGCGAACATTATCGTAAGAAGGAAAACCGAATACAGCCAATGCTTCTAGCGTATCCCAAGTTGTAAACTGCGATAAGAATAGAATATCCACCCAGAATGTATAATTTGTTAGAAGAAGAAAATCATGTGGTGATGAAAGTTGCGGCTACAACAGGTTCTAGTAATACATCTGAAGCAACCCTCAAAGAACTGGCTTGTTCATTTCTGCATAGGATAGCGGCAAGGCCAAGGATTCTCCCATATACGGACATGGTGAAATGGGTGCTAGACAGCACCGATATTTCAGACAGACAATTCAGAACTCCAGCTCAAGAGTTAATCGGGTCATTCACCACGAAAGATTTGAGACTAATGTATAAGTTGTCGGAACCTCAGGCGACTTATAATAAACAATTCATGGAAGATTTTTCCAGAAAACATACAAATTTATCAGAATTCACACAGGAGTGGACCAAAAGAGATGAACCATTGAAGAAAAACAAACATGGACGGACAGTACCAAAAAATAATGTTTTAGATGCTGTTCACAAAGTTCAATATCCAAGTGGGCAATTTGACACAGTTTCTACCACAAGATAAGGTATGTGAGTTTGCCAAATTATCCCCTATAGAGCTTTTAGAAGTGACTGAAAAAGCTATTGGAGATTAGGAGCTCTCAGGGAAACATAAAGCTCTTATTAAGAAAAGTCGGGAGTTGAAGAGACTGTAAATAACTGTAAAGCAAAATGAAGAAACATTGACCAAAATCAAGGCACTTAATGCTGAGCAAGAAAAAGATGTGGAGCATGTTCGGCAAAGAGAAAAATTACTGCGAAAGAGCGAATCTATAAAGAAGAAACTACCTTGGCTGAAGTATTATTAAAAAAGAAACAAAAGGAAAAAGGAGAAAATGGCAAAGTGAAGTTGAGATGAAATTGTGAAATAAATAACAACAAAAAGCTCTAATAGAGGAGAATGCACAAATCAGAAGGGCAGAGAAGGCAGTAGAGGAGGCGGCTACAGTGGAAAACACTCTTACTAATTGTGTAAATGATAATTTACACAAAGCTAATTTGATTTCAGAAACTGTTCCAGGATATCTCCCACAGGCATATCAACTGCAAACAGAATGGAGGCAAAAGGCAGAAGAAAGAGCAAAATCAATCCAAGGGCTGACAAGATTAAATTGGGACTCATACTGGATGTACTTGGTGAAGCCACACAGTCAGCATAGTGTGCTTAATTGTATCATCAATTCTACAGAGAAGATTGCGCCTACACTTGCCGACTCTGTCTTTTCAGGGCAGTTGAATTCTGAAGTCGGTCAACCACATCTTCTCAAAACTATGCTAGATGCCTGCAAGTTTAAAGATCAAGTTCATAGATAGTTAGATTTAGTTTTAATTTTACTGTATTTTAGCCTAGGAAAAGGACGGTCATTGAACCGAATCCTTAATTTTTTTAATAAGACTATTTTTAGATTTAGCTAAGTAGTATTTAAACCCTTCTCATGCATTTAGAGAAGGGTCCTGGATCTTAATATTTTTGACTTGGAGATTGCATTTCTGTACTCCATTGTCTTATATATTTTTAAAAAGGATCACATCTGGTGATTTTTATGCGGAATTAGCTTTGAAGTGTTGCATTTATGTACCTTGGAACTTGATTTTTCATCAGAGTTACTGGATTAGAGTATCAAATTTCATTTGAAAGTCTTCAAGATGAATGAGGTATTTCTATCTGTTCACTGTTGATTTCTTTTGTCTTATGATATTCGCTTTAAAATTTCTATCATTTATATATATTTGTTTTCACAACGCTTCCTTTTATATATCATTTCTGAGTATAATTGAAATGTTATCTTTCATAAGTATATATAGATGGTATACAATGATGAATGCAATATGCTAATACAACTCTGTTTAATTTCTTAAACAGAGTTATCTTTATTTGTTTCTGCACATTTCAATTTATATAATAATACATTTTTATGGTTATTGTTAAATTGGAACAATCTTAAGTTGTATTCACATATAATTACCCGGGTTAGTGTTAGAATTTCTTTATCAGTGTTTAGTTTAAATTAAATAGTTTTATTTCAGTTAATTTAGTCCCATTTTCACCCATCCAAATCAACTCATCACCAACCCATTTAGTTATGAGAAACTGGTCCTTTAAATCCAGTCGGAGCCACCATACCAAACGGAAAAGGAGCTGTCCTAAGGTCTCGACCGGGTGGTTTTCCCCAATGTTTGAAGCAGAGATTTTGTAGGCTTCAACAGAAGGTAGATGTTAGTATGTTCCTGTAGTTGCTAGACCCACCCTAGGGCTAGAGGGATCGCCTTTGTCCGCAAAGGGGATTTACCTAAACAACACACCCATGCCATATTCCAAGAATGAATGTGGGATCACATGGGATAAACCAAAACAGGACCAACAAAGGCTTCCAGAGGTTAAACCACCTCAACCCTACACCACAGTGATTTCACCTCAGCCGGACCAAAAATCACAAAACCAAAACCAACTTGGATGCCTCCAAATTCTTCACCATACCCAGAGGAATTTTCCTTTCTCCACCCGTCCATCAAGAGTTCTTGTAGAATTCCCATCTCCACCCTCAACCCTTTGGAATTTTCCTGAGACCACCTCACCAAGATATGAAATATATCAACCATCCTGAAAACATGAAACCCACTACATCATGGCTATCAAGGAAATGGCAAGGGAAGGCTAAAACCACTATAAATCCAAAAAAATCCCATGCCAATGACAACAAAGTAACCAAATAACCAAATGCATGTACCATGTAGTGAGCCCTGGTATTGCACCAAGAGTGTTGCAACTCCCAGGGGCTGCCCTACTTTAATTTATCAACCCGAGGTTCGTACAAACTTGGAGGTGACAGTGCTATATACACAGCAGATGCATTCTACTCATGTCATCCTCTTCTTCTCTACAAAAGGGTGCTACTTCTAGGGGTTCTCAGTGAAGTCTGTCACATTTCAATGAAACTAAAATAAATTGCAGAAAGGAAATGACAGAAAGGAAACTAAACTAAATTGCTGAAAAGAAATGACAAAAAGGAAACTAAACTAAATTGTTGAAAATAAATGACATAAAGGAAACTAATTTAAATTGCAGAAAGGAAATGACGAAAAGGAAACTAATTTAACTTGTTGAAAATAAATGGCATAAAAGAACCTAATTTAAACCACACTTAACTTGGCGAATCGGCTAAACACACTTTACTTATCTTATGCTCTATATACCATCTTCTATCCATGACTTAATTCTAATTGAAAAAGTGTTGATTTGCAACTTGGAGGAAAATGGGCTAAAGGTGCTAATGGAGGGCTCACCACATGAAATAAGGATTAGAGGTGGAAAGAGGGGGTTTAAACCTTATTAAACCTTTATTATAGCGCAAAAATGATTTGGAGCGGAATGATTTGAAAAGTGCGATGGCGGAGTTGTGATGGAGGGTTGGTTGTGCGATATGCGATATGCGATATCGCAGGCTGGCGGAGAAGCAGGAGTACAATTCGGGAGTGGGAGCGATATTCGATATCACAATATCGCAAGCTGGCGGAGAAGCAGGAGTAAAATTCAAGAGCGGGAGCGATATGCGATATGGGATAGGATAAAAACTGCGAAATGTGAAATGCAACGGGATAAAAACTCCAAAATGCGAAATGCAACGGGATGACGTGGCGGTAGGGCCAGTGTCAGAGTACAACAACAATTACCACAATCAGAGTTTGGAGCGGTAAGTGTTAACGGGAACCAAAGAAAAGATGCGATTTGCGATGTGCGATGCGGCGGAGTACGGAGAGTTATCGCAATCGGTGTTTAGAGCAGTAAGTCTTAAAAGGAAAAAGGGAAAAGGTTGCGATCTGTGATATGCGATATCGTAATATTACGCAGTTGGAGGAGTGTCAGAAGTGTTGTTCAAGAACGAGCTGCGATATGCGATGAGTCGGATGACGTGACAGTGGGATTGGGGGTGGAGCGTGATACCAATATCGCAATCGGCAGATAGGAGTGGTAAGTGTTAATAAGGAGAGAATGGAGAGTGCGAAATGCGATTTGTAAAAAGGCGAGAAGGAGATGCTGCAAGTTAAAAGGTAAGGAAAAGGATTAGGTTTTCCAATGTTTTTGAATATTTTATTAACAAGCGGAAAAGGTAAGGCACAAAGGAAATTTCACAATCGAGACTTGGAATGGGAGAGCATAAATAAAGCCCTTGGATGATTTGCGATTTACGATGGAGTGAAGTACGGTAGTGGGAAGTTCGACGAGTAAGGGCAGAAGTCGAATTCCAATGGTTTTAAAGCATTTTGCGTTAAAAAGAGTAAGGAAACCGTGACTAATAAAAACAAAGGTCTAAGGCGGGCTGAATGGTTTAAGTGTTTTTATGAATAAAAAGGTGGGAGCGGTAATGAGAATAAGCGGGAAAAAGAGGAAATGGAGGGCGTAACAATAGTGCACAGATTGTGAAGACAGAGATTTTGAATGAAGCGGGGAGGCACCATGGAGCTGCTCTGGCGTTTTAACAATAATTCTTGCAATCAACCTGCTGACTTATATGCAAAAAAACAGAAAAATACGTAAAAATATAGTGCAAAGGAAGACTGAAAAATGGTAATGCAACTCTACTTTTAATCTCAGAAACAATGAATAGAAATTAGTTTTTGGGTCTGTGGGAAGGTTCGCCCTCCTCGAGCTCTATTGACAGAGAAGGGGGTCTTGATCCACAACTTATTTTGGTTTTTCTCCTCTATTCTATTACTCACAAGCAAATGAAACTTACAACAACACACTGAAATAAAAACTAAACAACAACTTGAAACATAAACAAAATTATCAAAATCGGAAATAATGAAATGAAAGAAAGCAGAGAACAAATACAGGAGAGAGGCTAAGGCACATGGATTGGGCCCTAACCCACAAGCCTAGTGTTGTGTAGGTAAATCCCCTCTGTGGGTAGAGGAGATCCCTCTAGCCCTAGGGTGGGTCTAGCAGCAAGAGGACATGCTAATGTGTTGGTTCCTAGTTAATGAATGAAATGAGTTGGGATAGATTGTCCTACCTGTAGTCCAACGCAGTTGTCACAGCTACAGAAAAGGTCTCTTGATCCTTGTCCAGACGCGTCGTGATCCTTCAGCAATGGTATTCGTATGTTTGCACAAATATCAAAGGACAAAAGCAGCATACGTAACAATAATTGCATTCATAACTAGCTAATCAGTCAAGGAAGATTAAACGTATTGCCTAAAATAAATCACATCAACACAAGACGGGAACCAAGACATCAATCATGCATATATTAAGAGAAAGAAAGAGATTACAACCGGAGCCTTGACGTTGCAGCCTCCTTCAGCGAGTCCAGTCAAAGTGCATCTCCAGCATTCGTCGGGGAATTTGGACATGTCGAGGCAAAAGACTAAGCTCTCTCTCAACAAGGGTCTCTCTCTCTGCTCTATCTCACTAGCTATATCAGACTGTTTCAGCAAAATGTTCAGCAATTCCTCTTCAACTATTCAGCTAGCTGCATCAATGTGAGATAGGTTTATTTATAGAGGGAGAGGAGGAGGTTGGGATCCCTCAAATGGTGGAAAGGAGGCCTTATCCTTTGGGAGGTTTCCCCAAAAGGTGGAAACAAGAGGCCAAAGGAAGGTGTTCGTGGTTATGCAGTCAAACAACCCAAGCTGACTCGCTCATGAAGTAGTTAGCATGGAAACTTCGCCTCTATATTTAAAAAAAAAATCCAAAAACATCTTGACGCGGGCAGCTCACTGGGGCAAAGCACCAATGGGCGCAGGGCTCAGTTTTAGTTTTCTTTATCAGCGCGAGGGCATAATGGTCTACTAGCGCCAACTGAAAAACATGTATTTTTGATGGCCTGCTCATGGAAAGGTCGACAGAGGAAATGTTCTCCTCATGGAAACGGATGCAATGATACTCTTTGCAAGGCATGAAACTTCATATAAGTCACAGAAATGGTCCTCCAATGTTCGGGATGGGGATTGCATGGATGGTGACAAAATGTTGTGTAACAGATGCCCCCTAAAGCATGAGGTCCGAGAGAGAGGGAGGGGTGAAATGCTTTATGAGATTGCGTTCGAACCAAACACCGTTGTCGGAAGACTTGCAAGTACAAATACCACTGATATCTCTGATACATGAACATGTGGTATGGACGCAGCCATCCATAATAGAGTACATAAAAAATGATATCTGAGGTGTGGACGCAGCCATCCAGCAATAAGGATCAATAAATAGACTCAGGTATGGTCGCATCCATCCAATTAAAAGAGTCACGCATATAGTCATGATAAACCAAACTATCCTGCAACCTGGATCCTATGAGACAAAACCCAGGGTCTTGCGCTCCATCTGGACCCGAAAAAGTACAAATTTGAGCATGCGAATATGTGATCTGAATTCGAACATGTAAGAAAGCCACCTGATTACCAGCTAATGATGAAAGTTGTTAACATGCATGAGAGAAACAACCAATAATGACAATGGCTCTCATGGTACAATAGGTACAATCCATGGAATGTGAACAGTGATCTAGCATCGAACAACCACATAATCACTCGATCGAAGGCCAATGATATGGACCTATCGTCGAATGCAAAGAACTTGCCATTGAGGCATGCAAGCTCTAAGGTACCGGAAGGGATTCTCCAAGTCAACTTCTTAGATAATGAGCTGAAGTCGACAGGAAGTGGCCAGGTCGAAGGAGGGCCATAATGTTTCCCACATCATGGACACGAGACAGAGGAACATGATGATAGTGAATCAAGACTAAAAAGAGTATCAGAGGGAGGTTAAAAACTGCAATCGGAAACTTCTCTTGAACATATCAGCGACGCGACTCTGGATTTGGAAGTATTTGACATTAAGGGATCTGAGGTCATGATGACGTGGAAAAGAGCAGATGAGAGGTCAAAACAGATTACCCAAACTAATGGAGGCAAAAATGACGAAATGAGATGTTCCCAACCTGACATGAATGCAAATGAGTGTCATGTTCAAGAGCAACATATTTCCGACATGACTGAGAACTGGTTCCATTATCCCCCACCATTGCTGGCGAGTACCCCAATTATTTTTGGAAAATAAGCTTGAAGGGGATAGCATATGCTTGTCATGTAAGTTTTTCCTTCAGACAAATCCATCCTAGTACGTTTTACGAGCCCTGGGAAGGAGGAACTCGATTACATCATGGTGACGGTGTCCGATGTCATTTAGGGTTTAACGAGTCTGACAAAGGAAGAACTCGACATCTTTTCATGTTTAGAGAGTTTGAAAAGAAGAAGAAAAGAAAAATCCAGCAGTCCCTTTTCGTAGATAGTCTCACATATCCGAAAAGGTAGAAAACTGTGTCTGAGAGAACCTCTTAGTCATGATAGGCTAAGGTATTCCTTTTTCGTAAATAATCTATCCCAACCCGAAAAAGGGGTAAACGTATACTGGGTAGATATCATTTCACAGTCATTTAACGAGTTCAAAATGACAAGAGTCTCGGCAATCTTTTCATGTTAGAGAGTCAGAAAAGAGCTGAAAGATGACTCCAATTGTGAATTTTTCATGTTTTTACCGAGTCCGAAAAAAGTATAAAATACAACTCGTTACTTCATCGTCGTTACTTTAAAAACCTGTCACTGCACAAGAGACACACGTAAAACCCATTTCTCGAAATAACATAGCGAAATAATCGAAAAATACACTTTAAAACCTAATTAGGGTTCTAAAAAGTATTAATATGCCAAAAATGGTAAAAAATAAATTACTTTTCACTTTTACCTCTAGTGAGCAATTGTTAACCTTTTTGCACTGCGATTTTGTGGCGGTGATAGAGGGAAATCCGGCAGACCAATCTCTAATCCGTCAGTTCCAGGTAAGAGATAACATCCTTCCCTGTATTTTTATTGTAGTTTCATTACCTGCAACCTCAAAATTGGAAATCTATGGGGGGGGGGGTTTCAAAAACTAGGGCATGACGGTTGGCGTGGGTATCGGGCACGGACCCGTGCCAATCGTCCTAAAATTTGAACTAGGGTGTGCCAACCGCAACATACAATTTTAGCTTGTAGTTGTAGACAAGGAGGCCCAAATTAATGTTTCAAAAGCTTTGGATTTGGATAATGACAATCATACGAATGTTTTTGCAGGTGTGAAATGACAAAATGGTGAATGAATGTAAAGAACGAGAATATAGTGAAGAAGATGAACTCGCAATGGAAAATGAAAGATGCATGGAAGCTCTCAGAGATTGTGGGCTCAAGAAATTATTTATGACACCATTTCTCAGAGCTCAACCGGAGCTGTTGCAGTACTTAATCAGTTTTTGGGATGTTGATCAAGAAAAGTTCATTATTCATGACTAAGAACTCGAGATTGAAATTTCAGACATCTATTTCATAAACAGACTGTCACAGAGGGGTGCAGTACCAATCCTGACCGGCACCCGGACCTCAATGGATAACATGCGTATGGTAATTGACAGGGTGTGCCCAGGGGCAAGGAAAGGATCGGGAAGTGGACAAGTGGATATGCAAACTATTTCATACTTGGCACTAAAAGTAGTGCTGCACACCATCACACAAGCTCTAGGATCGCAGGCACCGCACGAGGCCACAAATACACAGTTAGTTCTTGCTGTATATTGCATGGCACCGACCCTCTACAACTGGGCAAAGGCAGTGACAATCAGCACGAAGTGTCAACTAACAAAGTGTAAGAAAACCAAGCTGAATAAGTTCGGTTATGTGTCCATTCTGGTATTGTTCATCTTGGAATGACTAACAACCTTTCAGCGACAGGAGGTAATAGTTCCGACACCACCAGCACAAGAGCCATGGATGCCCTATTGGGCAGCTTTTATGCCAAGGTCAGGGGGCGATCAACAGATGTCCTAGAGACCGGAGTTCTTTGAGTGGCTCCGCCGACAGCTGATTTTCGTGGAGGATTGGCCCTACTCTAGCACAGATTTCACCAGTGATGCAGATCTCCCACTCCCAGAAGGCGAGGATTGGGATGAAGTACTTTATAAGACTAATTTTATTTTGAGTATTATGATTTTTTTTGTTATGCATGTTCTAACATTAAATCCGTGTAATTGCAGATGTTGGCCCAGAGAGACCTACAGGCATGTACCCGATAGCGAGGAAGATTCCTCGCAATTTTGACATAGCCCCTCATGGTGAGGGAGGCGTAGAGGAGGAAATCATATGCAACTTGGAGGGAATCTCTTGTGGGATCTCGGACTATGCACGATTCGATGATTTTCCTCATGCATACCAGAGACACACTGCAGGGGTGTCAAACCGTGTCCACCGCTTGTACGGGCCGTGACGTGTTATCATGAGCACCGCGCTAAGTAGACACCTAGGTTTTATTTTCACATATTTTTTGAGAGACATGATGTCTCAGGATGTAACCGAAACATACATATTTTTTGAACTTATGATGCACACTGATGCAAAAATTTGATATATATATATATTCCTGTATGGATATTGCCATGTGATGATGATTTTTACAAATTACGCAAATGTCTATCTAATACAATTTTAGCTACTGTATCAGTTAATGCATTCATTCGTTTAGGAATATGTTGATATGTAATATAATCAAAATGTCTTTCCAATAAACAAACACGCGAATACAACCTCAAGATGTGGGGGTTTATAACATAATAATGTCCATTAAGTTGAAGAACAACATGATCTGAGTCTAGGTTAACAATCAATGCACGAATGTCGAGGGTAATTGCCTTGATAAATAGTTCAATAACAGCACTATATTCAGCGACATTGTTTGTAGTTCATCTTAGAAAAATACTTTGGAGGTCTATCAACTCACCAGAAGGATCATAAATCACCCAGGCTGCTGAAGACAGGTTCCAAGTACTGCGGGAAGCACCATTCGCGAAACTGTCATAAGGGGTAATAGACATATGCACAATAAGCAACGATCCAATAAGCAGGAAAACGCTTTCAAAGCACACCAAGCCAAAAATGTACAAAAATTAAAAAAAACACCTATGTACACAAAACATGCACGAATGACTCATGCATAGTATTTTTTAAGATACAACCCATTTATGGGATGATCCAGCGGATGACCTTTATAATCAATAAGCTCATAGGCTCCATTTCGAAAAACATGTTTAACAATGTAGGTCCCATCCCACATGGGTTGAAATTTGCCTGCCCCCAGCTTATCGTGAGCTTGGTCATACAGGAGGACGAGGTCTCCTTCTATGAAGGAACGAGGGGAAACCAACTGGTCAAAATGATCTTTGACCCGCTTTTTTTGTGCTTCAATGACCAGAGCAGAAAAGCGGCGAGTTTCATCCAACCTTCCTAAGTAGAGAAGACGCACTTCTCCTAGCGAAGTACTCGGCAGTAATTCAAAAACTAGTGTGAGAAAAGGTATTTCACATTCAATCGAAAGGGTAGCTTCCAGACCGTAAAAAAGCTGAAATGGGGTGAATTTGGTTGCATCCTTAACTGAGGTTCGGTATGCCCAAAGAGCCAAAAATAACATGAGATTCCAGTTTTATTTGTGCATCTCAATTGTACATTGAAGCATAGTGACAAGAACTTTATTCACGGCTTCAACCTAGCCATTGGCCTAAGGATAGTACGTCGTTGAACTGTCGTGACGCAAACCAAAATTTGAAGTCAACTACACTACCATGTAATGCCGAAAATGGGAACCATGATCAATAACAATGGCTTGAGGGACACAAAACCTAGTAATGACATGATTTAATAGAAATTGAGTTGTTGTCTTACCGTCAGCCGTAAGTGTAGGCATTGTTTCAGCCCATTTGGCAAAGTATTCAACGACTACGATGATATAAGCATGCCCCCCGGCCGAGTGAGGGTTACATGTCATAAAATCGATGCCCCACTTTGCAAAGGGACCAACTGTAATGACTGGGTGGAGATGAGAAGGCGGCACGCGCATCTTGCGTTGATAGATCTAGCAATCATGGCACTTACAGACAGCAATAATGCAATCTTTGAAGATGGTGGGCCAGAAATACCCAGCACGAAGAATTGTGTGTGCAGTAGCATAACCAGACACGTGACCAAAACAGGCGCCACTATGACAATCATTCAAGGCTTTCTCAGCTTCCTCGAGAGTCAAACACCGGCGGAGAATGGAATCAAATCCGATGTGGTAGAGTGTATCTCCGACTATACGATATGGTTGCGATTGATGAAAAATGCATCGGCGGGCATCCTTCGTCAACTTAGATCCGAAGGTAGAAGTATGAAGATATACGATGATATCACCGTACCAAGGATCAAGGGTGCTAATCAAAAAAAGCGTGTCGTCTGGAATGCATTCCTCGGAACCAGACGGAGCGGATTCGGAAGGGAGAGAGAAGATTAAATCGGCGAAGACTAATGATTTCTTCAACTTGGCAGTAGTGAAATCTAAATCGAACTCTTGGAGGGTGACAATCCACTTCGAGTACTTGCCCCCCAGCAATTGACGAGACAATGTGTAGGTCATAGGGTTGCAGTCAGAAATCACAGTCACTGTACGCAACAAAATATAGTGACGAAAATGTTGAGCAGCTTGAACAACATCCAACGCCAACTTCTTGACATGTGCATATCGCATTTTAGTTTCGAGAAGGTTACGATACAGATAATAAATGACATGTTTGTCACCATGATCATCGTCTTGTACCAAAACCATGGCAATCATGCTGAATGCGGCGGCCAAATAAAGGGAATAATCACGATGATAATTCAGAGGACGCAACAGAGGAGCGTTAATAAGCAACGTCTTCAATGCATCGAAGGACTTTTGGGCGATCTCATCCCAAAGGAACAGGACACCTTGCTTCAGTAATCTCGTAAATCCTTTAGCCATTTCGGCATAGTTAGGTATAAAACGATGTAAAAAGTTAACCTTCCCCTGCAAACTCTGCAGCTGATGTAATGAGGATGGAGAGGGGAGATTAATGATAGCTTCAAGTTTGAGCGAATCGAGACGAACCCTGTCTTTGGAAATGATAAACCTTAAGAGTCCACCGGAGTCAACGCAAAAGATGCACTTATGCGGATTCAGCTGGATGCTATAGCGTCGACAGCGAATAAAAATCTGACAGAGATGATCAAGATGGTCTTTACGCGTAGCTGAATGAGCCGGCAGGTCATCCAGATAAAGCTGAACAATGTGCTTGATATCGTGGAAAGCATATGACATTGCTCGCTGAAATGTAGCCCCAACATTTTTCTGACCGAAAGGGAGATTTTTATAAGCAAAAGTACCCCAAGGACAGATAAAGGTGGTCTTATGTTGATCTGTCAGGAGAATGTTAATCTGGTTGTAGCCAAAAAAGCCATCCATAAGGGAAAAAATATCACTCCCTTCACAGTCATCAATGATTTGATCAATAAAGGGAGTAGGATAATTACCCTTAAGGCAAGACCGATTAATGTCACGGTAATGAACATAGACACGGATGGTACCCAGTTTCTTATCCATAGGGACAATATTGAAAACCCATTCTGTCAAGGGAATCAGATAGATAAAACCAGCTTTGAGAAGTTTTTCAACTTCTCCCTTAATAGCGGCAGCCTTTCTAGGGTGCACCAGACGAAGACGCTGGCAAACAGTTTTTTCACTGGGATAGGTAGGAATATCATGCACCACTATACTAGGATCGATGTCAGGCATCTCTTCGTAATACCATGCAAAGATGTCATGAAAATCACAGAAAAGGCTAGTATAAACCTGAACTTCATCCGAAGAGAAGGTCGCCCCAATATGGATGTTCTTGACAATTCCCGGTTTGATGGAAATGTCGATAGGCATCGTTTGTGCGATATTACTTAAGTTACCTTCTGTAAAAAATTCGTGTGTCAAAATAGGCATTTGAAGCGGAGGAGAAGGAACCTGAGAAACAAACCTCTCAAGATACGTAGACATGTCCCCAAGGCCAGGCTTGAATGAGGAATGATGATGACTATCATCCCAAGGAGGATCCTCGAGAGACATAGTTTCCATGATGGCTTCATCGAAAATAAATATCTCTTTCAAGGGATCAGATGAATCTGAATTTTTGAGCCAAGGGGATTGAGAATAAGTATCAAGAGACATGCCCAAAGGAGCATGATCAGGAGGCGGAGGATCCGAAGCCGAAATAAGCTCACAGTAATCAATCTCGATCGAACTTAACGACATCGAATCTCCAAATGAATCAATCTGCTCGGGTGAAGGGATGATCCACGGATCGTCAGACTTAGAGATCATATTAACCTGAACAGTGTTGGATGGAGGAAGAGGAAAAATACCCATGAGGGCAGGATCTTTGAAGAGACCCGGCCCTACGCTCTCATAAGGCGTAGGAATTTGATCTATGTACAGAACATTGTTCTCGGAAGAAGAAGTGAAGAACAAAAACTGATCAACAATAACGATCTTTCCTTCGTGCGGAAATTGCAAAACACGAAAGAGAGTGGACGGAATGCACAACATGGTGTGATTCTAACTGCGACCGAGGAGAAGCGTCAACTACTTAAACCTCGACGTTGGTTATATTCTCTTCTAGAGTAATCGGCAAGCTAGCGAGAACACCAAGAGGTTTAGATTCCCTTCCATCAAATGCTTCTAGAGCATTTGGATATGAATTCAGAGCTGGAGAACCGATGGCTTTCCAGCAAGTAGATGACATGACTCACCCTCGTCCACGACCTCTCGATGGATATTCAATCCATTAATGCCAACATGTATGATGAGCGCAAGATGGTGAGGGAGACGTGGGACAAAATTCTCCAGGTCGAAAGTGATAAGGCTTGAATCAAGAGGATCAATCTCGCCGATGGCGGATAGAAAAGCCTTCCATTAAGATGGACAAATCTGAATTACTTCTAATGCAAACATTGCAGATAGCGCCTGAGCCAAATCCTCAACAATACTATAATGTTGAGCAGCATGGGTGTTAGGATTGTAAGAATACTTACGGAGTACACCTTTGGTAGGTGGTCGTACAACGGGCTCAGGACTGGGCCTTTCAATTTGAAGAGGGCCAGAAACAAGCAAAGGAGGAGGACCATCAGCGATCTCTTTCCCCGCTATCTGATGCGGTTCTGTGTAATCTTTCGACCGGGTAGATATAGAAACGGATGCAGAACGGTTCATCATAAAAACTTGAGAGCCAAATGGGGCAGAGGATTGAGGTTTCTTCACCAACTGAGTCTGCCATGACAGAAACGATTCTTTGAGAATAGTCGGAGTTCCTTGGGTGCCTTTGAGCAATCGGTTCACTTCAGCCCATCAAGCATAGTCCTTGGTGTAGTGCTCTTCGTCACATATCAAGCAAGGATACTTCGGTTTACACTATGAACCATCATCAGCATGAGATTTCTGAGAATCCTGTTTCAGGGAGGGTACGTAGGGTGGCACAACAAGAACAAGGTACCCATAGGCAATAAGAATAAGTTACCCATAGGGTGGGTGGCGTAGTGTGGCGTATTCTCTGATTCAGCAAGAACAAGGTACCACAACAAGAACAATGTAACCATAGGGTAGTGTGGCATATTATCTGATTCAACAAGAACAACGTACCCATAGGGTGGCATAGTGCTGCGTAGAAAACCCCAACCTATACCCATAGGGTGGGTGGCGTAGTGTGGCGTATAAAACCCCAACAAGAACGTGGGGTGGCACATGGAGGGAGCAGCGTAGGGTGGCACATAGGACATAGTTGAACAACCTTGGTGTAGGCATGCTACGTTTATAAACACCTGCAGTGGTCTCCCTGATGCATCATAACCTGGGCCTAATTTCTTCACCCAATGGGGTGACACCTTGACTGGCTGTGACAAGAGCAAGTCATAAGGGTATTCAGATAAGCCCTTATCCTTAACATACCCCTTTTTAAAGGTGTGTCGTACTATTTTTCGAACCCGTTGCCTTACGCGCTCATTATTTCTTGTAGCTCAGTATTACGCTGCATGAGTTGGCCGCATACAAGTATAGACAATTTAATCCCTGAGACGACGTCCAACCTAGGGACACCATGACTTGATGGCACAGACATTGTGGAGGGACCTTTTAATGCCCTAAAGGATATACATTTACTGTGATTTATCGGTGTACCAAAGGTGTGGGGCTTACCTCCTAAGGGCTAGGAAGTCAAACCAGTTACCTAACTTGAGGGCATCGCCGAGCAGCGGTCAAGATACTCGATGATGGTTACCTCCTAAGGGGCATCTCAATCTTGAGAGCTTACCTGACTTGAGGGGCACCCGACCTTTGGGCTCGACTGGATGGGAGCTTCGGATCTTGATGGGGTCTTTGCTAGGGTCCCCTAAGGGGGCTTTTGGGGCCCCGTGTGCCCCTCGAGTCAGGTAATCTCTCAAGTCTAAGATGCCCTTAAATATATAAATACATCCAACAAGCTAGTTAGCCATCCTTTGCGGGGCCGAGTCTATAAGGTGGGATGTGTGATAGCAAAAATCCAAGCTATTGACTAGTTAGAAAGAGTCCGATAAGAAATTATTATTTTAGTGTCACATTATGCCGGTGCGATGGATGAGGAGGTTTACACTATGAGGGACGATTAGGTACCTCTTGCCGATGAAGTATGTTTTACGAAGGGATTTTTTGTTACACATGATGCTAACCGATGGAGCTTTCCAAATCAGGTTACATCAAGATATGGGACAATGAGGTGAGTTAAGCTAGTAGTTAGTGACTTATTCCAGGATGTTGCCGTCGACGTTATGCCGTGGTGAGGACGCGGCGAGTGAGCTTACACAATGAGCCTTATACAATAACACATAGCAGAGTTGTTATATATATGTAGATATACTGGATACTTACAATTTCAATCAAAATACCATGCTAAAGTACAAGCGCCCGGGCGCGTTAACGGATGCTGGTAGTAACACATTGACTGGGTAAAGATCAATCATAGGATGATCTACTGTTGTTAGCTATTACTATGTCCCCACCTTTTACAATGTTACCTTTGCATTGACTAGTGCTCTCCCTTTGTCAAAATGCTTAGGCCACCTTCTCAAAAGTGATATGATTTTATTGGGTTATTTCATTCTCTCGGAAGAGCGGTGATAACACAAGTCTTTCATCATAGTAATTATGTGTGATCCACTAAATGAATTAATTCCAGTGGAGTGGACAAGATACGAGTATGATTACCCCAATCCATATCAAAAAGGCTTTGGCCTGATCATAATGAAATAAATCTCCGCAATGTTTCAATATATAAGATACCTAAGCTGGAGCTTGAAGCTAAACCAGACAGTGGGAACACGAGCTTTTACAATCCCCAGATCCGGAGACAAGGTGAAGGTTGCAATTCTCCAGTTAGAAGATAGCCATGTAAAGTTCAATTCCATGATGTGGAACCATATGTTGATGAGTAGCCCTTTTCAAGCAATGCAGGCAAAGAATTAGGAACATGACATAAGCAAGGAGAGGCTAACTTGTTTAGAGACCACTAAATAGTTACACGCAACCCCTGGAAAAATAGGCTTTGGCCTTACCTTTACCCTTCTTTTTACCTTTGGAAGTTTTATCCACTGGATTGGCCTGAACGACATTCACTTCCGCAGTTTTACCAGACTTCGGGATTGGCTGAGAAATCATTGGAAGGAGTTGATTTTTGCTTCCTAGGATTCGATGGAGAAGACTTCCAAGAAGTCTGAGACATGGAACCGATGATGTCATCGACGGATGGCGTCGTCAGTGCTTTAGACGTTCCAGGTCTAGGCGCAATGAGCAAGAGATCATACAACATGCCAGACTGAGAGTACACAAGATCAAGGTACTGGGCACGAGCAATGGATTATTCCTCAGTAACGCATGCCCCCATAGTAATGTCCTTAGCAATAGGACTAATGAAAGAGGTAGTAAACCAATCAGTTAGGAGCTGGTCAGGAATCTCAAACTTGATCAGGCGATGACGATGCCTCCATTCATGAATATGATCTGAGATATGGGTAGCTTTATCTTTCTTAAAGGATGTAAGGAGGTGCGTCCCAGTTTCATACCGAACCGGATTTTGAAAGTGCGTGAGAAATTCCATGGCTAAAGAATTGAAATACTAAAAGATGCCACGAGATAACTCGATGTACCACTTGGCAGCAACACCTGTAAGAGTTTGTTGGAAAAGACGGATTTGGATAGAATCATCAACCCAAGAGTTAGAGGAACACCAAAGATGGTATATCATAACATGCGCTTGAGGGTCTTCTCCGGACTTGCCCTCAAACTTGGGACAATCACCAGGGATTTTGGTTGGAACTGGAGGCCAATACAGGTTATGAAGGATTGGATCATTCTTCAACTTTGACACATCAGGTAGTTCAAACATTGCGAGAAACGGTAATTGAGGACTAAAAGGCATTGGAGGTTGTTGATAAAGACCAGTGTTAGCATTCCACCCAGGTTGAGAGAAATTATGCCCACATATGTTTTGTCCCGAAGGATTCTGTCCATAGGGGTTATAAGCCTGATAGTTCTGCCCATACAGGGGTTGAGGACCAGGATACTAATTCTGATCATACCATTGATTTCCTTGCTAAGCAACATAGGGATTTTGTTGTGGAGTGTAAGCATTGCCTTAAGGTGGATTATACCCCATCTCGGATTGATTTTGAGGGTAATAAGTGAAACCTTGGGGCGCACTATATACTTCCTGAAATTGACCTTGAGGAGGGTAAGTAGCGCCTTGAGGTTGAGCAAGTTGTCCCTGCGGAGCAGGTTGAACCAGTTGCTGAGCAGGTTGAACCAGCTGTTGAGCAGGTTGAACAGGTTGAACCGGCTGCTGAACGCGTTGAGTAGGTTGAATCGGCTACTGAGGTTGGGGAGGTTGTCCCTGCGGAGCAGGTTGGCCTGGATACTGAGGGCCACCGGGTTGTCCTTGTGGAAGAGGTTGGCCCGATGGTTGAGATGGACCAGGTTTCCCCTAAAAACCAAGTTGACCCGGAGCAGGACCGAAGGTTGTCCTTGTTGTACAAAAGCTTGGCCTTGCGGAACATAAGGTTGTTGTTGTTGCACAAAAGGTTGTCCCTGTGGTGGATACATTTGCCCCCCATGAACATAAAATGCTCTTGGTTGAAAATGAGGTTGACCAAATGGACCGTAGGGTTGTCCTTGTTGGACCAAAGTTTGTCCCTGTAATGGTTGTCCTTGCGGACCATAAGGTTGTCCCTGAGGACCAAAGGGTTGTCCCTGCTAGACCAAAGGTTGTCCCTGTAAGGGTTGTCCTTGTAGACCCAAGGGTTGTCCCTGCATTAATGGACCTTGATGAGCAACGGTCTGATAGGGATCAGTCGGAGGCAAATAAACAACTGGATGAGGATCAATTAGAGGCATATATACGGGATTACCGTAGACATCATAATGATGGGGAGGATTTCCAGGATCTTGCGGCTGCTGAGAACCCTAAGGTGTGGAAATCTGCAGCTGAGAATTAGGAGAGGATACCGTCACTGAATATCCAACAGATAGTCATCTAATGTATAAGTAGAAACCATGGACGTGGTATAAGTAGATGGGGTTTCCACAGCGCAAGGTTGCGATCCACTCACGGTAGGTCTAACATGCAATGTGGGATTGATAAAGATAGACCTGCGAACAACAGCAAACCCTGACGACGGAGTCGTATTAACAACCAGTGCAGATGAAGCCACACAAATGGTAGGTCAGACTCGGACAGATGTAACAGTGGCTGATGAGATGGGTGTCGAGGGCGACATTCCTAATGCAGGAAAAACTGAGCTTCTAGTGGGAGCCACTGTACTGGATTGTGCAACGGATGCCACACCAGAAATAATCTAACCCAAAGTATGATAACCGAGTGGAAGAGACACCGATTGGGGGGGAGGTTGATTGGAGACATATGGAAACTCTTCTGAGAAAATATGATATTCCCTTGTAGAAGAATGCAACTCTCCACTACCAATAG
The DNA here is from genome assembly GCA_034641835.2 of Pinus albicaulis. Classification (NCBI taxonomy): domain Eukaryota; kingdom Viridiplantae; phylum Streptophyta; class Pinopsida; order Pinales; family Pinaceae; genus Pinus; species Pinus albicaulis. Next base: position 1,185,756,404 of record CM076582.1, read on the forward strand.
AGCTAGAAGAATCCATATTTGACGAGGTCATAAGATTGTCGAAAAGACGATGGGGACTAGGGGGTATAGCAGTGGCTAATAACGGTGATCCCGAAGTAAGAGGAGGGAATTCTTCCTCACTCCCAAAACCAGACCAAGCACCCTGAGGTGGCCAATTTAACTCAACCGACTCTTCAGGAGGAGACCGGGTAGCAAGAGGTAAGACACTCGGGAGGATAGGCTGCAAAAACTTGGCAGACCTAATGGACTAAGGTGTTTCCAAAGAAACGTAAGGAAAAGGACTACCACTAGGAGGCATTGGAGAAGATGACGAAACTGGTGGCTCCGCGATTGTGACAATACTTCAACACAGGAAGAAAAATGAGATAGCCTATTCGAGGCTTCAAGATCAAACTCTAAGGAACTACAAAAACAAGCCAAGCATTTAACGGGCGCGTGATTGTAGGTAGTTAATTTTATGACATTGAAACGAAACTTTGCTATTTCATGTTTTAAGAGTCGAGAAACAGGCAAAAGATAACTCTAGTCACTTTCAGAATTGAATGAGCGTGAAAGGACAAGTGCTCGATGATCTTTCCTTTTTAGAGAGTCACGAAAATATCAAAATGACTGCTTAGGTAATCTAAGAAAGAGGGTGTACCAAGTTTCCATGAACTTCCATTTACACCTTGGTGATCAAATGAAAGAAAAATGACCAAGGACTTGACGTACGTGCAGGTAGTCTCCCCGAATGTTATGTTTGGTGTATCACAGTTATAGGGCGGTAGACGATTGCAACCTATGGATAAAGGATTGCAACCTATGAGGGTCTCCCTTTATATACATGATGGTATGGGGAGTACAAGTCCGTACTAGTGCTGTCTAATCCCAGATGGCGAACGATAACTACTAGGTTTAACGATGCCGGAACATGTCACTAGCCTAGACCTCTAAAAATATGCATGTTAGGTTCTAATGCTTCCTTAGATTGATTGAATTAATTTTAAGGTTGATCTTGAATTAATGTTTTAGTTTCAAGGCCCTACCGAATGTGATCTTGAATTCCTAAATGCACACTACATGCAAAAGAACACCATTTCCGTTCGATGAATGCTAACTAAGAGAAGGATATAAATCTTTAACAAAGTAGCAATCAATGAAAACATAAGAAGTTTCACTAATGCATCTAATACAAACAAACGAAAAACAAAAAACTCTTTCCTACTTCAATAAGAGCCAGTTATGTAAAAGAAATTTTCATTTTCAATCCAAGCGAAAGAATGCAATTTTTTTTGTCTTTTAGATGAATGAAGCACTCAATTCACTATTACACCAAAAAGCAAAGTGAACACTAGTTTTGAGCACTACGAATGTAAAAGATCTAAGACGAATAAATCAAATGCAATACAAACATAAAATGCACTTAAAACAAGGATGCACTCTTTCAAGCAACAAAAAGGGTTTCAAAACGATCCAAACGAGCAATGTGATCCATTCTCGAAGTGACGAAATGGAGAGGCAAATGAACACAAAAGCAATCATCCAACAAACCAAAGACACGAAGAATTGAGAAAGACTAACATAATCGATCAACGAATTGGAATGACAAAGATCAAAGTGACTCGAATTCAGCTCAGAAGGCTCATTGAGGAGAAGGCTGAATAAATAGCACAAGACCTAGAAACCCTAAGGCTACAAAACTTCATTGATGAGATAATTGACAAATAGCACAAGACTTAGAAACCCTAGGGCTACAAAACTTCATTGATGAGATAATGGACAAACAACTGAGAAGAACCGAGACTAGAGAGTCAAAACAATCCCAAAAGACCAATTGCAAGATAAAGAAACAACCCAGAGCTAAGAACTACTGACAAAAACTCAGGAAGAAGGTGAAACCAAATCCTACAAGATTCGGTGCGACTTTCAAGCTGTAATCCGCGCCTAACAGGCGTTGGCACACCTGTAACAAAAGAAACAAGCGCCAATTGGTGCGACTATTCAAAGAAAAAACGCGCCAAGCCGAAAAACTATGGGAAAAGGAGAAAACCACTAAGCAGAGGTCAATCTTGACACTCTGGAGCTGAACAGGAGGATTCAAAACCGTCAATAAAGCCAGGCAAGGCAGAAAAGCAATCAAATGACCGAAGTCGACTAGACAAGGAAAACTCTCAACAAACAACGAGACGACAAACACACACTGATTCCCCAGTATAGTCGCCAACATGTTGTGTAGGTAAATCCCCTCTACGGGCAGAGGCGATCCCTCTAGCCCTAGGGTGGGTCTAACAGAAAGAGGACATGCTAAGGTGTTGGTTCCTAGTTAACAAATGAAACGAGTTGGGATAGATTGTCCTACCTATAGTCCAACGCGGTTGTTGCAGCTATAGCAAAGGTCTCTTGATCCTTGTCCAGATGCGTCACGATCCTTCGTCAATGGTATTTGGATGTCTGCACAAAGATCAAAGGACAAAAACTGCATACATAACAATAATTGCATTCATAACTAGCTAATAAGTCAAGGAAGATTAAACGTATTGCGTAAAATAAATCACATCAACACAAGACGGGAACCAAGACATCAGTCATGCATATATTAAGAGAAAGAAAGAGATTACAACTGGAGCCTTGACGTCGTAGCCTCCTTCAGCGGGTCTAGTCGAAGTGCATATTAAGAATTCGTCAGGGAATTTGGACGTGGCAAGGCAAAATACTAAGCTCTCTCTCGACAAGGGTCTCTCTCTCTGCTCTATCTCACTAGCTATATCAGACTATTTCAGCAAAATGTTCAGCACTTCCTCTTCATCTATTCAGCTAGTTGCATCAATGTGAGATAGGTTTATTTATATAGGGAAAGGAGGAGGTTGGGATCCCTCAAATGGTGGAAGGGAGGCCTTATCCTTTAGGAGGTTTCCCCAAAAGGTGGAAACAAGAGGCCAAAGGAAGGTGTTCGTGGTTATGCATTCGAACAACCCAAGTTGACTCGCTCACGAAGTAGTTAGCATGGAAACTTTGCCTCTATATTTAAAAAAAATTCCAAAAACAACTTGGCGTGGGCATCTCACTGGGACAAAGCGCCAATGGGCACGGGGCTTAGTGTTAATTTCCTTTATCGGCGCAAGGGCATAACGGTCTACCAATGCCAACCCAAAAACATGTATTTTTGATGACCTGCTCATGGAAAGGTCAACAGAGAAAATGTTCTCCTCATGGCAAGGGATGAAATGATACTCTTTGTAAGGCATGACACTTCATATAAGTCATAAAAATGGTCCACAAATGTGCGGGATGGGGATTGCAGGGATGGTGACAAAATGTTGTGTAACACCTAGCTCTCTGAAACTTAAATCAGTGAAATGAAATCAGTCTACTCATTTCATAAAAGAATAGCCTTATACATTTCTGAAAGTTTGATCACTGAGTAAAATAATAAAAATCTCAATAGCTTGCAACAAAGTCTCAACCCTTCCTAGCTCTAGCTTTGTTCTATTTATTCTATTGGGAAGCTACCAATAGCTCCCTAGACAATAGTGATTGAGTCCACTTGACTCCAAGTAAACAAAGATTTAGTGCACTCCTCTCTGAGTTGCTTGGATGCCTCTAGAATTCGAATTGCTGGAGAGAATCCTTGGGGATCCTTTGGCTGCCTTTGGAATTCGATGTTGGAGAGAACCTTTGCGATCCATTGGCCGCCTTTGAGAGTTAAGGAGGGTGGAAAATCCTTTTATGATTTCTCCTTACTGGGTTTTATGATGCTAGTATATGTGGTAATTAAGGCTAACATACTCTGAGTGCCCAATATGAGGTTAAGTGTAGAAAATCATGAATTATTAGCATTTTTATAAGGATTTTATCATAAAAATGCAAGAAAAAGAGATCTAAGAAGGCAAAAAGGTGACCATCAACCCCTCCAAATATGTTTAATGATGGAGCTCATCATCACCCCCCTATTGAATGGTTGCTCATCCTCTAAGCAACTAATCCTCCTCCTGCCTTTCCTTCAAGGCTTTGACAGCCCCCCTGATTTCCTGAGGAAGAAGTCTAGGAGTTTCCCCAAGGGGGTAAAAACCATTATTCTTTTATGCATTCTCCCATTCTCTATCTTGTGCATCTGTGTCCTTTTCATCATTCAACCCCAGCAGCAAGGGTGGGTTGAGCTTTAGTCCCAACCATTGGATCTTTTTGGCTTGCATGTCCCTCTTGTATAATGGTGCCCTTTCCAATGCACCCCTAAGTCTTTCTGGGGTATGGTACTCCCTGTTCTTGAGGCTGTTAGTTCTCCTCTGGCTGGCCATAATGCACTCATATTCTATCTGCCTAGAAGCATCATCAAAGTGGCCTATTACCTGTGTTTGAGTCCGAAGGTAGGTTTCAATTAGTGTAGGGCCCCTTTCAATCTCTCGACGGTTAAGGATGACTCCTCTTGGGCTAAACAATTATGGTCTGATATATAAGGGTTATCTATTTCTTCTTCCCATGACCCTCCATATCTCTTTTTCTCTAGTGTCATTCGTCATCCAAGATACTAGAGCCATTAACTGCATTTCCCCCATTGTGGAATTGGGGTCCCAAGTATCCAAATTTGTCAGCACAAGGTTTTACACATAAAAATATAACATTTTTTCCTGATCAACCACGTTAGCTTGCGTGTAGAAATCCATGAATTGCCTACAATCTTGGAAAGGTAGTGATCCATGGGATGCTAGAGTTTTGATTTTAAATAGGAGTCGTTGCTCCTTAAGGTACACAACATATGAGTCTGAAGGAATCTGTGCTGAATGGATTCTATGTATAAGTCTGCCATGGTGGCTACTTGCTGCCCTTTTTGCTGCAATTGCTCCTTCAGTGCTACATTCTCTGCCTGTGCCTTCTGCAGTTGCTCCTTCATAACTGTTTCTTTGATTCTTTCCTCCTCCCTTGGTTATTCTTCAATAATAATCAGGCTCGTGGGAGGAGTTTCTGGCTCTCTCTGACTTATCTTCTGACTCTTGTAAGCTCTAAAATACATATAGGTCTGCCTTTTTCTCTTTGCGCTCAGAGGAGCTAAGGTGGAAACTACCTCTTTGTCTTGAGGGGATGTGGTGTTGTGTTGTCAGTCTGTTTCTTGCTCAATTTCTGCTACCTCTATGGCTTCTATTTCCATCTCTTCTATTTTTCCGTGGTCCTTTGTCTCTTCCTCTTCTTCTTCTGGTTCTTCTTCCTCTGCTAGTTCTTCTTCTTCTTCTGGTTCTTCTTCCTCTGCTGATTCTTCTTCTTCTTCTAGTTCCTCTTCTTACTCTCTAAGGCTAGAAGTGGAATTCTTCCTTGTTTGGGTTGGTTGCTAAAAAATCTTCCCTGCTCATATTTACAAAAGAGGACTAGACCATGGGTAGGGTGACGTTGTTCTGGTACTGTTGTTGCATGTTGTCCCTAAATACGCGGCTAAAGCTCACAATTGCTATGCTGCGGGCTTCCGTCGATCTCTCTCCCTTTAAAAATTTTCAATTTGCTGGTTTGGATGATATGGGCTCTCTTTATTATTAGACTGCGCAAATATATATATTTTTTTAAGCACTTATCTAACGCAGATCAGCTCCAGTTTCTGTTGTAAACAGTCAGACCCTCTTCTTGGTAACTAGCTGATACTGCGTTTCTCCTCCTCTCGTCCTCCTCCACTGCAACTGATTTAATTTTTTTGATGGCCCAAGTGGTGTGTACTTATAGTTTTTTCAGTCATAATTCATGGCGATGGCCAAGTTAACTGGCTACCTTTCTGCCTCATAAACTCTTAGTCTGCAAATTTAATTATTTATGGCCATTATGAATGCATAGCGAGGGGTGAGGGGCTATACCTGAGCTTACCATTTGCTATCAAGGCATTTGCAGGACCTGGAATTTGGAGACAAGCCTCTTATATGCTGCGTTCTTCCTTATTTTCCTATTTTCTGAGTGAGCAGCATGCTGAATGAGAAACTCTCTGAGTGAGCTGCTGATCTTTCTTGCTATTTCTTCCCATTGTAGATGTTGCGTGGGGGTGCTCCAAATGCCATGGGTGGCATTCTTGTCTTTCCTGGGGTCTGCTTTATCAGCTCCTCTCTTTGTTTTTTCTTGTTGTTCATGAACATATTTTTGCGTTGTAGGAATTCCTGGATGTTTGTAGCAGTCTGTGTTTTTCTTTCCTTGCTACATTGTGCTCAGGAATGGAGGAATGTGGTGTATGGAGGTGATGGAGGAAGTTATGAAAATGAATGGAGTGAATGATGGGATGGATGGTAAAATAGAAGAATGGAAAAGAAGATGAATGCTTCCCTGTGTATCAAAACATTTTTCCACTGTGTAAGGTCCCAACCATATTGTCATCAGCTTGCCTTTGTTTAAACCTTGAATCATACAACAACGCCCAATCCCCTTTTTGGAAGGTCTTTTCTTTGATTTTATTGTCATGCCAAACCTTCCTTTGCAGCGAAACTACCTCCATGTGAAGAAGTGCTTGCATTCTGAACTCATCCAATCCATTTAGTTGCAGCAACCTCTCTTTTTGGGAATTTGATAGATCTAGATTTAATTCAGCTGCCATTCTTAAAGTATTGAATTCAAACTCAACTGAAAGTAGAGCCTTCCTACTATTGACTAGTTCATAAGGAGTGAATCTTGTTGTTGTCTTCCAAGTAGTGTTGTAGGCCCAAGTAGCTTCTACCAATCTATCTGCCCAATATTTTTTGCTGCTTCTCACAACCTTGATGAGGATGCTCTCTAACGCTTTGTTAGTTACTTCTACTTGGCCATTCGTCTGAGGGTGATAGGCAGTAGAAGTTTTATGCTTAATCTTGTGCTTCCTCAAAAGATTCTCAATGAGGTGAGAGGTGAATTGTGCTCCCTGATAAGTGACTATTTCTTTGGGGTACCCAAACTTGTAAAACATGTTCTCCTTCAGAAATTCCGCCACTTTCTCCTTGGTTGCTACCTTCACTACTTTTGTTTCAGCCCACTTTTTCAGGTAATCAGTGCAGACTATGATATACTTCTTTTGTCCGGATGGTGGATCGATAGGTCCAACAAATTCCATGCCCCACTTTTCAAATGGCTCAAGAGCCACCTAAGGGTGCAAAGGCATCTCATCCATTTGCGTGGGTTTCCCCGTCCTTTGGCACGGGTCACACTTGCCGGTGTGTCTTTTGGAATCTTGGTGAAGGGTAGGCAAATAGTATCTTGCCTGCAAAAATTTCTAAGCAGTTCTCTTTGCAGCAAAGTGGCCTCCACATGGGATGTCATGACATGTAGAGAGGATATCAAAAAATTATTCCTCCCTCACACATCTCCTTAGGATTTTATCAGGGCCTAACTTGAAAAGGTTTCCCCCAATCCATGTGATAGGGGCGCTTTTTCTAATGATATGCTCCTCTCCCTCAATGAAAAATTAGGAGGGAGCCTCCCAGCAACCAAGTAGTTAGCTATATTAGCAAACCATGGTGAGAGTGCTAATATAGCAAAGAGATGCTCATCTGGCAGCTAATCATCCACCATTCCTTCTTCACTTGTAGGGAGAGCTAACCTGGGCAAAAAATTTGCAACAACATTCTCCTTTCTAGGTTTATCAACAATAGTAAAATCGAATTGCTGCAAAAGTAACAACCATATAATTATCCTAGCATTAACATATGGTTTGTTCATTAAATACTTTATGGTTGCATGGTCAGTGTGAACAAAGGTCTGATATCCAGTTACATAATGCCTAAATTTGTTCAAAGCATGGACAATGGCTAACATCTCCTTCTGAGTAACAATATAATTCAGCTCGTCCTTGGACAAGTTCTTGCTGATGAAATAAATGGCATAAGGGATTTTGTCCTCTAATTGTCCCAATGCTGCCCCTGCAGCTTTGTCAGATGCATCAGTGTGGATGTGGAAAGGCAGAGTCCAATTTGGACCTCGGAGGATGGGGGCAGTAGTCAACTTTTCCTTAATGAGCTCGAAAGCCTCTTGACAAGGACCAGACCAAATAAACTCAGAATATTTGGCAATTAACCGAAATAATGGCGAAGCCATATTGCTGAAATCTTTGATGAACCTTCTATAGTAACCAGCTAAGCCTAAGAAACTCCTGACATCTTTCTGCTCTTGAGGAGCAGGTACCCTTTTGATGATAGTGATTTTGTTCGGGTCTACCTGTATTCCTGCTTGGGATATGGAGGGTCCTAACAAAACCCCTTCTTTATTCACGAATTCTCACTTTTCTGGGCTCAAGGAGAGATGCATCTCAATGCACCTTCTTAGTACTTTACCCAAATTGGAGAGAGCTTCCTGGAAGTCATCCCCATATGGTGTGAAATCATCCATGTAGATTTTGACAGAGTCATGGACTAACTCAGAAAAATATTCTTACGACAGCTCTTTGGAAGGTCGTTGGGGCATTGCACAACCCAAAGGGTAGGAATATATAAGCGAAGGTACCCCAAGGGCAGGTGAAAGTGGTCTTATCCTGGTCTTTAGGGCTGATTTGAATCTGATTGTACCCACTCAAGCCATCTAAGAAGGAAAAGAACTTCTTCCCCGCAAGGCCATCCAGGACTTGGTCATTAAAGGGCAAAGGGAAATGATCTTTCTTGGTGGATTTGTTAAGTTCTCGCTAGTCAACACAAATTTGCCACTTCCCATTCTTCTTTGGGACTAGGACAAGAGGAGATACCCACTCACTATTAGATATAGGATATATGAACCCTACATCCAATAGTTTCTGCAACTCTTCTTTGACTATGTCCTTCAGAGTCGAGTTCATCCTTCTTTGGGGTTGTCTCAAAGGCTTGCATCCTTCTTTGATGTAAATATGATGTTTTCACACTGAAGGATGCACCCCTTTCATTTCCTTTTAATCCCAAGAAAATGCATCTATATTCTCTTTCAAAAGCTGGCATAGCTACTTCTCTTCTTCATTCGAGAGGTTTGGGTTGATTTTCAGAGATCTGGATGGGCCAAACTTAATATCCTTGATGGATTCAGAGGTTGACTCAATTGAGTGCACTTCCATCCAAGGTTGGCTTTCAGACTCTTTGACTAAGGTTTCGAGAGGAATGTTAGTGGAGGACTGGCTTTGAATGGCATGGTTGATGAGTTCATCTTCATCAAGCTTCCCCCCTCTAAGAATAGCATCTATGGTACACATAGGGGCAGTGTTATATAACTCATCTTCTTCATCCTCCAACCATATAGGGAGTTCATGATCAATGGAAGGTTGGGCTAGAAGATATAGCACTAGTTGTTTAGACAAAGGCCTATTTTTTATAGTCATGTTTCTGGCCCGACAACTAATATAAGCATATGCAGTGGCTAACCAAGGTCTCCCAAGACGAGAGGATAACCATTAAACTTGGTTTTTGGTTGGAGGACCAAGAAATCTATAGGATACTCCCAAGAGTCAATGGTAACCATAACATCCTCAACAATTCCTTCCAGAGTTACTGTGGACCGATCTGCAAGTTGCAGAAATATTGTGGTTTTCCTCAAAGTCCCTTGGAGATTAAGTTTCAACATAGTTTCCTTGGTCATGACATTGATGGCAGCCCCTAGATCAATCAGAGTGTTGGGGACTATGACACCATCTATATGCACATCAGAAATTGGACTACCAAGGTCCAGGTACTTTGGAAATATCACCCTCCCCAGCATTAGGTCAGACAGTTTTCCTACCACATTGATGGTGGGGGCATGTCTCTTCCTTCTCCTAGGTTTATTGAAGCACTTTTATTTGATGAGCCTATTGTAGATAGGGACATACTTAATGGCCTGGAGAAGTGGTATCTTTACACACAAATTTTCCAATTCTCCCAGGAGTTCAGTCTCCTCTGGGGTGCGTTGATTAGGGTGGATCAAGCGCTCAGGAAAAGGAGGTTGTTGGATCTAAGTGTTACCTTCTTCCTTTTCCTCCTCAACCTCTACAGGTGGAGATGGAGGATGGTTGTTTGGTAGTACTCTTCCCGACCTGAGATTAACCTCTTGTATCTCCACAGGATAAGCAGGATAGAATGTTTCTCCATTGGGAACCTGTTGTGCCTGTCTGTTGTTCAGGTTCAGATTGGGTTGTGCAGGTATTTGAGGTAGCCTAGGTGGAGTAGCATGAGTAAGCTGAGGTTGAGTTTGGGGTGGAGGTAGTAGAGCAGGTGGTTCATTTGGTTGAGGCCTCCACCCTTGGGATGGATTGTTCCACTGAGGTTGTTGTGGAACATATTGCTAGAATGGTTGGTTTACTGGTTGAGGATGATATGAAGGGTTATAAGGCCAAGTAGGAGGTGTAGACCAGTATGGGGGAGTGGGGGTGTACCAAGGTTGCGTGTGTGCACTCTGATCATTGTGATAATAAGATTTAGGTGCACCTGGCATACCTTGTTGATATGGCCTAGGGCCTTGAGGCCTTCTCTAGTTGATAGTCCAAGCACCTTGTTGAATATGATTGCATTCAAATTTCACCTACTGATATCAAGACTCCACCAAGTCCTTCCTTACATGCATTTCTACAAACCATAAACTTCTTATCAGGATTTGCAATCTTCAAAATTTTAGCATTGGTAAGTTATTGTTTCAACTAATCAAAACTAGTTGCACGCTCATGAGTTCATTCAAACTTCTTCCCTTTCCTCTGCAAAGATGTGATGGGATAGCCAATCTTAGAGAAGTTATCAATGAATCTTATGTAATAACCTGATAGTCCCATAAATGATTTGACCTTGTCCACATTCTTTAGAGCTGGACAATCCATGATAGCTTTAATATTTTCTGGATCCACTGTTATCCCCTCCTTGGAAACAACATGTCCTGAGTAATGAATAGAGTATGAAAGAAACTGTACTTGTTGAGATTAGCATACAACTGATGCTCTCTCAACAATCTCAATACTGCTACCAAATGCTCTACATGCTCCTCCTCATTCTTTGAATAAACTAATATCTCATCAAAAAATACTATCACAAACTTATCCAGATAAGGGCATAATACATTGTTCATCAAACATATGAATGTGGTTGGAGCATTGGTAAGACCAAAAGGAACCACAAAAAACTCATAGCGTCCATACCTTGTATGAAATACAGTCTTGTAGTTATCTTCTTCTTTGATGTGCACCTGATGATATCATGATCTTAGATCATTCTTCAAAAATAATGTTGTTCCCTTCATTTGATCAAACAAATCATTAATATGAGGCAATGTATACTTGTTCTTCATAGTCACATTGTTCAACTGCCTACAATCAATGCACAATCTAAGAGTATCTTCCTTCTTCTTTACAAACAACACTTGTGCAACCCAAGGAGACACACTTGGCCTTATGTATCCCTTATCAAGCATCTCTTTAAGTTGCAATTTCAATTCCACCACCTCGAGAGTGCTCATCCTGTACGGTGCCTTAAATGTTGATGCTACTCCTTGTACCAACTCAATATAGAAATCCACCTCTATATGAGGAAGCAACTCTAGAATCTCTGCATGAAACACATCCTAAAACCGCTACAAGATAGGACACCTCCTTAGGACTTCATCATCCTCATCTTCCTTCACTTTTTCACTGGAAATGTGTATTGCAAACAATAAACATCCTTTCATGTGGTTGCGCTTAGCTTTCATAACTATAACCAATCTTAGTGATGTAGGCTTCTTCTTTCCTTGCAATATTCTCTTTTCTCTATCGTCATCCAGGCACTCAATGGCCTTGTCATAGTAATCCACCTTAGTCCTGTGAATAAACAACCAGTCCATGCCCAAAAACATGCTACATGAACCCAAAGGAAGCACATTTCGATGTGTGGATGTGAGCATGTCATTAAGCTCAAATGCACAAGATATCACCCAATGGTGAACTCTTCTCTTGGTCCCTGTAGCCAACTGCACAAACCAATACTATGTATGCACTTCCTTATTCAACCAACATTGATCCACCATGACAAGACTAATATAGCTATAATTTGATCTAAGATCAATCAAAATAGAAACAACTTGACCACAAAGCTTACTTTCTATCTCGATAATGGATGTTTGATGGTATTCTTGCCTGTTATCCATTGCTGCATAGATCTGGGGAATGCTCTGACCTACATCCCCAACTGTCTGTGTCTCCTAAGCACTGCAGACCTGAGGCCTGTCACCGTGATGCAATGGACAATCCCTCCTGTGATGGTATCCACCACAGGTCCAACACCTCAAAGGTTTTTTTCCATTGCCTTATTTTTCTTCTCCTCGGGTTGAGACCCATTTCCTTTGTGCCGCATTTTCCTTTTCACTTGCACCTTGATATCTTCCTTACTTCTTGAGACATTTTCCTTTAGCCTTGTCATTACCTTTCCAATCATGCTTGAACTCAGGCTTCCATTTTGACTACTCTTAACAATGCTTCAAATTTATGATTGCTTCCTCTAGTGACTGAGGCTCATAAAACTCAATACGGTCTTTGAATGATAATGGAAACTTGCTAATGAACCTTTGGAACTTTATTTTCTCATCCTTGAGATAAGGCACATATCTCAACAATTTTAGAAATTTTGTTGTTTACTCTTCATCTATCATGGAACCCATCTTGAGCTCATAGAATTCCTTGGTCTTTCCATCATAATACCTCTCAGATAGGTACTTGTTCCTGAAGAGTCTTTCAAATTATTCCCAGATCAACTCCGCTTCTCTGATACCTTTGACATGCTTAACATCTTCCCACTAGATATTTGTTTTTCCCTTGAGACCGAAGGTAGCTTTCTTGACTTTCATGTTCTCTAAATAATCATGCAATCTGAAGAATTTCTTTATCCTATTGCATGATTATTCAAAGAACATGAAAAGTAGGAGGCTTGGCTTTCTTGAAATATTCTAGAAATTACCCCCTCTCATTCCTCCTATAAGTATGCTGGCAGTGATGACGATTATGTCTCTTGGAATCAGAGCTAGAATTAAATCCATGCATGGTAGCCCTCCTCTTAGGTGTATCTAAGGATCTACAACCCTTTACTTTATCATCCTTGTCCAACCTGTGCCTTCTCTCAGAGCTACTGCCATATTCCCCATTAGTTTTCTCCTCCTACCTATCTCCATGAACAATCCCCAATCGTCCCTACTTATGTAAGCCTGAAAGGATTTGAAGAATTAATGCATTGAATTCAACTTGCTTTTCTTGAGCCTTTGCAAGTCTTTCCTATGCCTCAATTAACCACTCATTGTATTCCTCGCAACTCATGATTTTTTTCCTTCAAAATTCTCATCTATCTACCAAACCAGGAGAATATCCCTCTCCTTGCTGCTCAATTGATATCTCCCATCCTACCAATGTCTCTTCCACCTTATACAGAGAGTCATGTGAATTGTACTCAACTATTTTTATCTTCATCAAGTTGGCTTTATATTTCCTGCAATATGCCATTTTTAGCTAAGAACAAACATAACCAAAATCATAACTTAATGTATCCCAGGGGAGGATAATGCATCTACACAGGCCAATCTAGATTAGCACAATACAACATCGCAAGCATACCAACTCATACATGGATATCAAAACCATACCAATCAATAACTAACATGCATACATGATAAACATATAAACAACTGACATGTATGCTTAAAAAATATGCATTTACCCTAACGTCCAGTGCTCCAAACTCGCTCTAATACCACCCTGTAACACCCCACCCCACATTTACCCGTTTTTACAAGCTCACCAGGGTAAACATGAGAGGAGTGTTACTATGCATGACCCAACATCCAAGTTCCAGTTGTGGAAGTGGGGTCTATTAACCAAAAAACTTATTGAAACCTCTCAGGGACAACATACCACCCATATGTCAGACAACATCCATTGATGATCTTACCTTGAGCTGGAAATATCTTTTGACCTGACCTCACATCCCAGCCACATGCATACCAAGCTATGCATGCGGGCAGAAGGCTCCAACTGCATGCACATGCCTTCCTCTATGTGGCTACAAATGAGATTTTTCAATTAAGAGACTGCGACCAAAATACTTGTTCCATATTTTTAGGGCTAGCTACAAACCAGCGACCGAGAACAACCTAGAAATGTCTAGAATCCAGTCTATGACGATGATAATTCTACACAATCTATACTAAGGCTAAGATCTTTCCCAAACTTTCCAAAAACATGATAAACATTTCATCAAACACATGGTAAACATAGTAACTATAGGTCATGAATGCATATATGTTCATTGTTTCCTTAGCTTCATTAGAGGATAATTAAGAAGGCTCAATTCCCCATCGAGATAGCTGCAACAAAACTAGTTAGATTATGCATTCAAATAACCATTCAATAACTTACTGAATCACGAACAAGATCCATAACAAGATCACATCATTTAACCATGCTTATAACCAGCATTCAACTAGAATGAAACCATGACAAACCAGTCATAAAATCAACACAATAATCAATAGATGTGCTCATTGATCTTAATAAGAAATAACACATAATAACATGTATAAAGCCAACCAAGTTAGGGACTTCCATGTACCACCCGACCATAGATTGAGTTGAACCAAATATATCTTTAAGATAATAACCCTCCTACCATATTCCAAGGATGAATGTAGGATTACATGGGATAAACGAAAATAAAACCAACCAGGGCTTCCAGAGGTTAAACCACCTCAACCCTCCACTACAATGATTTCACCTCAACCGTTCCAAAAATCTCAAAACCAAAACCAACTTGGATGTCTCTGACTTCTTCACCATACATAGAGGAATTTTCCTGTCTCCACCCATCTGTCAAGAGTTCCATAATAATTCCCATCTCCACGCTCGACCCTTCGAAATTTTCTCGAGGTCACCTCATCAAGATCCGAAATCTACCGACCATACTAGCTTAACCAAAACAGGGAACCCACTACATCATGGATATCCTTGAAATGTCAAGGAAAGGATGAAACCATTGTCAATCCAGGCAAATCCCATGCCAATGACAACAAAGTAACCAAATGCATGTACCATGCATTTAGATCTCAGCAAGGAAATCACACATGCAACCTGTTACCTGCAATGTTATCTTGTTGTAACTGCTTTTCCAACCTTCTTCTTCATTGCCCATGAACTCATTTGCTTGTTTGTTTGCTTGTATCCACGTGCTCTCTCTCTCTCTCCAAGTCTAAGTGAGAATGCTACAATGTCCAAGTGAATGCTGGAATTCTCCCAGAATACCCAAGAAGTCATCAAGAGTAACTGAGAGTGACTAAGAGAGGCATAGAGTATTCCCCTCTCTTTTTTATTCCTTTTCATTTTCTTTTTCCTTCATCTTTCCTTGCATGCATATTCTTGTCTCTTCATCTTCCTTTTCTCCTATTTTCTTTTATTTATTTGATTAATTGCCATTTATTGCTTTTTGTCTTTTGCCAGGGCCAGTTTCCATAGCCATCAATAAACCACAAGTGATTCCCACTATAATTTTTTCCCCTCCATTCAACTTGGAATACATGTCCCATGAACTTGGTTTAATTTATTTACATGGGAAATCAACACGGGGTTGTTATAGAAAGTCTTTAGAAATGAGTAGTTTACCTTTTTTCCTGTCCATGCCTCCTCTAGAATGCCACCATCCAAGGAACTTGAAGGCCCTCTGTTTATTAGATAAACAACAATATCTACAACATCTGCCCAAAATTGTAAGGACAATCTTGAATGCAAACTCATGCACCTTGCACGCTCCATGATTGTCCTGTTCATCCGTTCTAACACACCTTTTTCTTGTGGTGTTCCTGGAACTGTCTCCTCTCTACAAATCCCATGCTCTGAACAATAATTTTCAAACTCCTTGTTGCAACATTCATCTCCATTATGTGATTTTAGGCACTTCAACTTCTTTCATGTCTCATTCTCAACCAAATATTTCCATTTCTTAAAAGTATCATAGACATCAAATTTATTTTGAATATAATAAACCCAAGTTTTCCTAGTTGCATCATCAATAAAAGCAACATAATAGAGAGAGTCACTAAGAGATGATACCTAAGCAGGTCCTCATACACCTGTATGCACAAGCTCTAATTTTTCGCTCTTATTTTCTTTCCCAACTCTAAGAAATCTGACTCTCTTATGTTTTCCATAACCATAATTTTCATAAAAATCCAAATCAACATGCTTCAAAGCTGACAACAAATTACTTGAGTGAAGAATCTATATCCCCTTCTCACTCGTATGCCTGAGCCTATGATGTTAGAGTGTTGTATCTGCTGATGTGAAGGTTAAAGCATTAACAAAATTAGAAATACCATTTCATAAATACAATATAACAACCTTTTCTCCTTTTGCTATTACGAGGGGTCCTTTTGTGACCTTCCAAGTTTTTTTTTTGTAAATGTAATTACACAACCTTCACCTCCCAACTTCCCTATTGAAATTAGATTTTTCTTTAGATATAGAACATGCCTTACCTCCTTTAACATCAATTCATTTCCATTATGTTTCTTTATAAAAACCTTTCCCATTCCAATGATTTTACAAAGTGTATCATCACCAAGACGAACCTGTCCAAAATATCCTTGAACATAATCATGAATGTTTCCTATTAGGTGTGGCATGGAATGAAGCCCTTGAATCTACCACCCAAGCATCAATAATATTTTCTAGTGAAATAATCAAAGAATCTTGCAACACATCATGTGTTACATTTGCTTCATGATTGTTCTCTTGTTGTCCGTCTCCTTCTTTTCCCTTTTGAGATTTATAGGCTTTCTTCAGGTGTCCTTTCTTCCCACATTTCCAGCACACTATCCCTGATCTAGACTTGGATCTTCCTTTCCTTGACTTATTACAATGTCCTGGGATCTTTCCTCTCTTTATCTTACTTCCCCTAGTCTTCGCACTAAAATCATTACCTATTGTCTCACCTGAGCATTTCCTCAGTGAGGATAACACAAACAACATCATCAAACTTTAAAGTACTAGATACAAAGACAAAATTATTGATGGCCATGACTAAGCCATTCAACTTTCATTTACCCTAAAAAAATAACTGATTGGTAACCGTGTTAAATTCATTTAAATGATCGGAAACAAATCCACCTTCTGACATATTCATATTAAATAAACGATTCATAAGAAATACCTTGTTTGATGCCAAGAGTTTTTCATATAATTTTGCCAATGCCGCCATTAGACCCTTTGTTGTTGTTTCCTTTGAAATTTTGAAATCCACTGACGTTTGGCACAACCTTATTGTTCCTAGTGCCTTTCTGTCAAGAATCTCCCATTCTTCATTCGTCATACTTGTTAACTTCTTTACTTTTCCACTCAATGGTAGGTAAAGATCTTTTTAATCCAAATAATCCTCCATTTTCATCTTCCATAGTTGGTAGTTTTGGTCGTTGAATTTCTCAACCCTAAACTAAGAATATTTCATCATTTCTCACACTCAAACCAGGAACCCCTCTTTCCTGTGAGTTTATCAGCCAAATAGACCTTCGACTTTGATACTTTTTGTTATAAATTAATTAATAGAGCAATGGAACACATAAAATATTACAGAAACACAAAAACATAAAAGCATAAAACAAGAGAAACACAAATATACGTAGTTCACCCAATTTGGGTTATGCCCACAGAAAAACAACTAGTCGTTCCTTTTATATTATCCAACAAAATGAAGAGATACAACTTATAACAAATCCGTTGTAATTTCCTCTTCGCTCTCACATAATCTCCTCTCTCTTTCTCACATATAATAATCATACATAACCACAGTACAATTCCCTCATATAAACTAGGGGTTGCCTAATAGGGAAAAAAAACCCTAAATTAACATAATTTATATCATCATATCTTCCACCTAATGAATGGCCCAAATTGACTACGAAATTACAATATTTTACAAGGAATTTTTTCATCCACTTTTTGCTTCGGGGGCACTGCCCCCCCAGCTCCCGTTATGGGGGGGGGGGAGGCTCCAAGCCGCACCCCCCTAGAAACAATAGTGGGGGGGAAAGCCCCCCCACACCCCCCTGTTAGGGAATGGGATCTAATCAAGAAGATAATCATGCTCCACACCCAAAATTCACTAGCTTTCCTGTGCCTTTTTTATTACTGCCTTATACTCTATTAGCTTCAAATATATGCCTCTCTATCTCAGTCAGGATTTTCTTGGATTTGTGTTTGTCCAAGTAGCAAGCACCAGGCTCGTATTGATTTTTCCTTTATAAGAGTGATAGGTTCTGCAACTTCATCACGTTTACTTTTGATTGTTTCTCTTAAGCCTTGATGATTCTTTCATTATCTACTTTGCACCTTCTTAACTCAGCCTTCAAAATTCTATGGGTGTCCATCCAATCAGGGGAATTTTCCTCCACCCTCTTTCCAACATACTCTTCCTCTTGATCATACTAGGCTTTGTTCGTATTATATTGATCCATCATGTTTTTCATCATTTACTTTGTGGTTGGGACACGTGTTTCCTTATGTGTTGTTACGCACATGTAACAGTCAGTTAGATCTGACATAAATGAGTCAATTCATCAACTCAATCTTGAGGCTTATTTAGATTTCATGTTAACCAAAATTCTACAAAACATGTCATCATGCTAACCATTAAATATAATTGCAATTTTCTAAAATATATTTATATTTTATATGTGAAACTTCATTTTTCAAGGCCCATTCAATCCAACTGTTGAACCTGGGCTCTGATACCACTTTGTAACACTACTTATGAGTCCCTTATAATAATATGGATCGTGGAAGGTGTTATTAACGTTTTAACTCAAATTTCTCAAAGTTTGGCAATGTATTAAGCCATGAAATAAAATGTCATTTTCTAAAAACTTGTGGATTTAGATATTAATGTAGCCATAGTGCGCAACTCGATGAGAGTTTTCCAACAATGTAAATTTATTCATTGATCCAAATCCCGAATCAAAAGTATTACTTAAAGGACAATATTTCTTAATGTTGGTCACATTAACCCTAACATTCCATGTGGTTCCTATACAACTTCTCTTTTTAATTTGGTCAACTTACGGTCCAATGTTTCTACTACATAAATTTGAGACCTCTCTCTGTCTCTCTACACACACACACACATCGCGAGTAAATTTACTCATCGATCCAAATCCCAAAATGAAAGTATTACTTAAAGGACAATCTTTCTTATTAATGATGGCTACATTAACCCTAACATTCCATGTGGCTCCTATATAACTTGTCTTTTTAATTTGGTCATCTTGTGGTCCAATGTTTCTACTGCATAAATTGGAGATCTCTCTCTCTCTCTCTCTCTCTCTATATATATATATATATATATATATATATATATATATATATATATCTGGTGAATGTGGATTTGATTACATATCAACCCCACCGAACATGATGATGCCACCTAAAATTGTTATGAAGTCTATGGTCAGGCCTCCATAGGGCCTTGCCTCACATTTCATCCCCTCTTCGATTGAGCCAACGACTGTGCAAACACATCGTAAGAGAAATTGGCCTTGACACATGGAAATCGATGACAAGGAGGACCCACCGCATCACCCCACCAGGATTCGGGGGTTTGAGCCCGTCGAAGCTTCCTTCCACTATTTATATGCTAACCATAATATATAATGCGTAGGACTTACTAGATGAACCATTGGGGGTCGAGGGTGGAAGTCACTACGAGATAGTGTATCACCTTGCTGCGCTAACCACCAGATATAACATATGGACCCTACCTCATGGCCCATCTGGGGTCAGGGGGTATAAGTCGTTATGAAAATGGTGGGTTAGCTTGCTACGTAAACCGTTGGATGTAACCACCCGAGCCCTACCTCATTTCCCCATCGGGGGTCGGGGGTCCCAAGTGGTTACCAATCACCTTTCCACTGGACAACGTTAATGGACAAATGCATGTGGAAGCTACCACATCACTTATTGGGGGTTAGGTATCCCAAGCTATGTATGCATATATATACTCCCTGGTAGTTAAAAAAAACTTGGTGAAGTTTTAATGTGGCATGGGGGTCATTTTATTTACATCCAAAACCATATACCAATATCCCATTAAATGAAATGCATAAGTGGTTTTTATATGACGTAAATGATTTATATATTGTACAATGGCATCCGTCAAATTAATTGGGTGTATCATAGGTAACCTGGGTTGAAACTATTTGCGTTGATTTATTCCAATGATACAGGCCCAAACAATTATTGATACAAGGTGTAATCGGCATGGGATAAACTGTTTATGTTGAGTTTGCACATATCACTTTGGTGTTGCAACATTTGAATGGGCGATTTCATTAAAACATTTTAAATATGAATTATTATATTAATTTGATACTACATGAGTCGGTTGTTTGACTTTGTTAGTCCAATTTTAAAGGTGGGTAAAGCGACTTCAACCCGATTTACACCATTCCAATCTACACACACACACATATACACTTTAACTAGATATATTACAATGAGAACTTGTTGATGAACATGTGTGTGTGTGTGTGTGTGTGTCCAAAATTGGCGTTGAGGCCAATAAAAATAACATAAAATAAAACAATGGTGCGGCCCAACCAATTTCTCAATACACATGTATAAATTGTTCCGGTGTTTAAAGATACTAATTCATATGAGTGCACTTGAGTAAATAAATGCAATTGTTAAAGAGGAAAAATGTTGTAAACCACAACAATGGAGTTCTGACATTACAAAATATATGTGTATATATGTAATTATATATTATATAGTTGATAGAAACATGAAACACACACCATACATCTTGACTTCCGTTCAATAAACAATTTGAATAGCATGCATAAAACTAGAAGATAATACTTTGCACTATTAAACATTCTTAACGTATGAATGAAACTCGATTATTCAATTCATGTGTAGGAATACACTAAAATCACCTATGTGAGTGACCCATTTAACATGTAGAGACATAAATTAAGTATCCTAGTAATTTCACACATAAATATATTCAAGTGAAATCAATCACAATAGTACTTAAATCAATTACTTATTTGTGTAAGTTAAATTTTGTTGGCAATTGGAGAAGGGATTCATGCTATCCTCCCAACCATAAGCAATTGCACTATTATGTTTTTGTAACTCACCACCCCCATGCCAAGTCTAGAGTATGAGAGGCAAAAATTTATGGGCATTACACCAGTTGAGCCAAGGGAGTGAAATCACTTGCAGGTGGTTTATCAACAAGTTGGGAAGCATTTGTGGTTTCTTAACTGTAGCAAGCACTAGTGGTTTCTCATCCAATTGCAAGCACCCATGACTCACCGTACAAGTGGTTTCTCAGCCAGAGACAAACACCAATAGTTTATTAGTCACAACAAGCACCCGTGGTTTATCAATTCTAGTAAGCACCCACTACATTATTTTAGCTTCAATTCACACTCGGGCTTGGCAATAACAAGCAAAATTGAAAATTGAGTGGCAACAATCCAGTGCAAAAGAAAGCTCTCTGTGAGTTGTTTCCAACACTGGACTTTCTATATAAATTCTTTAGAAAACCGAAATCGGACCCCTGTTCATGTTTTCTTGCATATACATAGCTGAAGACACTCTTTGCCCCTACATTCCCTTCCTTTGCATGTTACCCTTTCGATTCAATAGAAGGGGAAACAAATCATAGTAGAGCAACTTTTCCTAGTCTTAATAGTTCGACATTACTTGGATGAGATGCGTATGGCGGTTCATGTCAGATCCCATATTCTCAGAATTTTGGTTCGTCATACCTTCTCCTTAGATTTTAATAATAAAAATTAATTAGTTAATTATTAATATTTATTATTATTTAAAACATTAATCCATATTTCATTTATTTCAAGCATTAAAACATGATTGCTCTTTTTTTCATATTGTTTAGAGCATTAATGCATGATTAACATTAAACAATATATATACATTTCGATACCACAATTAGGGCATACATGAATTACAACATTAAAAATTTCATTATATTAAAACAAAGTTTTCGCCTACTATCAAATATCACGCTAAGATGTTCAATGTACAAAAATGTTTATAAGGACCATAGTCAATGCAAAGGATGTTACAAAGAACATGTGTTTTTTTCTAAAGTATATATAATTTGTATATTTTAATAAAATCTCTCTCTCTCTCTCTCTCTCTCTCTCTCTCTCTCTCTCTCTCTCTCTCTCTCTCACTTGTATTAAGAGAATCGATAAACCTATCATTTGTAATTGAGAAAACCTGTTGCATATTATTGAGGGGTTCATAGTCACATAGGAGACACTGCCTCTATACTCTTGAGCCTAACACAACCACTCGCAACATAGGTCCCTTATCCCATAAATAAGGAGGTCTCATACATCAATTTAGTGTATAAAGAGTCTCCTTATGGGATGACTAAGTGGTTTGCACAATGGGATGTTATCCCCTCCACCTAGTTTTAAGCCCCACGAGGGGACATATTTGGCATATTGTGATAAGGCTCAAGGAGCTCCCCCACCCTTGTGGAATCTATGCTCTTGCTAAGTCACAAATCCCTAGTATATATAACATACTGATTGTTGCTCTGCTTCTTTACAAGGGGAAAAAACCCATAATTTTCTTCAACCTTTGGAAAAAGGAACAAAATAAAATTTTGCAGATGCTAAATGCATTCAATACAAGTAGCCTCTCGACTTACGTGCAAAAAAAAAAAAAAAAAAAAAACATGCGAAGTTAAGTGTGATAGTAATCACTTTACTTCTTTGCCTTGCCTTTCTCTTTTTAGATCTTCTGCCATCCTCCTGGGTTGGGGTTGACTGGAACAATTTCCAAATCACTCTCTATATTTGGTGGGAGTTCTTTGTCTGAATCTGAACTTTCTGAGACATGGGCTCTTTCTGTGCCCACAATCCCATCCTCTCTGTGTGCCACTTTTCTTTGTTGTTCTGGTTCATGTATCACTTATGATTTTGTACCATTATGCTTGTGGGTTGCATTTCCATTCTAGACTTGAGCATCCCCTATTTCTTGGTTTGGAACTGTAACAACGCCACCCCACAATTACCCTCTTTTGCAAGTCCTCCGGGTAAATGTGAAGTAGAGTGCTACTATGACATGACCTGAACTCTAAGCTCCATAAGTGGGGCCGACAACTGACAACTTATAACATCCCTCAAGGCTACAAGACACTCAAGGTCCAAAGGACTACCCCAGGTGACCAAACTCTGAGTTGGGGCTCTTTTTCATTACCCTAAGCCCACAAATGCATGCATGACAAGGCTTGGGTGCTATTATAGGCCTCCAACGACATGCACAACACTACCTGAGTGCGGTTATAGCCAAAATCTCCAATTTAGAGGGTGTAGCCTCGAGATTTAAGCCACCTTTCCAAACCAGCCTCCAGACCACTACCCAAAATTTCCTGTAACTTCTCAGAATGATAAATGACATAATTAAAAAACTTTTCATACAAAATTGAACAAGAACTCACCCAAGACATGCCTAGTCCATAATAGACATTTCGTTAAACACATGACAAACATGTAATCTACAGGTCATGAATGCATATCTGATCATATTTGTCTGAGATTCGTCTGAGAATCACTAAGAAGGATCTATGCCATATCCACATAGTTGCAAAAACACTTATTAGTTCATACACGCAGTAATAAATCAATAACTAAACAATTAATGACAAGAGCCATAGATGATACACATCATAAATCATGCTTATAACCAACATATAGCCAGGATATTAACCATGAAAAAAAACCATCAAGGCAACATAATAATAAGTACAAGTACTCATGATTCACAATAGAGAAATAACTCTTATTAACATATGCAAAATCCAACCAAGTCAAGGACTTCCACATACCACCTGACCATAGATTGAGTTGAACCAAATCTTTCATTCATCCAACCACCCCTGTGCCATGTTCCAAGCATGAATGTGGGATTTCATGGGATAAACCAAGACATAAACAACTAAGGGAATCTAAATGTTAAACCACCTCCACCCTCAACTACCTTGATCTTTCCAAAACCGGTCAAGATATCACAAAACCAAAACAAATTTGGATGCCACAAAATTCATCCTTTGAGGAATTTTCCTATCTCCACCCACCTGTTGAGGGCTTCCCAAAGAAAACCATCTCCACCCCAGCCCTTGGGAATTTTCCTGAGACCACCTCACTCAGATCCAAAACCTTTCGACAATCCAAAGCTCAACCAGAAATGAATCCCATCACACCATGGCTATCCATGAAATGTCAAGGCAAGGTTGAAACCACTGTCAAACCCGAAAAAACCCATGCTAATGACAACAAATGAACCAAATGAACAAATTCATGTACCATGCATTCACACCTCAACTAGGAAATCACACATGCAACATGTTACCTGCAAAACCCTCCTGCTGAAGCTATTGATCCAACCTTCTCCTTGATCTCCTTTTCTTTCCTTGCTTGTCCTTTTGCTTCCTTTTCTTGCTTTCTCCTCTTGGTGCTCTTCTCTCTCTCTCTCTCTCTCTCTCTCTCTCTCTCTCACTTCACCCAACCTAAAACTGACAAAAAGCTCAACCAAACTGTCAAAAGCTGGGAATTGGTTCTTTGATGCCTTTTTATGATTGATGTCTCTATTTTCTTCATTTTCCTTCATTTTTCCTCTAATTTCTCTCTCATGCAAATCTGTGTCTCTTCACCTTCCTTTTCTCCTATTTTCCCTTATTTTCATAAATAAAATTCCAATTAATGCTCTTTGCCTTTGCCAATTTCCTTAGCCATTAATAAACCGAAAGTGATGACGCTTTTCCCAACATTCAACTTGGAATACGTGTTCCATGACCTTGGTCTTATTTTTCCTTTATTACATGAATTTTTAACTCGGGGCTCTTATAGGAATGTTCTTTGTGATTCCTTCTTCTTCTTCTTCCACGAGGTAGGGATTAGAAATCGGTCATCCTTTTGTTTTGCGGACCTACCTCTTTTTATTTTATGGGTTCTTTTTTGCCTAAGGGCATGTGTTCTGTGAGTGTCCTGTTTGGTAACATGATTGACATTTGAATGCCACATTTTCATAGTCTAGAAGTTCGGTCCACTGGAAGTTTTTATGTTTAAGTTGGATGCAGTTAGGTATACCTTTGCTTCGATCTATTTCTATATAGCTTTTGGCAAAGGTAAATAACAATTTCTCCATTCTCCCAAGGTTCAAATTTTTGAATGACCCTAAGGTATCCCAATTTACTCAAGAACCTTGTGATGCCAGAAAGGAAGGGGAAGATTTGGAAGCCTCACCCATACTGGCATTGTTGAGACCACCATTTTTGTGGCATCAAAATATGAGAATGAAGGGGTAATGAAGAGCCTTGCATTTCCTCAAAACTGGGGTCCTTTCAATGCTCTCTCCACATCTTCCTGGGTATCAAACTAAAGAATGAAGAAATTTTTTGAGCGAAGGTATATGTCAAAGTTTTTGGTCTAGGTTGTAAAAACCCATTGATGCAAAGCATCATATAAAAACCATTGAATTTTCAAATCACTGCCCTGGATTGAAGAACATAAAAAAGTTGATTTGCCTCGATTAAGTTTACCTCAATAGGAGACACTTACTGCAGTTGTTCAACGATGTAAGGTCCAGGATTGTATTGTGGCAGTTCCGATGGATTAGAGCCTTTTCCCTGTGCCACATCCTCATAGGAAACAAAGCCTTCTGGGTTCCTAGCTCCCAAAGCACCCCCTCACAACCTTAGATTCAAGCCAATGATAGAATTTATTAAGATGATGTAATCCAACAACTGAAGATGATCATGTAGATACTTCCCTTCATGAAGGAAACATTGTATATCTACAAGATATCCCAACCCATTCTCTACCTACTGTTTGAGATTTGCCACATAACCCAATATCGAGACCCAAAAAGGGGAGGACTTCCCATTAAGGGTCTTAATAAAGATTTGAAAACCCTCCCCCTATGTCAACTATTCTAACCCTTCTTCCAACCTAGATTGGTTAGGACATGGGAGTTGTTTATGATAGATTTGTGTCATTTTGTCTAATTCAAGCACGAGATATAACAAAAACATTGATGAATTTATTGATCCGTCAAACTAGACTCGGATCGATCATTTTGTTCACGACATCCTCTAGCAACCCTACCAAGTCATTATCAATAATCATATCGCTTTGGAGCATCTGGGCCAGGGAAAATTTCTTAGCATATGATGGGAATTTCTTTGAATTGTTACTGCTGCATTCGAGCAAAGCCACCACACTAACGTTTCCACTCCTAAACATTGAAAACGCAGGTCCAAAATCATTTGAGGAATTTGCAAAATGTAAGAGGAATTACTCCGGCAGTTGCTTTGCTAAGTCATAAATCCCTGGTATATCTGACTTACGGGTTGTTGGATATTGACATTATAGTGGCAAAGCTCTTGGATATATCCTTGATGTTATAATGACAACCCTAAGTTTGATTCTTTCTGAGATTTTTTTTGTTTTGTTTGGTAAATTAGTCTATTTCTATTAAAGGAGCGTATAGTACAAGATGAATTACAAGCAGTAGAAGCTAGAAAACTAGGGACCGGCAATGAAGAACATTCAACCTCGGTCCCATGGGGCAGTCAAGAGAGAGACAAGAGATACAAAATAGCATAGGAGCCACAAGACAAACACTGGAAACTACCCTGAGTGGGTTGTTTCCTCAGTATGACTTTTTTTTCCTTTCTTTTTTGAGACTCTGACCCAGCCCTCCTGGGGTTGTTGGGCTAGTACCACTTGGAGCTTGTTGGTGTCTGGAGGAGAGGGCTCCTTATCCGAACCTGAGGAGGAGGTTTTGTGAGACCGATTATGTGCATTCGAGGGACCAGAGGGCATATCAGGGTTTGCTGAGGTCAAATCTTTTTACTGCTTTGCGTCCTCCACATCTGCTTCGATCTCTTCTTCATTCGAACTAAAGGAATCAATGTCATCCATAGGTGGCGAGACACAAGGCTGCCAAATTTTGGAGTTTGATTTGTGGATGCTCTTCTTCTTTTGGGCTTGGAAGGAGGAGCATGAGTTATGAAGGTGTCCTGTTTGGTGGCAGTGGCGACATCTGAAGGTGGTATTCTCATAATCCAGGGTCTGCGTCCAATGGAAGTCTCCCACTTTGAGAATGATTTGATATGGAAATCCTTTGCTAATGTCTACTTCAGGGCATATTCTATCGAAGGTGTATATGCATGATTCACCCCTGGTGGTATCCATGGATAGAAATTGGCCTAGCCAGTTGCCGATTCCTTGAAAGACTAAATAGTGCCATAGAGGGGCTGGTAGATTTGGAAGCCTGACCCAAATAGGTAGCTTGGTGATGACGGCCGTGGAGGGGTCAAAATCTAGGAACCATGGTATGAGGAAAAGCCCAGCTTTCCCCCATAACTAAGGTCCTCATGTTAGAGATTTTTGATAGTCCTCCTCGAAAGCGAACAGGACGATGAAGAAACCCTTTGAGCAGAATAAAATCCGGGTGTTATTGGTCCAAGTAGAGTGAACCCATTGATAGAGCTCTGCTGAGCATGGCCATAATCCGTTGAATCGGCATATTATAGCTCTTTTTGCATATTGCTGAAATTGATCATCCAGTGTTGGGTGGGAGATTTCGATTGCTGGTATGTCCCCCATTTTGTCCACTAAAAAGGGCTTGGGAGCCTCAGGAGGAGGAGCTGCTTTCTTGGGGTGCTGTGCGTGGACCGCATCCTTGTAAGAGAAAGCTTGCGTGGAGGAGGGTTGCGCAGAAGCTCCTCCTCGCAGATGGAGGGACATAACTAGAGTAGCATTTTTCTCAATGTTGTAAAAAGAAAACGGGAAGGGGTTCTCGAGTTGTTTACCTCTGTATAGGAGTCGCTGCATGTTAGAAGGGATCTTCAGCTTTTGTTCAAGGACATGCGTTATACTTTGGACCCGATTTGTAGATTGCACCCAATAGAGCTGCGTTTTGTCGTTGAGGAGTATGATATGGATTTGGACGGAGGTGAGATTTGCGCAAGGTGCTACCGAGGACGCATCGTTGGGCTTGGGCTTGGTTGGAACCTGAAGTTGAGATGGACAGAGCCAGCCGTCCCTCGGAGCCTCGCCATTGTGGAAAATGGTTGTCTCGGATCTGTGTGCAGGAACGTCTGGATGCAGTTCGTTTGATGCATCCTGCTGGTTCTAGGGAGCTGTGGGAGCCAGAGTAAGCTCACTGTTGCAGATACGAGCCCCCGTCAACCATTTCGCAGCGCAACGCGATCTAAGAGCTCCAACCTCTCTCCGTTCACGCTCGTGGCTGCCTCTGAGGGGGCACACCTTTCTGCAATGGAACTTCATGATTTTTTTCCCATCTGCACAACCGTGGAGGGGCTCAGCAATGCCTTTACCTGACCAGTCTTGGGCTGCCAAGGCTGAGGAGCTGTGGGCGCAACATTCTTGCCATGGCGACGACCAGTCTTGGAAGCCTTAGCACGGGCGGCAGATGCTAGGTTTAAAGTTTCGACCATTCTCTTCAATTCTTAATTTCGCTCCTATCTCTTCCATGAACTCAAGAAAAACCCTTTCAACCTACCTTTCCGAGATTACTTTAAATATTCACCATAATTTAAAAAAAATATAAAAAAATATATAAACATATTAATCTCATACACCAATTTAATATCTAATTTAATTAATTTTATAATTTAATTATTTATTTTCAGTTAAACGAGCCATATTGTGGAAAAACAAAACCATTGACATTGAAACCTAAAAATCAAATTATTAAAAATGGAAAAAACAAAATCATCGACATTGAAACATTATATATATAAAAAAGAGACTATTAAAAAATTATCGGTAATTATTTTAAATATACACCTTCAAGAAGAAACTGGAACGGTCGATCGTGCTGGTAGAGGAAAATGGCGACACGAGATAAAGCACGCGTCATAAGTTCGCAAACATTCCTAGTATAAGCTGCAGCATTCCAAATTTCATACTGGTATCCGCAATGTTGCCAATTTCTCACGGGTACGCCACGGCAGCACCTGCATAAAGAACGTCATTTGAAGTAAAAAGAACATCTGCAATTAGGGGCCATCATTTGAAGTAAACAACGTCTGCAATTATTAACGATATTGGCCATTCAGGGATCTAATTCTTTGTGAGGATATCCTAAACCATAAATTTCAATCACTGGCTTCCGATCCTCTGAACCATAAATTTCAATCACTGGCTTCCGATCCTCTGAAGCAACGGTTTTCGTTGAAGAATTTTATATAGTTTTTGATCAACTAGGGTTGCAACCTTTCTGAACATAGTCTTGATGCCTGCTTCTATCAATGGCCGTGTCTCATTATGGGAAAGATCTGAAAGGGGCTCTTGATTTAGTGTACAAGAGGCTTTCCACCATTAGCCGCTCAACTCTCGGTTTGAATGGCACAGTCACTCATGGCCGTGCAATTGAGTCATCAGCGGGTGGTGATTGTATAACACGCGGAGATTTTCGAAGGCCCTGGGACTGTGTAAAAGCTCTAGGTCGCAGGTATTCTAGCACTGTAAACACAGGTGAAAGCTCTGCTGCAGGGCAATGCTGGAAGTATGGGGAACATCCCTCAAGTGCCTTGAGGCAAACCTTAAACAAGAAGGTGGATAAATTCAGTAAGCCTTCTCTTTTGTCCACTGGGATTCAAGAAAAGAGACCTCTCAATTACTGCTTTGGGCCATATGCGACTCGAAGTATAGGGCAGGGAAGGCGATTCTACTATGTGGATAGATATAATGTACAGCACTTTAGACCAAGAGGGCCGCGTCGATGGATTGACAACCCACGGAAACTTTTGGTTATTGTAGTTCTCAGCTCAGGTGTGATTCTTTCTGTTTATTTCTCAAACTTGGAAACCGTACCGTATTCTCATCGCAAACATTTCGTTTTGATATCCGATGAGATGGAAAAAAAGATCGGTGAAACCCAATTTGAGCAGGTGAGCCACTCTCTCACCCCTTTTCCTGATACCGTTGGTGCTCTGTTCGGTTAAAATAGGTAAAATAGATGGTTGAAACTCTGTTCTGGTAAAATAGTTGGTTGAACTTGAAAGTATTATTTTTAGCTTATAAGTCTAAATCCCCTTCAATTGCATCTTAACCAAATTCCTCTAGGGTTGAGTTGACTCAATTCTAGCTCCAGTGTTGAGTTGACTCAAGTCTGACTGCAATCTTTGAGGAAAGATTCAAATCAGACCCACTCCGAGATAACTTGGTCTGGAGCCATGTCGCAATGCGAGTCATGATTATCAAACTTTATTCAGAAAAAAAAAACTCATTATCCTTGTTTATTTATCCGATTTCGTAAC
This sequence comes from Pinus albicaulis, assembly GCA_034641835.2. Classification (NCBI taxonomy): domain Eukaryota; kingdom Viridiplantae; phylum Streptophyta; class Pinopsida; order Pinales; family Pinaceae; genus Pinus; species Pinus albicaulis. Next base: position 1,185,786,625 of record CM076582.1, read on the forward strand.
TTGGTCTCATAACATACAGGTGATTTGCCAGGTGCCCGGGATCCATGGCATTTTGTTGCATGTGTTATCATCTATAGTATCCGTCGACACAATCTCTAGCCTTTCTGGATACACTCTCGATAGCATCCATCGATACAATCTCTAGCCTTTCTTGATACACTCTCGATACCCTGACTTACAGCTACATCATCTTATGTAGATGAAATGCTGGTGGTTCGTAATGTACGAAACTTCTACTTTTGCTTTGGGTCTTGGGCTTCGAACATGTTTTCCTTATGACTCACGAGGAAGATGAAGATGAGCAATTAACCTTGAAGTAGTTTTAAATTATACGACCAAAAGACACTTTCAATCTAAATGATATCTGCAAAAGGCAGTTTCAACCTAAACCTAAATAACTCTCATTGTTGAGGATACAGCAATGGGGTTGTAGTTTAACCTTTTGCCTAGGAGTAACGTGCTATCATCTATTTACTTTGAAATGAATTATTATTAAAAATATGATTTTATATGGACATTGTAAACTTTAGTATCAATGAAAATGATCTTTTTTTTTTCCATTCAAATTTACTGTTTTTAAGAGTAAACTCAAATCGACTCTTACTCTTCTGCCTTGCCAAGTTCTTATAGAACTTTGGTTGAAAGGGCTTGCAAGAAGTCTGAATTAATGATTTCTCTGTAAATTGTAGATGAAAAAGATGTTCAAACCAAAAATTCTTCCAGCAATTCATCCACAAAGCGTGCAAGTGAGACTAATAGCCAAAGATATCATAGAAGCATTACAAAGGGGAACAAGACACCAGGAAAGCTTGAGTGATGTTGTCTATACTAACACACAAACCATTCCATCTGACGCTCATACCAGTCAGGATCCCTGGGGCTTAAGGAGCGAAAGAGAATATAAAGAAGAACAGTTGTATAGCAATGATGAAATCCTAGATGACAAATGGGTTGAGAAGAGTCGCAGGTCTGGAAAAGAGCATGGGGAGAAGGCATCAACTCAGCACTTGAAGGCATTTAATTGGGAAATTCTTGTGGTAGATGATCCAATTGTCAATGCATTTTGCCTACCTGGTGGGAAAATAATGGTTTTCACTGGATTACTGAATGCATTTCCATCTGATGCAGAGATTGCCACAGTTATTGCTCATGAGGTATGTTGATTTTCAGAAGATTGTTAATTTTGGGGACTGCTTTGTTGCATCCGAGTAATCTATTAGCATTACTGCTTTAACCAAGGAACCTCCTTAGTTTTCTAGCAATATATATTTTGATTGGGCTGTGTATGTTTACCATGTATTTGGTGGTAGTTCGTTATGCTTATTTTATGTTGGATATTGTACTGCGGATATAATCTAGAGTTTAAATTGACTTTGCAAGAGGTAAGTTGGTCATAACACAATTGTTTATGCACTTTTTGATGGAATTCCAATGGTAAATGTGATTTCAACACCTTGTCAAAGTGGAATATTGCAAATATAATCTAAATTGACTTTGCAAGAGGTAAGTTGGTCATGACACAGTTGTTTATGGCATATGCGCTTCTTGGTGGAAGTCCATTGGTAAATGTGATTTCAACTCCTTGTCAAATCGGAATATTCTTTAATAATAGGCTACATTATTGAATGACTAAGCTCTTGAGCCACCGGGAAATATCAAATTCGCTGCTGCTGGTTTAGGGGCATAGCTATCTGCAAATGTTGGGAGTAGAGATTCTGTTTGCAGGGTAGCTACAAAGTTCATTTTAAAGAATTACTTTATTATAATTCAACATTGAAAAGCCAAAATTAAAATCATACTTCAAATAAGATGAAAAAAATATTATGACAGCACTGTAGTTGAAATAGGTTAAATATATTTTGCATTTTAATCTCAGGAGAAATGATATGAACCTATGTCGAATTCGCTGTGGGGATGGGGGTACAGGGGGACGAGTTTTTGGGATGGCTAGAGTGCACTCCCAAATTTTCAGGGGATGACAGGTGGGGGACGTGTTGTAGCCGCTACAACACCCTCCAAAATTTCACCCTTTCAAATTTTTGAGCCCCTGAACATTGAAAAATGGAGTCAAACCTGAAGTTCGATCCTTCAAAAGCTTTAAGTTGCTAAGTCGTAGAATAGGTCAACTCACCCAATGTGCGACCTTGCGACCCATCAGGTCGCTAAGTCGTGAAGTCGCGTATCACACACGAAACTAAACAATCGTGACCCTGCGACCCTGCGACCCCTAGGTCGCAAGGTCACAGGGTCGCGAGGTCGCACATCTCATCAACGCGGCCCCTCTGCGACCTTGCGACCCTCATTTATTGCCCACACGTGCGACCTCTTTATATATAGAAGGGTCGCATAGGTCACATTCGACCTGCGCGACGGAGAAAGAAAACGCCTCTGACAAGCCAGCTGGAGCATGTTTTTCTCGGGTAAGTTGCCTAATCCTCCTGTTGTTTCCTTTTTGACTGATTGTTGCCCTCAGCTCCCTCACCTTAGCTTATTAAAACCATAGCCTACCTATTGTTTAGGACCTTGTTGCTGTAGCTTGCACCCCCCTATAGCATCTTCCCTCTGTGTACCTCCTCTAGAAGTCAGGCTACCCAAACTTCCTTGTAAGTCTTTTCCTCATGATTTCTTACCTCTTGATGTGTTACCTTTCCTCCATTTTTCCCTCTCTCGCTCTAATTGAAAGAAGGATAAAGGACTTCGTCATCGTGTAAAGTTATCCGCCCAGCCCTAGAGTGACCTGCGACCCCGCGACCTTGCGACCTCGGTCCCTGATCGCTAAGTCACCAGGTCGCATATCTGTGAAAAGTTGAAGTGCCGCGACTTCACGACTCAGCGACCTGGCGACTCGGTCGCGAGTCGCCAAGTCGCTAGGTCACGTTTCCATAGAGATCTAACCCAGCGCGACTCAGCGACCTCGCGACCTAGTCGCAAGTCGCCAAGTCGCGAGGTCGCTTTTCTCTGAAGTTTTAAACTAACGCGACTCATCGACCCAGAGGAGAGGTCGCTAGGTCGCAGGTTCACCGTTTTCCTTGACCTTAGTTGAGCAGAGGTAGAAGCAGTTTAAGTATTTACAAATATGGCATCTGTCTTATCATGGGATTGTTTTATGAACATGCCAGGGAACCTTGAAGCAGAGCTAGAGTGCGTTTCCATCTCCTCGGCCTCGAGTGATATGGGGCCTCCGTCAGTTCGCAGAAAGAACAAGAGTCCGGAGATAGAAATCTCGGACCCCTACCTATGGAGATACCACTTGCATATTCAGCAAAGGAGAGAGCATGAGTTGGTATTAGATGTACCAAGAATTTGCGAAACCTGAATTTCCAGAAGACCTCCCAGATCGACAGGTATATGTTCAAGTCAAGAGATCAAAGCTTCATTATGCAGGGGCCCATCCACCCATATTTCCATGCGCAAAGCTAATTGAATGGATCTTGCAAAAGGTCGACCCCAGGATCTGGGTGATTCGGGATCATGAAGGGAAAGCATTTGCAAATCTGAAGGGACAGGATGCAGAATTCTATTACGCACTTCCCACCTGAGAGCAAACATTCACCAAGGAATGGGCCACTACTCATGCAGTTCCCATATCCGAAACCTTGAGAGGATGGTGGGAAGAACTGTTGAGGAGGTAAATCCCCTCTGCGGACAGAGGCGATCCCTACTAGCCCAGCAGGGGTCTAGCAACAATCACGAAATGTTACGACGCAAGTTCCTAGTTACGAATGAAAAGACCAAAGATGGAGGCCTACCTGGAATCCAATGCTACGATCTGAAAAAGAGAGCGTTCCCTTTCCTCAGCCTCGGCAGATCACGATCCTCCACGATCTCCGCGGATGGACACCTGCACATGCAAGAAACAAACAGATACAAGCATAAAATCCAGCATACGCAACTAAATATCAGTCATAAAGGATACTACTCATATTAACATAATCGAAAACAGAGTGGAACCATAATCGTAATCATTCATTAAATAACAATCGAAAGAGATTACAACCAATGTTCTGACGTCGTGGTCTCCTTCGGATGGGTCTCCAGTCGTTCACATTTCGCAAAGCTCGCCAGGGAAAGGGAAAACCTCTCCTGAGTCTCTCGACGATAGTCTCCTTACTTTAGTCGGCCTTAAGGGAAGAAAGAGGGCTCTTATAGCACAAAGGCTCTTGGGAATTTGGAGATTCAAAGCTTAGGCACTTCAAGACTAGCTTGCTATGGAATTGAGCAGGATTTTATAGATGGGGAAGGAGGGAGTTGGGATCCCTATTATTGTGGGATTGGCCCTATCAACAAGGAAGGTTCCATGGGAGGTGGCAAAACCACTTCCTTCCATAGAACTCCCGCAGCCAAACCTCCCAACTCAAGATAGGCAATGGTTTCTGAGTTTGTTGAAACACAACTTTTGCCATCTTTATTTAAAAAACACTCCTTAAATTGGCTGGCATGACTACTGCTCTGGGACAGAGCGCCAGTTGGCGCGGCCTATTTGCAGGATTTTCCCCATTGGCATGAATGATGAACTTTCTGCCTGTGCCAATGCAAAAGGAGATGTTTTTCATGATTTTTGCAAGGAGATGTCTTTAGGGCAAATGAAGCTCATGCTTAGAGGAATGCATTGATGATGTTTTCAAGGCATGACAATGTTCACAGGTCACAAAATGGGTCCTCCATTGTGCGGGATGGGGAATGGTAGGGATGGTGACAAATTACTGTGTAACAGATGCCCCCTAAAGTATGAGGCCTGAGAGAGAGAGGGGTGAAATGCTTTACGAGAACATGTTCAACTGAAGCCCTGTCGTCGGAGAACCTGCGCAGAAAAATACAACTGATATCTCAAGTACATGATGTATATGTGGTATGGGCGCAACCATCCGAAACAGAGTACACTATAATCCGGATCCAGGGTATGGGCGCAGCCATCCAGCGAGGATCAAATAAATAGACTCAGGTATGGTCGCAGCCATCCAATCAGTGAGTCATGTACATAATGATAATAATCCACAATCGCAACCTGGATTACAACAGACACAATCCAGGGTCTTGCGCTCCATCTCGACCCAACAGAGTACAAGTTCAAGCATGTGAATATGTGAGCTGAAGTCGAACATGTAAGAACATCGTCTGATTACCAGCCAATGATGAAAGCTGTTAACAGACGCGAGAGAAACCACCAATAATGACAATGGTCCTCAAGGTACTACAGGTACAATCTACGGCGTGTGAATAAATGAGCTGACGTCGAACACCCGCAGAATCATCCGATCGGAGGCCAATGATAAAAACCTCACGTTGAATGCGACGAACCCGCCATTGAGGCATGCAGGCTCCAAGGTACCATCAGGAGTCTCTAGACCAACTTCCTGGATAATGAGTTGAAGTCGACAGGAAGTGACCTTGATCGAAGGTGGGCCATAATGATTCCCACATCATCGACACGAGACAGAGGAACATGATGTTTTTGTTGTGAATCAAGATCGTATGAGAAACAGAGGAAGGTTGATATTTGCAGAGGCCAACTTCTCTTGAACACATGAACGGCACGACAATGGACTTGGCAGTATTTGACATCAACGGATCATAGGTCATGGTGACGAGGCAGTGAACAGATGAGAGGTCAAAAGAGATTACCCAAACCCATGGAGGCAAAGTGAAGCAACGAGATGAGATGTCCCCAACCCGACACGAATGCAGACAAGTGCCATGTTCAAGAGCGACATACTGCCGACGACAACGACGATGGTCCCATTTTTCCCCCACCATTTCTGGCGAGTACCCCAATTATTTTTGATAACAAGCTTGAAGGGGATAGCATATGCTTGTGATATAAGTCCGCCCTTCGGGCGAATCCATCCTAGTGCATTTAACGAGTCCTAGGAAGGAGAAACTCTGAGAACGTCATTTCGACGAAATCCAATGTCATCAGGGTTTAACGAGTCTGACAAAGGAAGAACTCGGCGTCTTTTCATGTTTAGAGAGTTTGAAAAGACAGCGGAAAAGAAAACTCCACAGGTCCCTTTTCGTAAATAGTTCTCCAGATCCGAAAAGGTAGAAAACAATATCCGGGAAAACCTCCTAGTCGCGATAGGCTAGGGTATTCCTTTTTCGTAATCAATCCATCCCAGCCCGAAAAAGGGTTAAACTTATACTGGGTGAATGTCGATTCGTGTCCATTTTAACGAGATCGAAACGACAAGGGCCTCAGCGATCTTTTCATATTTAGAGAGTCAGAAAAGAGCTGAAAGATGACTCCAGAGTGACTTTTTCGTGTATTTACCGAGTCCGAAAAAGTATAAAATACAACTCGTTTCCATCGTTAAAGTCGCAAAAAACTGCTGCTGCACATACCAAGCAAGTGTAAAACCCATTTTCGACATAACACATTCAAATATTTGATAAAAATAACTTTTAAAACCCATTTAAAGTCGAAAAGCTATAAATATGTCAAAATGGTAAAAATAGAATTACATTTACTATTTACCTTGGTAAAAAGCAACAGTGATCCATTTTGGAGCAGAAACTTCTGACGGCGATTGCGACAGATCCAGTTGACCATTCAGTTTCTCGTCTGCTACAGGTAAGAGGCGCTTCCCTGCTCTACATTTCCATCCATTTTTTAATAGTTTTCCCTTGTAAATCAGTTCTCTAGGCCCACTTTTGAAATTTTAGGGCCGCGCTCATTGGCGCGGGTATTGGGCACGGACCCGCACCAATGGGCTCTTTTATACAAAGGGCTCGCGCCACGTGGCGCGACTGTTCACAAAACAGCCGCGCCAGTGGCCGAACCTAAAAATCCGCCTAAAAAATCGATATTTAAACCAAATTGCATGGAATTTGAGGCTTATCAGAGATCTAACTAAGGGTTTATGACCATATGGATGTAGGTAATCAAGAAAAATGGTGATTGAATGGAAGGAACGAGAGCATGGAGAAGAGGATGAATAGGCCCTCCAAAGTGAGGCTTGCATGAATGCCCTTAGAAACTGTGGGCTGAAGAAGTTCTTCCTTACACCCTGTCTACGAGCTCAGCCCGAGCTCCTCCAGTATTTGATCAGTATTTGGGATGAACATGAACAAGTGTTCAGGTTACGAGATCAGGTATTAGAGCTGGAGGTTTCTGATGTTTATTTTATCACCGGATTGTCTCGCAGAGGTCCGATCCCTGTGTTGACTGGAAGCAGACCATCTGGGGAGAAGATGGAGGAAGTGATGGCACGAGTGTGCCGAGGAGCACAAATGGGATCATGAAGCAAGAAGGTGGATATCCACACTATCCCTGATCTGGCATTGAGAGTTGTCCTACATACCATCACGTGGGCTGCAGGGTCGCAGGCACCGCACGAGGCCACAAAGGCCCAACTCCTGCTGGCCTCAGAATGCATGAGTCCCTTACTGTTTGACTGGGCAACAGCAGTAACAATAAATATGAAAAGGCAGCTCACAAAATGCAAACAAGCTAAACTGAAACAGTTTGGCTATGGTTCCATCCTGGTATCGTTCATTCTAGAACGCTTACCAATCTTCCAGGGCCAAGGGGCCTCAATAGCAGATTCGATACCACGAGAGCCAAGAATGGCTCATTGGGCAGCATTAATGCCCAGAGCTGGAGGCGGCCAACAGATGTCCTGGAGGCCGGAGTTCTTTAGGTGGTTACGGCGCCAGCTGATTGTAGTGGAAGACTGGCCATATGCAGGAACTGACTTCACCGGAGACCCAGATCTCCCACTGCCAGAAGGAGATGACTGGGACGAGGAGTTGGGTAAGACCTCATGTTTTTGATTTTATGTTTTATGTTTTTTTTTTTGTTAATACATATTCGTCCTAACACATTTTATATATGTATGCAGATGTGGGACCTGAGAGACCAGCTGGGATGTCTCCAATCTCACGGAGGACTCAACTCGCCCCTGATCCTCAGGGAGAGGGTACCGGAGGAGAGGAGTTGATCCAGAATCTCGAGGGCATTGCCCGAGGGATCCCGGACTATGCTCGGCTGGCGGACGTACCGATGGCATACCAGCGTCATACGGTGGGAGTTCCAAGTCGGATCCACCGAATTCTGAGACGCTTAGTGCGTGCAGTCACATGTTATCATGAGCACCATGCGGATTAGTTCTTAGGATTTATACCACACCTATTTTTTTGAGAGACGTATCGTCTCCGGATGTACTTAAGACGATTATGTATATTTTGACTTTCGTGATGCACACTGTGCAAACATTTCGACACACACATATATATATATATATATATATATATATACATATGACTATTTTGGATGGATCTTTTACATGTGATGATGTTTTTTATATGTCATGCGAATGTCTAATACAAACGTAATCTAATGTATCAGTTACATAACAAACGACCCAATGCGAAATGTATTCACACAATGTATCTACTCACACATTTCATTTTTACGCAAGCTTAAAAACACACATGAACACACACGTGCAAACTATGCTTGAAATGAGGAAGACGGGCATGCCCCCCAGCATGGTGTCTCAATTCAAGGTGCAGGTGCATGCCCCCCAAGCTTCAGTCCATTGAAAATGGAGTGAAGGTTCAAAACAAAAAGTCGAATTGAACATGCTTGTGTTTCATTATTTTAACGAGGTTGACACACTTTAAAAGAACCATCCTCAAACAACTTGTTTCATTGTTTTTAGGAGCTTGACACAAGTGGAAGAACTATGCTCCAAGAACCTGGTTTCATTTTTTAAAAAGCTTGACACAGGGAGGAAACCATGCTCTAACCGACTTACATCAAAATGAACAAGAAGGCGGTGCTTCCAAGAGTTCCACTTCCGATGGAAGGGAAACATCCTGGAAGTCAGGACCTAATGCCCCCAGTACACTATGCACAACGGCGTTATCACTGAGTGCGGGTACAGGGTAGGTAGCCACATAGTTGACTTGCGGTGGGGCAGATACAACGGGTGGATAAAAACCAGGAGGGGGTGATGGCGAACCAGTTGCCACATTAGGACCAAAGAACGAAAGCTGATCAATGGTCACGATCCGTCCTTCATGCGGAAAACAAGCCACACGAAAAAGGGAGGAGACGAGCGCTCCCATGGCATAGGTGTAATCGCGCCCCAGGAGCAGATTGAAATCCAAGGGGCCTGGAACGACCATCACGTCCATATGGACGGTTTTACCTCCCAAAGTAATCGGTAACCTTGGAAGGACTTCACCCGTTGACTCATTCTTCTGTTAAATGCCAAGAGATTCTGCGTAACAGGCACAAGCAACGGCGAACCGAAAGCTTTCCAGGTAGTTGAAGATATAATACTAACCGAGGCACCTTCGTCTATAATGGTGCTAGGTACAACCAGACCAAGAGCCCGTATTGTGATCTCGAAAGGCACATAAGACAGAAGGCGAAATCCTGCAAATCGGTTCCAATCAAAGGAAGCGACCAAACTACTTGGAGGGGCTACCATCGAAATACGAAGGTCTTCCCCTGATGTTATGGAAGAAGAAGCACCCTCTGTGACCTCCATCTCGAAGGTAGGAGGGATATCCTCCGGAGCCTCCATCATGGGAGGCAGAGGAGCAGCTTCTTGAAGTACAGGGACAGGAGAATCTTTCTCCAAGTCTAAAGAATCTGAAGAAATCAGAAGGACATGGGGGGTGTGAGATCCACTCTCGACAGAAAAGACCTGGTGCACCGCGGACGGGGCCAGTTCAACCGATCCTACGACCAATGGTTGGTCAGGGACGGATTCGTGAATTTGAATTTCTGGGGGAATGGGATCGACCAAGGATGACTCTTGACCAATCGTAGGATCAGCTGGCGGAGGACTCAAAGAAAGCCGATTATAACCAGGTGGAAGGCGTGGTGTAGAACCGGTTAGGTTGTCCAAAACTCGCTTGGCTTCATCCATATAAGGACAAAGGTGAATGGCATGGTGCCCTTCACACAACTTACAAGGATTGGTGATCTCACCCTGCTTCTTAGGAGTCTTATCAGTACCAGTTGAAGATGTGCCCCCAACATTGCTCCCGGAAGTCAAAGGCAATGGTGGACGACCGTTGGACCATACTTCGAGAACCTTGGGAATGCCAGGGCAGTCCCGAAGCAGAGGGTCTCCCGTGCACAACATGCAAGGGAACTTGACTTTCCGTGGAGGGTTGGAGGGCCTATCAAGAGGAGATTTCTCAGAGACAGTAGCTGTACATTTAGCCTCTTGCTTATCGGACTTCTTCTTCTTCGTCTTCTTCTTCTTCTTCTTAGTCACCTGGTTACTCGAATCCAGACTTTCACCAGGCGAAGTAGAAGATGAAGACGCAGAAATAGGCGAAGAAGGGAAGAGGTCCACCTTGGAATCAACATGGTGTTGTTCCGGCGGAGGAACTGATTGAACAATAGTGGAGACATTCGGGACTACAGAGGTTGAGAACAACCAAACCGGCAACCCAACAATTAACCTAGGAAGGGACAACGTCGCCATGTAAGGAGCACCCACATTTCCAAAAGGAGGAAAATGACCAGGATTCCCTTCTGAGGGGATTCCTTGGTTGGTAAACTCTGAAAAGGTTGCCATCAAAACTCAAAACCACACACGGGCTGAAAAAGAGTCAAGACACACGATCAAACGGTCAACAAGCAATATCTAAGAGGGCGTGTAATCGTGGGTGATTAATTTTTTACCACATTGAAAAATAAGAAACTTCACCGTTTCATGTTTTAAGAGTCGAGAAACGATAAAAGATGACTCTATCTCTTTCAGATTTGACACAAGCGTGAAAGGACAAGCGCTTGGAGATCTTTTCAAATTTAGGGAGTCAGAAAATATCAAATGACTGCTCAGGAATACTAGGAAAAAGGGTGTACCAAATAACCGTGAACTGCAATATACACCTTGGTTTGAATAATGAAGAAGAAATCAACCAAGGACTTTCCGTACGTGCAGGCAATCTCCCCGAATGCTGTGTTCGGTGTATCACGGGTATAGGGCGGCAGACTCGGCTTCCTGTGGATAAAGGATTGAAAACCTAGAGGGGTCTCCCTTTATATACGCGACGGTACGGGGAGCACAAGTCCGTACTAGCGCTGTCTAAAGCCAAAAGGCGAGCGACAGCTGCTAGGTTTAAAGACGCCGAAACACGTCTCTAGCCTAGACCTCTAAAAATGTTTCGTTATATTTCAATGCTGCCGTAGGTTAATTGAATAAATTTTACAGTTGATCTTCAATTAGGTTTCAATTTTCAGGCCCTATCGTATGTAATGTCTTAAAAGACTCTTAAATGCAAAGCTACATGCCACAGTCCAACATTTCGTTCGATGAAAACTAGCTACAGAAGAGTTGAGAGCTTTTACACAAACGAAATGATCGGAAGACAAACAATGAGATCTCTAATGCAACTAATGAAATTGAAAACTTTTCATTCAAATCCCTAATCTCTAGCAAAATCGAAAAGATTACAATTGCACTAATTAACCAAAAGCAAAAGAGATTTTTTTTGTAATTTTCAACGTTTGATAGCTAAATGCACTAAACAAACTGAAAACAAACGGAACAACTTGAGAAACGATATTGAGAGAGCAAAACGAACAAATTTCACTCAATGACACAAGCAATCAGATCCCAAATCGACCAAAGTCTCTCAAAACCAAGCAAAAGACTCAAAGGCTCCAATGGACCGTGTGATCTAGGCCCAAAGCAAGACCAAACGAAATTTGAATGAAAAAACGAGCAATCACCCAAAAATCGCAACAAAACAGTGAACAACTACTAAGAGGATGCGGAGGAGCAATCAGAAAGTCGACCGGACAAACGAAACACCAAAACTCCCAAGGAGGGCTCGATACACTAAGCCACTAGATGCCCTAGGGCTTAAAACGTGAAATCGATAGATAAAAGCAAACAACCAAAGGACAAAGTTGAATTCCCAGTCAAACAGGACTCCAACACACTCAGGTAGTCGGAAAATCAAGAATAAAAGCACTGACTAGACCCAGAGAGTTCAAAACTGACCAAACTCAAAAACCTTACAGGAGTGGCGCGACTGTAAGGCTGCAACTGGCGCCAGAAAGCAATTGGCGTGGGCTAAACAAAAGCAACATGCGCCAATTGGCACGACTGTCAGGCTAAAAATCACGCCAGTCGAGTTTCTCAGCCAAAATTAAAAAAGAACTACTCCAGAAGCAGATCAATGTAAACTAAGCAAACCAAGAAGCAAAAAACAACAAAAGAACCCAGCCCAGAAGGCTAACCAAGCAAGGAAAATCATAAAACAATCAAACGAGACAATCCAAACGAGACAGTGAAATCTAGACGATCCCCAGCGGAGTCGCCAAATTGTTGAGGAGGTAAATCCCCTCTGCGGACAGAGGCGATCCCTACTAGCCCAGCAGGGGTCTAACAACAATCACGAAATGTTACGACGCAAGTTCCTAGTTACGAATGAAAAGACCAAAGATGGAGGCCTACCTGGAATCCAATGCTACGATCTGAAGAAGAGAGCGTTCCCGTTCCTCAGCCTCGGCAGATCACGATCCTCCACGATCTCTGCGGATGGACACCTGCACATGCAAGAAACAAACATATACAAGCATAAAATCCAGTATACGCAACTAAATATCAGTCAGAAAGGATACTACTCATATTAACATAATCGAAAACAGAGTGGAACCATAATCGTAATCATACATTAAATAACAATCGAAAGAGATTACAACCAATGTTCTGACGTCGTGGTCCCCTTCGGATGGGTCCCCAGTTGTTCACGTCTCGCAAAGCTCGCCAGGGAAAGGGCAAACCTCTCCAGAGTCTCTTGACGATAGTCTCCTTACTTGAGTCGGCCTTAAGGGAAGAAAGAGGGCTCTTATAACACAAAGGCTCTTGGGAATTTGGAGATTCAAAGCTTAGGCACTCCAAGACTAGCTTGCCATGGAATTGAGCAGGCTTTTATAGATGGAGAAGGAGGGAGTTGGGATCCCTATTATTGTGGGATTGGCCCTATCAACAAGGAAGGTTCCATGGGAGGTGGCAAACCACTTCCCTTCCATAGAACTCCTGCAGCCAAACCTCCCAACTCAAGATAGGCAATGGTTTCCGAGTTTGTTGAAACACAACTTCCGCCATCTTTATTTAAAAAACACTCCTTAAATTGGCTGGCGCGACTACTGCTCTGGGACAGAGCGCCAGTTGGCACGGCCTCTTTGTAGGATTTTCCCCATTGGCACGAGTGGTGAACTGTCTGCCCGCGCCAATGCAAAAGGAGATGTTTTTATGATTTTTTGCAAGGAGATGTCTTTAGGGCAATTGAAGCTCATGCTTAGAGGAATGCATTGATGATGTTTTCAAGGCATGACAATGTTCACAGGTCACAAAATGGGTCCTCCATTGTGCGGGATGGGGAATGGTAGGGACGGTGACAAATTACTGTGTAACAAGAACCAAAAAAGTTCAAGATCAAGAAGGACCAGGAGTATCAAGTAGCAGGTCTTAAGAAGGTCTACAAGCTCGTGGCAGCTATGCTGTGTAGGATGTATGGTCGTCCTGATGCCACCACTTTCAACGGCTCTTGGGTATCTCTTATGTACTCTGTCACCGTATACGGTATTCGCTTCAATTGGGCCAACTTAATATTGGTAGCTCTCAAATTGAACATATCTTCAGCACTAGCGCCCGAGGAAGGGTATGCATCAGAGTGTTACATGGCCTCCTATCTGTTGGATGCAGTATGTGCGAGGTGCCATTTTGAGGGGTGGGCACACAACTGGGATCAGGAGCGCGATCGTCCGATTCACAAGGAGTTGCAGGTGTTCTGGGACTCCAAATATAAGTAGAATATGGAGCCGATCTCACACAGTTTCATCCCTGCACTCTACGGAAAACTGTTTGGCAAAGATGCCCCGTGCATGTCCTGGCGGGTCATGGAAATAATAACCAGGGTAGCACACTGGTTTCCTTTCGTAGAAGGCACTTTCATCCGAGTCTTCGGTTCGCTCAAGGCTCCCCATGCACTGCCCCAATTCGTCATAGACCGCTGCGTCCTTGTCACTTGCGTATATTCTATATACTCCGCCGTCAAACATCGTGACACTCAACGGGTTAAGTGGGGAGGCACATCGATTCAGGATGCAGCTTCGTGCTTTGAAATAAAAAAACACTACGTGATATGTGGTCATAATAATATATGCCTTGGACATATTATATAATATGGTCATAAATAATATTTGTGTGACATATTATATAATGTGGTCATAATAATATATGTGGTTGGACATATTACATATATATATATATTATTAAAATGAAAAATGAAAGGGACAAAAATATATATATATATATAAAATGGAATTAAATTTAATTAATTAAATTAAAATTATTTAAAAAAAAAGAAAAAAAAAGTGATAACTCTAAATCCAAGACAATATTGCCCGCAAAATTATACAAGACGACGTACCAGTAACGTCAAATTATAGTTGTATTTGACGAGGTGATAAGCACAAAATGAATATAGCTTTGAGGACAAAGCTTTTCGAAGAAGGGGGCAATGTTATGAATATAATTCATAACAAATAGAATAAATAAAAATAAGTGTAAATACTAATAGTCAAATAAGGATTAGGTTAAGTAGTCATTAGTTAACTGAAAAGGCATGTCTAAAAGACATGCCTAGTCATGAAAGGTCACCTGCATAGGTATATAAGCAGGGCCTCATTGTAACATTTATCATCAATCACTTATACATTTTATTAATAAATTATTACTACAAGTACCTCTTGTGTATTTTATAATTTAAAGTCAACAAGCTACTAGTTTTGTTGCTTCAAACTACTACTCCAAGAAACATGTTTCCAAATGTCGGGCGACTTTTCAAAGGTTCTCACTAAGGGCAAGAAGAAGCCATGGCCCACTCTGCCACTCAGTATCGGCGCTTATACAGTCAAGGATTTCAGAGAAGTAGAGATGGAGGCTGAGCAAATCAAGAGATTTTGTCTGCCTCCCTTGGCCCACTAGACGTACGATCCTGAGAGAATTATCCTTGCCCATTGCAAACGGGCCAAATTTAAATGGAGTTATCAACATACTGAATGCCAAGCTGAAGATGGAGTAAAAAACTGGTACAACAAAGACAGGGAGGTCGCTCCAGAGGAGTTAACCGATCAGGAAGATCAAGACGATCAAACTTTAGAAGAAAGAATCCACAGGCTAGGAGGAGCCTCGTCTTCTCAAGCCAAAAAGCCAAGGACCGGCACAGGCCATAACTCTTCCACCCAACGAAAAGAAAGGGAAGCAAAATCTCAATGGGAAGCTGAGGAGAGAGCAAAGGAAGTGGAGGATAAACGCAAGAAACAACTGAAGGCGGAACAAAGAAAGAAGCAGGTGGAGGAAACCCGCAAGAAAAAGGAAGAGGAGGAAGCAAAAGCAGAAGCTGAGCGCCAGCTAAAAATAGAGCCAGATAAGGTAGAAGCTGAGCGCCAACTAAAAGAAGAACAAGATAGAGTAGCAGTAGAGCGCCGACTGAAGGAAGAACAAGATAGGGCAGAAGCAGAGCGACAGCTGGGGGAGGAAGCAGAGCAAAAAAGGAGGGAGGAAGAAAGTCAAAAGTTGAAGGAAAATTCCTCCAAAGAAGCCAAAGGCAGTAAGACACCTCCTCCTGCGACAGGGATAAGACGAAGCTGCCAGCTATCGAAGTGCCTCAGACAAATCCTGCAACCAATATGCATTTTGCGCTCTCAGAACTGGGTACCTCCGAGGAGCAAGAGGAAGAAGTGTTTGATCTGACAAGACTCACCTATGATCAGTTCACACACAAAATCAAGCAGGAGAAGAGAAGATGCTTAGCACGGAATCCTGCTGCACCCCTCACGGCCACAACAGAAAAGGATATAGTCCTTGATACCAGGACCAATCCAGTTATGATAACATCAGCTGGCACTGCTTTCGCCGCAGCCACGGAAGAAAACGTGAGCAAAATGAGTAGGGAAATTCTATCCCTACAGAATAGATTACAGGCCTCCGAACAAAAGATAGCTAGATCGGAGCAAGAGAAAAGGGCACTAGAAGAAGAAGTTCAACAGCTTCAGGTTAGGAACACCCTTACTAATGAAGTGCCACCCACCATTCAAAGAGAGCTGGTAACTCTGGAAGCCACCATGAGAAAAGTATACCAAGAATTGTTTACAATAAAGCAGACAGTTGCACCTCTTCTAAGAGCTCAAGCAGAAACCAAGAAGAGGAACGAGCAACTAAAAGAAGCTTCCACAACCTTGGATAGAATGCTCGAATGGGTAAACAGGTATCCGCAGGTTCCAGATACTTTGCCTAGAAAAGATTGGATTTGCACCCAGAACGACAAGGTTCAAATACGCATGAAGGTGCAATCCAAGGAGAAGCTATTCAAAGACCTAGAGAAGGTAATGGCTGCTTACTAACATCTGATTAGCAGCATTGACTCAATGGCTGAACTGCATCACATTCCTTCTCTAGGTACATTGGGCGAAGAAAAAACGTGGGAACAGGTGAACCAAGACATTCAGGCATTTCTGCAACCTATCAGGCAAGCCACCGCTTCTCCAGACCTTCCGGCATCACAGGAAAACTTGGTTCAATTCATCGTGATGCCAGTTCGGATTTATACCAAGTTGGCTTCCTTGTCTAACCAAATCACGATCAAAAGGGAAACTTTGATCCCTAACGCTCTCGAATGCCTGCACAGGTTAAAAGAAGATACTCCTCAGATCTCCCCGGTTGCTGCAGATTACCGAGCATGGCGAAATTTCCTCAAAGAGCAACAGGTAGATGTTCCCAACCTCACAATCACTCAAATGCTCCCATAATCAGGTCGCAGGTCGCAGGTCGCAGCCTAGAGGAGGAGTCGCAGGTCGCATCAGTAGCATAGGGTCGCAAGTCGCAGTTTCCCTTCGGGTCGCGAAGTATGCCAACAGTCAGGAAGACGAAAAGTCAGGGCACCCAAGGGTCAATTTTGTCGTATAAATACTCCCTCCGAGGACTTGTAAAAGGATCTTTTTTTTTGGATTCCAAAGGAGAAAAGAGAGTTGTAAAGCATTGAATAGACCTTTATGGGAATGAATACAAGCATTTGTTTTAAATCCACTTTTGGATCTGATGAGAATTAATGTGTTAACACTATGAATATTTTCTCTTATATGTCTGATATATTATGATTAACTGATCTGCGTTCTCTGCTTACATCATTTATGCATGTCAGCTCACTAAATGTGTTAATGATGGTAGGTTGTTTACTTAGGAGATGTTAGCAACTTCATTACTGACATCTATCTTATTTGTGAAATCGCTCAAGGAAGTGAAGGGTGTTCTTACGAGGCATAACTGTTTTTTCTGTGGTTCGAACAATTTTTTTTTTACAAGCACGACCCTAATGATGTGCTGCTAACAGCATTTCCTTCGGCTGCGTGTTTTAACTCAGCTATTTGTAGTGTTTTATGCTCATTGAGAATCGTCAATAATTTGTCTTGTATCATCCGATAATTGTGTGTTCATAGTTCTGCAGGGCTCATTTGTGTCCGAGAAAAGGAGTATTCAGCGATAGCTGGACCCCACACCCCGGACGGGATCCCTATCACAAACGGTTTAGAGTCTAATCGGGAATTTTTACCGGGGAGATCCCTTACTATTGGCCAAACATTTTTTCCTGTCAACAAATTTGGCGCTAGAAGGAGGGCCTGAATGGCAGGTTCCCAGCACACAAGTAACATCCCATTACAAACTCCCCAAGGGGAGATCATGTATGAAAATACCGGTCCTCCACCCTTAGAAAACTCCCAAGAGGAGGAAGCCC
The DNA here is from genome assembly GCA_034641835.2 of Pinus albicaulis. Lineage (NCBI taxonomy): Eukaryota > Viridiplantae > Streptophyta > Pinopsida > Pinales > Pinaceae > Pinus > Pinus albicaulis. Next base: position 1,185,804,400 of record CM076582.1, read on the forward strand.
CTTACTATGAGGTTACTTTAGATCAGCTAAGGGCCCTGCGCCCTATCGCCCGCAACCTTGCCAGGGGTTTACAACGAGCCCCGGTCACTAGTTCCTTGGCCAATCTTAGAACTCCCGCAGCGAACTATACTCGCCAAGGAACCCTTCTCAACTCCTACCTCAGCTTGTGGGTCTTATGATCGAAGATTATGTAGACGCAGTTGAGCGGAATTCTGAAGAACCCCCGGACAGCCCTAGGGAGGCAGAAGAGGGTGGCCCAGAAATCACCGAACCACAACCCAATGCCAACCCTCAACCGGACCAAACTTTGAATGATAACACTCAACCAAACGACCCACCTGGAGGAGGAGTGGGGGAAACAGAGGCCAAGGGAATAGGGGCCACGAGCGAGGCCGTAATCCAGGCCACTACCATCACCACAGAAACCAGAATAGATTTCTGTTCCTTTATAACTGGAGAAATATCAGAGATATAGGGAACTGAGGGAGGAATCAGGACATGCAGTCCTATCATGAAGGCGAAACCTCCGGGTCAGGCATAGGGAGCGAGTCCGAAAGTGAAATAGGGCATGTTTACATACCGCGCCACTAGCAGGCTAGGCGCGTGCAGCCTTTGGCTTGGATGGCACAGTCTCCTTTAGCCCTCCATGGTCCCCTCCATGGTCCCCTCCATGACATGCCCTGACATCCGGAGAAGCACCTCCCCAAGTTCGACCCCGAAAAGGGTACGCTGGTCGAAGATCACATAAGCAACTTTTACATGGCCTTACAAATGATGAGAGTACAATCGGACGATGTAGTGTGCCGTCTTTTTCCCCATACTTTAGAGAATAAAGTCGCCACCTGGTACCGATCCCTCCTAGTTGCTTCGATCTCATCCTGGGAGCAGTTCCGCTGTATTTTCCTTCAAAAGTTTTTGGAAGACAAAACTCTCTCCATGCTCCTCACTGAACTTAGTACTTTGAAGTGTCAGAAAAAAGAGAAAGTCATAGATTTCAATCAACGCTTCGCCACGATCTTGAATAAATTCCGCCAAATATGGCCTTAGACGATTCCATCATCGTCGACTACTACACTCGGGCTCTCCCTCGGGATATTGCCGTGTTCGTGAAGCGCGAAGCTAGAGCCAGCCTAGCGGCAAATTACACCATCGCCCTAGCTGTCGAAAGAGATATGCTATCCATAGGGGCCATCGACCATGAAGGACGAGATGATCAAAAGCCAACCACGAAAAGAGCCCAATCCTCAAACCATAAATCCAGAGACAAAGATAAGGACCCCTTTGATTGCGAAAGTATTACAAAATCCCTCAAGTTACTGACCAACGAAGTCTCCGATCTGAAAAGGAAAAACAATGATTCTGCCCCAGCTGCTAAAACGTAGAAACCTTTCTTCAGGAAGAATAACCTTGCTGTGAACCGGCCCCCGTCAAACTCGAGTGCTGGTCTCAACGTTGAAGAAATCGACAAGGACAATTGTTGTTCCTTCCATCAAGCCTCTCACTCAGAGAAAACTTGCCCCAGTGGGTTAATAGCATGACCGCCGTGGTGAATCAACTGCTGGAAGACCAAACCCTCGACGAGCTGGAAGAGGAGGCTATTTCAGACAACGAAGAGGCCTCCCCCCAGATGAGGATATGGGTTCCACTGTCTACTTTTGACGTCATCTGCGGAGAGTCTCTCCCTTCCACAACTGGGATAAACTTGGCCGACGATCCTAAATCTAAACCCCCTCGAAACTATGGTTTGAGGAGCAAAGGCCCAGTCCTTGAACAATCATTCGAAGAAAAAGGGAAGGCTTTCTTAAGAAAAATCCTGCCACCAAATGCAGAAAACCAAAGCAAGACTCCTGAAAAATTTAGTCCAACTAACCCCAGAGAAGGCCCCAAGGCTAAAGCTTCATTGGTTTCCCCTAAAACCATCACCGAACTTGCCTCACACACAAATTCTGGTTATAACATTATCGAAGATATGAAGAAGACCCGGGCCAATATTTCTCTCTACGAGCTCGCTCGCATTGCTAACCAACGAGATCTTATCCTCGAGGCCTTTTCCAATCTGCCGGCAACCAAACCCGTGAGCATCACATCTGCCCAAACTGTTGCTAATCCCCAATCCATCGTAAATGCCATAAACACCAACTCCAGGGGATCCGCACCACCTTTCCTCCTCTCCTTCGAGATCTTTAACTTCAATGTCCATAATTGCCTCGTCGATTCTGTTGCATCCACGAATGTTATGCCCTTGTCTGTATGCAAGAAGTTGAACATACTCCCCGAGAAAACAGATGCCAGGATCATCCAACTCGACAGATCTCAAGTCCCTGCAGTAGGCGAATTAAACAACGTCATTATCCGCCTATCCTCTGATCCTAGAGTGCATCAGTGCATCGACATAGTAATCGTGGATATCCTTGAGGCCTATGGCCTTCTGTTGAGCAGAGATTGGTCCAGCAAGCTGCAGGGATACTTTGCCACTGATTGGTCCCACCTTTGGCTCCCGTACAAGGGCAAGAATAATCAAATTCTGGTCGAAAGTGAGCCGTACATGAAATATATTGTGACCGGCCTGGACGCAACTAACGAACCAGTCAGTTTCGCACAAGAAGAGCTCGGTATGTGTTTCTTAGAGTCCATCTTTGGGTGTTATGAAATTCCCCAATCTTCGGTCACTCAAGACGTTCAGTCTGAGCTGCTTCTGGTCACTGAAAACTCCTCCGCATCAACTAAAGATCCATTAGAAACTCCTGCCCCGACCGAGTACATCCTCAATGTGCTCGGATAGCCTTGTCAAACCAGAAGATGAAACATGGACCTTGTACTATGACGGTTCCAAAACCCAAGATGGGGCTGGCACAAGCTGTATCTTGTTGGACCCTCAGAAGAACAAGTTTCTAATTTCCCGCCGGTTAGAGTTCCAGTGCACGAATAATACAGTTGAGTATGAGGCATTGTTACTCGGATTCCAAAAGGCCATAGATCTAAAAGTTCGTTGTTTAAAGGTAATTGGCGATTTCGAGATTATCACTCGTCAGGTACGTAACACCATCCATTGCTTGTCTCCACATCTGAAAGGGTACCAGCAAGAGGTATGGCGTTTAATTTCTGCTTTTGATGCCTTCGGTATTAAATCTGTACTTAGAATGCATAATGCAGCAGTCGATGCACTCGCCAACGCTATCGCTAGGTTCACCCCACTTAGAGATGGATTTTCTATTGAAGTTATTTACAAGCCATCCGTACCAGATAATGTTACTAATTTGCGTGTTTTCAATGATGACCAACAAGTACTGGATTTCATGCTCAATACAGACGTATTCAAAGACGCAGTTATAGAAGAAGAGGATCATGATCAAGCTTTACAGGAGGAACTACGAGATCGGAAAGAAAATCCCATACCCAAAGGGGTCGTGTCACTCGAAAAGTTGTTCGACCTACAGAGCCGTTTCCCAGGGCCCCCAAATATGAAGGTGCAAAGTTCCACGTTAGCGCACCAACAAATTAACCTCGGGACAAACAAGGATCCCAAGCTTGTCAATCTAGTTAATGAGTGCACCCCTCAGGAGAAACAAGCATTCACCGGATTATTTAAGAAATACCGAGATGTGTTTGCCTGGACTTATGATGACCTTCGAACTTATGATACACAGATCATACCCATGAAGGTAGGAGTGAAGCCGTTCCAACAGAAATTGAGAAAAGTACACCCAGCTTTAGAACCGATGATCCAAAAGGAACTGAAGAAGCTCTTGGATGCGCGGATAATTTTCAAAGTTAGACATTCAACCTGGGTGTCAAACTTGGTCCTTGTTCGCAAGAAATCCGACAAAATCCATTTGTGCGTAGACTTCAGGAATTTGAACAGAGCCTTCGACAAGGACAACTATCCGGTCCCTCCTATGGAGCAAATCCTTCAAGCTGTATCAGGGTCAGAAATGTTCTCTCTATTGGATGGGTTTTCAGGGTGTAATCAAGTACTAGTGGCTGAGCCCGATCGGCTCAAAACCACATTCAGAACTAAATGGGGAACGTTCGACTTCAGACGCATGCCCTTTGGCCTGTTTAATGTCGATGCCACCTTCCAAAGAGCTATGGACATCGCCTTCAGAGGGATCATTCGGAAAAGCGTGGTAGTATACCTTGATGACGTCACCGTGTTTTCAAAGCGCAGATCTGACCGCCTATACCACCTCAAGCAGATTTTCGAAAGGTGTCGAAAATACGGGATCTCACTGAACCCGAAGAAAAGCATTTTCTCCGTTGCTGAAGGAAACTTGTTAGGGCACATAGTAACTCGAGACGACATAGTAGTGGACCCAGAACGTGCGAAAGTCATCGCTCAAATACCGCCCCCAAGTGGTAAGAAAGCTATGCAGTCTTTCCTTGGCAAAATCAACTTCGTCCGAAAGTTTATATCAGATTTCACCCAAATCATGAAACCATTGCAAGGCATCATTAAGAAAAACGCAAACTTTAAATGGAATCCTCCTTAGAAAGAAGTGTTCGATAACATCAAACGAGCCATCGTGGAAGCACCCGCTCTTCATAGTCCGGATTTCAAAAAAGGCTTTATCTTGTATACCTTTGCCTCAGATTCATCTTTGGCCGCCGTCCTCACTTAGAAAGATGACAACAACGATGAGCGACCTATATCATTTATGAGCACTGGGTTACAAGGCACCGAGCTGAATTATCCAAATATTGACAAACAAGATTATGCGGTATACAAGGCGGTTAAACACTTCAGGCCATATATTTTGAAGAATCATGTCACAGTCTTCGTGCCTCACCCGGCTATTCGCTCACTATTCGTACAGCAGGAGCTGGGCGAGAGACGAGGCAACTGGATGACGTGCCTCCAATAATATGACCTGGAATTCAAGCCAACACACACTATAAAGGGCCAAGGATTATGTCGGATGGTCGCAGAGGGAGTAGACTCACGGAGCAGTGAAGAAGAGAATTGGGAACATGAGATCGACATGTATCAAGCTGATAGCATAGCCCGACAGGATACCTCCTCATGGTACGTAGATCTCCAGCAATATTTGAAACACGGCACCATGTGCCCCACTTTAACCACTCAGTAGAAACATGCGTTGAGATTGAAAGCTGTATCCTACTAGCTGGTGCAGGGTAAGCTGTTTCGCAAGTACCACAACGGTGTCTTGCCACGTTGTTTGGAGTATGATGAGGCACAAAAAGTGTTGGCGGAACTCCACGATGGTCCCGCAGGTGGACACTATGCACGGGATACCACTGCTCACAAGATAATGCGTGCCGGTTTCTATTGGCCTACTCTGTTCAAAGATGCGCACACCTATGTTTGGAAATGCCAACAATGCCAAAAGTTCGCAAATAGAGATATATGACCTTCGACTCTGTTACAGTCTGTAGCAGTGGAAGAACCATTTCAACAATGGGCGCTGGACGTGATTGGGGAAATCTGGCCACACTCTTCCAAGCAACATAGATACATCCTCACTGCCACAGACTACTTCACAAGGTGGGTTGAAGCGATATCGTTGCATCAGGTCAATGATCAAGAGGTAATAGCCTTCATCACCCAATGCATCATGATCAGGTTTGGTGTTCCAACCTCCCTTGTTTTTGATAATGCAACATATTTCTCATCGTTGAAATTATATGATTTTGCTCTAGAAAATGGTATCGTGCTTAAACACTCTGCCAACTATTATCCTCAAGGAAACGGGTTAGCCGAGTCAACCAACAAGAACCTAATCCGCATCATCAAAAAGACTCTGCTGTCCCAACAAGGAAATTGGCATAAGGCAATCCACAACGCCCTTTGGGCTGATCGAGTCACACCCAAACCTTCCTTGGGCACCTCCCCATTCTTCCTTGTATACGGAAAAGAGGCTATCCTTCCTCCCAACTTGTCTCTCCCGGCCCTTCAATTATCTCAAGAGACTCATGGCACTCCTTGCCCTGCTTTACAGGCCTGAATAGACACACTGTTGAAACTTGAGGAGGAAAGGCAAAAAACCCGGGAAAAATTTGCCATCCAACAGAGTCGGATAAAACGATGGTTCGACAAGAAGTCAGCCGGAAACAAGGTTTTCGAAGTAGGTGACCTTGTCCTCAAATGGGATAAAGCTCATGAAGATAAAGGGAAACACTCCAAGTTCCAGGCGTTATGGACAGGCCCTTTCCAGATCAAAGAAAAGGTCGGCTCTCACACTTACAGGTTACAAACCCTTGAAGGGAGGATTGAGGTCCTCCCTGTGAATGGGCATGACCTTAAGCACTATTTCACCTGACAGCCCCTAGGGGCCGTCACCACACCCTGTACCATAGTTTGTCTTGTTTTCTGTTGTTCTTTACCATTTATGTTTTCAATAAATCGCTTGTTTCACGCAGGCTCTCATCAACCTTTTTTTTCATTGGCATCTCAAATTGAGGAGGGGATGTAGAAGTTACTCAATTGGCATACTGAGCCGGAATCTATGCTAGTGTAGAATCTCCCCCCAGAACGCAAGAGTGGCACAAGCTTACCTGTGATGGGCACCCAATGGCGAGAACATGACCAAGTCCCTCGAACCAAAACGCAGTAGCTTACCTAGTATGCTGGCTCAAGGGACTGCTGTGCAAAAGGAAAGTTTCGGTTGAATCGGTTACTAGACGGAAAAGGGAAGGAGCTAGCCTCAGGTGACGAACGGATATCCGGGAAAACCCAAAGTCCTCATATAGACCAGGAGCAACCTCTCTCGCAAGCAAAATAAGTCGGGATCCCTCATCCGCCCAGGCAATAAGTGCCACTTTAAATAAGTGCCTTGAGCACAGAAAATAAGTGCCTTTAGCACATTTAAATAAGTCACTTAGCACATGAATAAAGGGTAAAGGATTGAGAAATGCTTCTTGCGCAGAGAGGTGATACGACGACTCCCCCGGGGTATTGACTAGGCTCGTTGGCAGCGGAGCAACGTCCGTGACTCCTAGGCAGTGACTCCGCCGGGACCATCAGGTTCGCTGGTAGCGGAGTAACACAATGAGGACAAGAAGAAGCCATGGCCCACTCTGACACTTAGTATCGGCGCTTATACAGTCAAGGATTTCAGAGAAGTAGAGGCGGAGGCTGAGCAAATCAGGGGATTCTATCTGCCTCCCTTGGCCCACTGGATGTACGATCCTGAGAGAATTATCCCTACTCATTGCAAACGGGCCAAATTTAAATAGAATTACCAACATACTGAATGCCCAGCTGAAGATGGAGTAAAAAAATGGTACAAAAAAGACAGGGAGATCACTCCAAAGGAGTTAACTGATCAGGAAGATCAAGACTATCAAACTTTAGAAGAAAGAATCCACAGGCTAGGAGGAGCCTCGTCTTCTCAAGCCAAAAAGCTAAGGACTGGCACAGGCCATAACTCTTCCGCCCAGCGAAAAGAAAGGGAAGCAAAAGCTTAACGGGAAGCTGAGGAGAGAGCAAAGGAAGAGGAGGATAAACGCAAGAAACAACTGAAGGCGGAACAAAGAAAGAAGCAGGTGGAGGAAACCCGCAAGAAAAAGGAAGAGGAGGAAGCAAAAGCAGAAGTTGAGCGCCAACTAAAAATAGAGTTAGATAAGGTAGAAGTTGAGCGCCAACTAAAAGAAGAACAAGATAGAGCAACAGCAGAGCGCCGAATGAAGGAAGAACAAGATAGGGCAGAAGCAGAGCAACAGCTGGGGGAGGAAGCAGAGCAAAAGAGGAGGGAGGAAGAAAGTCAAAAGTCGAAGGAAAGTTCCTCCAAAGAAGCTGAAGGTAGTAAGACACCTCCTCCTGTGACAGGGATACAGATGGAGCTGCCAGCTATCAAAGTGCCTCAGACAAATCCTGCAACCAATATGCATTTTGCGCTCTCGGAAGAGAAGATGCTTAGCACGGAATCTTGCTGCACCCCTCATGGCCACAACAGAAAAGGATATAGTCCTGGATACCAGGACCAATCCAGTTATGATAGCATCAGCTGGCACTGCTTTCGCCGCAACCATGGAAGAAAATGTGAGCAGAATGAGTAGGGAAATTCTATCCCTGTAGAATAGATTACAGGCCTCCGAACAAAAGATAGCTAGATCGGAGCAAGAGAAAAGGGCACTAGAAGAAGAAGTTCAACAACGTCAGGTTAGGAACACCCTTACTAATGAAGTGCCACCCACCATTCAAAGAGAGCTGGTAACTCTGGAAGCCACCATGAGACAAGTATACCAAGAATTGTTTACAATAAAGCAGACAGTTGCACCTCTGCTTAGAGCTCAAGCAGAAACCAAGAAGAGGAACGAGCAACTAAAAGAAGCTTCCACAGCCTTGGACAGAATGATAGAATGGGTAAACAGGTATCCGCAGGCTCCAGATACTTTGCCTAGAAAAGATTGGATTCGCACCTAGAACGACAAGGTTCAAATACGCATGAAGGTGCAATCCAAGGAGAAGGTATTCAAAGACCTAGAGAAGGTAATGGCCGCTTACGAACATCTGATTAGCGGCATTGACTCAATGGCTGAAGTGCATCACATTCCTTCTCTAGGTACATTGGGCGAAGAAAAAACGTGGGAATAGGTGAACCAAGACATTCAGGCATTTCTGCAACCTATCAGGGAAGCCGCCGCTTCTCCAGACCTTCTGACATCACAGGAAAACTTGGTTCAATTCATCATGACGCCAGTCCGGATTTATACCAAGCTGGCTTCCGTGTCTAACAAATCACGATCAAAAGGGAAACTTTAATCCCTAACGCTCTCGAATGCCTGCATAGGTTAAGAGAAGATACTCCTCAAATCTCCCCTGTTGCTGCAAATTACCGAGCATGGCGAAATTTCTTTAAAGAGCAACAGGTAGATGTTCTCGACCTCACAATCACTCAAATGCTCCCATAATTAGGTCGTAGGTCGCAGCTTACAGGAGGAGTCGCAGGTCGCATTAGTAGCACAGGGTCGCAAGTTGCAATTTCCCTTCGGGTCGCGAAGTATGCCGACAGTCATGAAGACGAAAAGTCAGGCCACCCAAGGGTCAATTTTGTCGTATAAATACCTCCCTCCGGGGACTTGTAAAAGGATCTTTTTTTTTGGATTCCAAAGGAGAAAAGAGAGTTGTAAAGCATTTAATAGACCTTTATGCGAATGAATACAAGCATTTGTTTTAAATCCACTTTTGGATCTGATGAGAATTAATGTGTTAACACTATGAATATTTTCTCTTATATGTGTGATATATTATGATTAGCTGATCTGCGTTTTCTGCTTACATCATTTATGCATGTTAGCTCACTAAATGTGTTAATGATGGTAGGTTGTTTACTTAGGAGATGTTAGCAACTTCATTACTGACATCTATCTTATCTGTGAAACCGCTTAAGGAAGTGAAGTGTGTTCTTACCAGGCATAACTGTTTCTTCTGTGGTTTGAACAATTTTTTTTTTTTACAAGCACGACCCTAATGATGTGCTGCTAACAGCGTTTCCTTCGGCTACGTGTTTTAACTCATCTTGCTATTTGTAGTGTTTTATGCTTATTGAGAATCGTTAATAATTTGTCTTGTATCATCCGATAATTGTGTGTTCATAGTTCTGCAGGGCTCATTTGTGTCCGAGAAAAGGAGTATTCAGCGGTAGCCGGACTCCACACCCTGGACGGGATCCCTATCACAAACGGTTTAGAGTCTAATCGGGACTTTTTACTGGGGAGATCCCTTACTGTTGGCCGAACATTTTTTCTCGTCAATAGGACGACAAGTGCGACAACTAATCTTTGTTTTTATTAAAAATTTTAAATTAAAATAAAATTTAGTAATTTAACAAACATGAATGATAAATTAAAATACAAAAAATAGAACTATTACTAATTTTGAAATTAAAATTACAAAATAAAATACTAAAGTCTAATACTATCTAATAATCATTGCGCATCACAAAAGCAAATCTCATCATCATAGCCCATTGTCTAGAACTTAAGAAGTACTACTAGTCCGCTATAGCCTATAATCTACGACTATCTGCATAATCATTCTATGATTCATGATGAATCATTTCAAAATTTAAGTAGCAACTAAACTTTAAAGACAAAGTAAAATTTAATAAAATTGTAAACATGAACAAGTCATTTAAATTTAATTATAAATCCCAAATTAAGAGTTTAGAAATTAAAAACCTTGCAGGACCTGTCATCAGTGTAATGTGTGGAAATTATTACTGTTAATCTGGTTATGCTCCTCCGACTTAGACAAGTTATTAACTGAATAAATTCAAGTTAAAATCGAAGCAAAACACAACAGATCTCCACCAATCCAAATCTAAAATAAGTTCATGCACACATAGACAAAGTGACCCAGTTATTTCTGGACAAATAGTCCCCGGAAAAACCCAATTCGGGAAAACCGGTCTTTTGGTTGTTGGAGGGTTTTATTATTAAGAATTTTCTGAATACAAGAAGCCTGAGTTCCAGATCTGGAAAACCCGACAGGGAAATAATAGATCTACAACTCACTGGCTGATCTAGGGCCAAATGAATGACTGATCCACACCCTCAAACAGGATTTGCAGAACTCGGCCAAAAATAGGGCCTAGAAACCCCAGTGCGGCCCTGGAAAGCCTCTCCGTACTCAGTGTTGCTCCGGAAAGGGCTGCGTTACCCCAGACTGGGTGCTGAAGTCCCTAAGCTGCCCCTTAGGGTCTCTGCGTAACCCCTGAGGGTTTCCTACTGAAAATCACGCCGTCCTTGAGGGATTGCGCAACACCTGCGTAGCACAGTTGCTGCCTTTCCTGCTGCTGCTCTCCTGCTTCTCTGCGCTGCCTCTCTGAGCTGATCTTTGCCTCTTGCTGATTCTAGACCCCGTGATCAGATCATCCCCTTACCTAAATTCCCCTCTCTGCAGCTGAAACACTTCTGAGAATTCTTAACAAACCCGCCCTAGAATCTCAGCTTAGCTTCAGTGCTCTGCCTTTGTGTGTCTTTACAAATGACCCCAAGCCTTTCCTTTATACTTTTCTCGTTGAGAAACCAATGGCCATGATCAGATCTTGAATCAATGGCTCAGATTAAAAGAAAGCTTGATCCGTGTGACTTAAGACAATTTCATCACATGCTTAATTAAATTCACTTTAATTATTTAAGTTCAATACAAAAATAATTTATTTATTTAATATCTCCTTAGGAAATACAAAAATAATTAATTAATTTAATATCTCCTAAACCAGAGGAAATTTCCCAAATCCATTTCTGGGTCTTGTAGATCAAGTGTACTCTAGTCCTTCCTCAAAATTTGGGAGCTAGAGCACAACTGATGCTACCCCAAATACACAAAATCTCAACATAATGTATATCATAATCATTTAGAATCACTATTATTTACAGAGCACAAAGAGTATTACCATCCCGTCTATTTACCTTATAACATTAAGTGTTAAAGATGAGTTAGCCATTGTAATGTTTATTTTAGGAGTGACAAATGTTATGTACAAAAGTAATAATGTCATAAACTGAAATAAATGATATATAATAAATGACATTTATGTTAATGTATTCAGGGAATCTGTTAATTGGTTCCTAAAATGAAAAATGGAACTTGCTACGTATATAGACAACACCACTAGTAATTTAGTAGCACATTGATATATCATCTAGTCTCTCTTGCTTGTCTCTTGCATATATTTAACATGGTATTAAAGTCATGGTGATTGTGGCATAGGGAAATTTCAAAGATTCATGCCAAGAAAAGGTTTATTATAGACATGGAGAAAGAGACAAGTTCAAATTGAAGGCAAATTAATTCATGGAGTATAGTGACTGTAAATTGTAAGCATGAATAAGTCATTAAAATTTAATTATAAATCCCAAATTAAGAGAGTCTCAAACTTCGCCTAGTCACTCGACTCTTACATCACTTGCAACCTTTGCTCGACTTCTCTTAGCTTGTAGTTTACCTTTGCTGCCATGAATGGAGTTCTTTGTTCAATGTTTACCTTCACCCGTTGTCTCAGACTTCGCTCGACTCTTACTTGCAACCCTCGCAACCTGTGTTTACTTGCAACCTTCACTCAAGCTCAATGTTTATCTGCAACCTTCACAATCTGTGTTTACCTTCGCCACCATGTCTTTATAACAGTGTTTACCTTCGTCGCCACCGTGTAGTGTAGTGTGTAGTATGCAATAAGTTTAGTTTAATGTGTATGTGATAGGTTTAGTTTAGTCGATAGGTTTAGGTTGGGATAGGGTTTAGGTTTCAAAATTTGTTTTTTAATTTTTTGATTTTAATGTTTAGAATTTAGGTTTTAAATTTTATATTTTAATTTTTTTTTAAAGTTTATTGTGCATGATAGCGGGGGACGTCCTAAAGTCCCCCGAAAAGTCCCCAATTTTTCGAGGGACGGCTTGGAATTCCCTAAGTCCCCGATGCAGTCCCCTACCAATTGGGGAAGTTTCCGGCGAGTTCCAAAGTACCCGGATCATTGGGATGGAGGAATCGCCATGAATTGAATTTTGGTGGGGACGGGTCCCCATGCAACATAGATATGAACTCATGTTGCATTGTGAATAAAAAGTTCATGTAGGATTGGTCTTTGTTTTTTTCATTGAGGTATAATTGGCTTCCTTATTTGTCATCTTTGTTTCGTCTGCCCCCTTGATCTCATAACTGTGTTTGGTGCTGCTTCCTGGATATGTAGACTCATCTCTGAGTGAGTTGTGAATTCATCTTCCAAATGATTCTTTCCAGTGCTTTTCATGTCTGGTAGTAGCCTTCTCTACAATACATGTTGTAACTAGAGAAACTAATAATGATTATACACATGGGTCCTAATTTTTTTCCTTTTAAGTAGTCTATTTGAAGAGGCCAATAAAAACATGACATTAGATTTAAGGTCTCTATATTTTCTGAAATAGAATATTACATATAGCTTTCTGACTCACAATTCTAAATAAAGGCAGAACTATAGGGCTCACTAATAAAAAGCAATGTAGAAGATTTTGAGAGAACGGGGCATAAAATATATTGAATACTTTCCACCATCCTCTGGAATGGATGTACCCAACACTTCATATGGGCCTAATATTAATACTAAATAGTCAATCACGATATAATATTACAATTAACAACTCATGAACTGTTGGAAAAGATTTAATGTGAATTAAGAACCTGTTACAGGTAATTTAAGAGAATACCTTTACAAGGAAAATTGTAAGACATAAAAGACAATTCTGAAAGAATTAGAAGAGTGTTAAGTTGTGCCATGTAATAAGAAAATATGAAACAGCTTCCTGTTATCGATTGTTGAAGGGAAATTGATGTATACCTCTGATCATTAAATGGTTGGAAGAGTTATATAACAACTTTGGATTTTACAAAACAACGATAAGGGGTTTTTTCTGCAAGTATATTCTTTATCGAGGCAAATCAATATAATTCACAAGTTAAATTCTGCATACTTTGATAGGAAGGAATCACTCTTTTGAGCTTTATTTTCTAATAATGATCACTGTTACACCAAGCTTCTGGTATGCAGGGACTTGGAGGACACATGTCCATTATTAGTGGAGACCCCAACCAAATTTCTGGGTATGCTAGAATACATTGGGGTACAAAACATAGAGGACTAAATATATAAAAAGTAAATTATATAATAAATTAAAACTGATTAGACTTCAAGCTTTAAACAAAAAAATTTCCATTGAACAATGAAACATTAAAATTTGGAAAACCCTGACCAATATAACATGATAAATGATAAATCATATCACACTATTCACATTTTGTCCATTTTGTCATTTCATTTGTAATGAATCGTCGTATTTCAAACTCTTAGATTTGATGTCATATGCATGAGTTGGAAGTTACAACCTATGTTGCCAAGAAACGTGGGTTTGGGGACGGGTGCGTCATCTTTTGAAATAGGGTGCGTGGGTTCGTTAGGGGTGTATATATATATATATATAATATAAATTTTTATATTTTATAAATTATAATATATATGAATTTGTATATTTTTCAACTTTAAACAAGAAAACTAAAATATTTATGATTTAAACTATGCCATGTTTTGATGATGCTTTAGTGTTGAAAAAATATGATGGTCTCCGACAATTGGCTGATTGCTTTTCAGTGTCGACAATGAAAACCATGAAAACACTAACATCACATGGACCATTGGTACATTTGGATATCTAAGGAAAGAGAATCAATGCACTTTTCATGTCATAACCATAACTTAAAAGTAAAAGAAGACTGTCAATCAAAATCACCAAGTAAGCTAGAATAAACTTTTCAGCAATTTGTAAGTGGTTTTATGTATAAAATCAGCAAAAGCATGTTGTTGTTACAGGTTTCCGACAACAGTTCCTGCGAGAAATCGCTATAAAAGCCAAATTATTTTACTTGTGCTGTTCTCATTTTCCTTTTAGCATTGTTAGGATATTGAATCCTGAATGTAATTTTTTGCTTTAATTACAAGTGTTTGAGGGTACATTTAAATTTTTCACTGAATGTGGGCAAGAGTCAACTACCTGTGGAGTGCGTGATGTGTCTTTGTAGACTGTGGCTATGTGGATTGAGTCACGCCGCATGGATTGTGTCTCGACTCTCCTGCAGACCAACGAACATTCTTCTCAAGGCGTTGACGTCTTTGTGGAGGAAACATCCAGTCCTTGCGCATACACCAACGAATTCCCCTCAAACACCTCGTCCTCTAAAACCAAATGCCTCCCGTCGAATGCTCGTCCTCTTCCGCCATCGAAGGGTGAAAAAAATGAAAGTAAAGTCGACTTAGCCTTTAGGTTTTAGTATTTACGGTTTACCTTTAACTTTCAATAATTTTTTTGAATTTTAACTTTTAACTTTTATTAATTTTAATTTTTAACTTAAAATTTTTAAAATTTTTTTTTTAATCCAAAATCAGTTCATACGAAGCCCAGAGAACTTGTTTTTGGGGTTTTAGGTACCCATCATCGGGGTTCTCTGTACCAGTCAAGACATAAGAACCGAATTTTTTTTAATGGAGAACCCGGTTCTTCTCAGAAGCATCTGTACTCGAATCCGGTACTTGGGGACGAGAACTTAGGATGGGTTCGAGAACCCCACCTTCGGGTTCGCGGACCCGTGCAACATAGGTTACAACCAATAATACAGATAACAAAATTAACTCAATCAAAATGAAATATAATGACATAACCAATAATTATTAATCAATGATCATTATAAAAGTTTTAATAGTAATGAAGTAAGAAATGTCAAATTATAAATTTAAAATTTTCCCGTGTTACTGATTGGTCTTCTACTTCTATCATCATGGCTTAGAATCCCTATCAATATCACTGTTAATCACCATCATCTACAACAAAGGTCACTGGATCTGAAAATGATTTTTGCTTTTTGTCTTGGTGATCACCATTCATCTGTAGAACATCCTCTTGATCAATATCCCATCGAGTTGTCAGTGCTTGTAAAAATTCATGTGTCTTCTTGTGGTGAAGGTGGCAGTGAAGTTGTCGACACTATTTTTTACAATGAGCTTGTCCACTCTTTTAGAGGTGACTTTGTTCCTTTTAACATAGTGGATAAGTTATCAGTGGACCAATTCCTTTCATTTGCAGAGGAAAGGGAAATCTAAGATAGTGAATGTCCAACAATAGTGCAAAGCTCTGGATCTCCATTCCCATGCATCCTTCGCCACACCATTTGTGACTCTTGGGCCATCTCTTGTAAACTATCCCTCACATCTGGTTTGTTGAATTGTCGAATCAAATTTCCCTCTTTTGTAGGGAACATCTTTGTAATGCTATTTCTAAATCCATGCTTTACCTCTAGATCATAAATAGAAGACACCCTCCTAGACCTTTCCATTTACCCATTTAAGATTCCGAGCATATTCTGCCATGTGTAATGGTTTGTTCATGGTTTCCAGTCTATGCCAAATAATGGGTCATATTTTCTGGGTGCAGATATGCAATTTAAAATCCCTTGCACGAATGGTAGCTCTAACTCACCCAACATACAATTAGTCGTCTCCTAAATCTCCCAAAGACTAGAAGAATCTGAGGCTGCATCTCAGATGAATTTTGTTATAGGCTTATGAACAACACCAAGTATTTGCAATCTGCTCACCAGTCATTATTCCACCCCTGAAGTTTTACCTTCCTCCCATTATTTGACTTGAACTCTGGACATCTGGGCCATTTAGGGTTTACGACCATTCGCTGCAACAGTCCCTGCTCCTCAATCACCCTCTTTAATATGAAGAGGTAGCTAGCATATCTATTATCACCAGTCTTGATGAATTCCTTGTTTGAGTAACTCCTGTATATGGCTGAGGTATAGTGGTTGCAAATAAACAACTGTACATTTCTAGTTACTTTTCCGATATTTTTCAATGCATTATTGAGTCTGTTGTCACTCAAATTGTACAGGTGAATGAGACAATGACTTAAGGCGGGGGCTGTCACTCTGATCCCTGCCCTCTCTGTTCTAGCTATCTCCCTACAACAGGCTATGGGGGGTAGTCCCTATGAAATGTGAAGATGAAAGACCCGTTGACAACCAACAAGTCCGGGAGACACAACTGAGTGGCCTAGCAACCTGGTTAATTTAGCAAGTTAAGTGATTAGATTAGATTAGTTTGAAAGACCAGTGACTTAATGGAGTCAAAATAGTTGCTTAATATAAATTATTTACCAATTCATCGGATGAACAATTGCTGCCTTAGGATGCTTCACTATCCTATATGGAATGCAATACCTAAAACTAAGTGAAATGCAAGATCTTGGTTTATTTTAAATTAGATGCCTATTCTAAGTGAATCCTTCCTCTCAACTATTTTGAAACTAATCTCTAGTGTAGGTTGTGAGAGAGAAACCTAGGGGAAGATAGCAAAGGTTATATTAATGATACCTCCCCTGGATTTTTAACCACCCGATGCCCTCCGGCGCTGCAGAAACTATGGCTCTGACGATTGCAAGGTTGCCATGTTAACCCCAAAAGAGGGTCTAGGCTTCACAAGTTGGGTGAGAAGGGTTGTCCTATCTTTCTATCAACCAAGCTTATGCTTGGATGTAAATTAATTAGGGCAAGGTTAATCCTAGAAATGCAAGTGCAAAATATGAGTGGTTATCTTTAGGTGAAGTTTTTAAGGGATCTTAAGTACTTAGAGATAAATCACAATGATATTCAATTTAAAACAATGTAGTACTTAACAATGTAAAATGACAATCTTCACCACAAGAAAGTGCTCAATGGAACAAATAGATGGCGCCGAAAATGTTGCTAAGATCTCAATAGACAATTGCTCACAATCATAAATCCAATGCTTCTTTCAACAATGCCAATTAGATGATGATCTTTGAACACAAATCAGCAAATTCTTTAGATTACTTCAAGATTACTCTTATCACGGTTATGATTACCAATTTAAGTGCATTATGAGTGATTAGATTTGCAAGATTATAAACTTTAGATTTGAAGCTCACTTGCAACAAGTTAGTAAATCTACAAGAACAATGTAACCAATTACTTCTTTAGCAATGTGATAGCAATGTTAAGTGGAGATATTTCAAAATCACA
Organism: Pinus albicaulis; assembly: GCA_034641835.2. Taxonomy (NCBI): domain Eukaryota; kingdom Viridiplantae; phylum Streptophyta; class Pinopsida; order Pinales; family Pinaceae; genus Pinus; species Pinus albicaulis. The sequence continues at coordinate 1,185,821,936 of CM076582.1, forward strand.
ATAATGCTAGCTATCAATGGGAGAAAGAGAACATTCATCAACAATATGTTCTTTTAGAGCAATATGCCAATCTTATCCAACAATTACCAATTCAATTATCCCTTTAGAGCACTTATGCTTGTTAGTGAGGGTGCAAACAATGATATTCTTGAGTGCAAGAATGCAAATGCAAGATGGGGCAGCGAATGATTGCAGCAGTAAGGAAAACACTGAATTTCACTAGCAAACACTTATTCAAGATGCACAAGGATGCAAGGAATGAATGCCCAAAGCAATGAGATGACTGTCAACAACTTTTGACACCATTGTTATGCTTATATCAAACTTTAATATGCATATATCAGACCTCTGATTATTATGACAGCCTTAAAGAAATGACAAGATATGCCAAGGAATGCAAGCCCAACTAATGCCAATGATTTACCAATGATAAAATATGTTTTCCATTTAACTATCATGCCAGTATTATGTGAATTTATCACGACTGTAGGTGATTTTAGATGGCTGTAGCAAACATATCAGATCTTGAATTTCATTTACAGTCCACAAAGCTTCACTTATATGAAATCAATTCCACCATAAGATTAATTTGTAATGCCTTGGGTGATTAATTAATGAGATTATGACTGCTTTAGACGCGTTTAGGCTCTGAATACACTGGTGTCATAAAATGCTTCAGAATTCAAGTGAAACAGTGATGAGGCAAAGAGGGTTGAAGGGCAAACCACTAGGCCTAATGTCCTTGTAGATGAGTGGAGAGCTCTTTCAAGGAACTTGACCACATGCAACCACCAAGTTAGCTCCAAAATCGCTGCAAAACCAAATGTTAGAGACAAAATGCCAATGCAAACTAACTCAATGACTGAGAACGACTGAATGAGGGCTAACAGGCCAATGATAGGGCTAAGAGGCCAAAGAAGGGCAACGATGGGGGAGAAGGCCTAAGAAGGCCACAACACACAAGGGAAGCCTCTTAGAGGCAACAACAAGGCCTAAGAGAGCTGCGGCTAAGGGAAAAGGTGCAAGGGAGGGGGGCTGAGAGGGTTTGAGACCCCTCTAAGGTGTCACAACAAAGCCAAAAATGGCACGCGTCTCAAGGGAAAGCCCTCTAAGGGTTGTGACAGGGGCAAGGGAAAGAGTTTAGGCCTGCAACCCAAGGAGAGGGGCCTTCTAAGGCTCACGCAAGTCCTAAAGGGCTGTGACTCACAAAAAGAGAGAGAAAAGTCTGACTCAGAGGCAAAAAAGGCCACGACTAGGCTAGAAGAGATGACGGCTAGGCCTTAAGGGCCTTAAAATTTTTTTTGGAGCCCCTGCAAATACAAAAATATCCGCAAAATGTCGAAAGTTGCTTCCTTAAGGGCCGATGTCTTCCTTTTCTTGCTGAATGTTGAGCTTGGATGAGGTCTAGCGGGTAGATCTTGCCTTCCTAGGCCTAGATCAACCTCCAAAACCCCAACAATTTGCTTGAGAGGGTTGGATGTCTTGTTTGGAAGGGTGAAACCCTTCAAACCCTAGCTCTAGGGCTTGATCCTCCACAAAATAATTTGACTTCCTTTGATGGCTTGAGGATTGACCTGCAAAATGAATGAAAGAATTCCAAAGCCCCAAATATATACAAAAATTCAAATCCCCAAAACCCCAAGTGCTAAAATATAAAAGAAGGGTTAGAAAATAATTTTACAAATAATCACAAGTGTATAATATTTTCAAAATATTTTTTTTAGCTCTCATTAACATGTTAAATCTTTTTAGTCCAAGATCAATGAATATTTTGAAAATACTTTTCAAGTAAATTTTATGGATGAATGATTTCGAAATATAAACCAGCCAAAACCCTCCTGCAAAATAATTTACCACAATGAAAGCTTAGAGCCCAAAGAAGGTTGACTCTTCCCCACAGTTTGTGAACTTGGAGCCCAAGGGCTAGCATACTTGTAAATCTCTATCAAATCTTATAACAAACTGTTAGATCATATGGTGAATCAGATCACCTGAGATAGCTCGAACCAATAGAATGCTCTTATCACAGACAAATGAAATAAAAATTAGATAATTTTAGCACAATATAAAAGATCAACACATAACTAACACATACCACAGATCAACAGATAGAATAACACCATGAACTGAATCCCAAAGTCTTTCTATTATGGGAAAAAATGTTCCCAGCAGAGCAGTAACTTAGTAACAATGTTACAAAATCACCACATCCAAAGACGGGAAATAGAAACTAAATGGCTTCCTTCTATAGAGAAAACCCCTCCAAGTGGAAAATAAGTTGGTTTGATTCTCGTCTAAATAATCTCAACCGTAAAAAATAACTTGATTATTTTTTAATCTCCACCATCGAATTTTTGTTTTTGAGGAAAAAATCGAATTTCTCTTAAAAATGATTTTTATTAATCCAAAATTTATTAAAATTTTGGATTAATTTCCTCAGAAATTTGACTTTGACTTAACCATCAAGGTCCAAGGGCTCAACTTTTCTTAAAACATCCATTTTTCCCGTAATAGAGGACCTTCAAAAATTGACTTCTTTTTGACCCACGAATTTTTGATTATTTCCCACTTGGAGAGAAATTAATTTCTCTATAATTATTTGACTCAAAATTAATTAATTTTTTAGCTTAGGATTTTATTTAAATTTGCCAGAAAAATTAATTAATTAACTTTAGAGGGGATTGATAAATTTTCCACCCTCAAATATTTTTAGCGATGGTGTCTGACTATGAGGGACCATGCTCTAAAGTATTTTTACAATTAATTCAACCCTTAGAAGGGGAAATACACATTCAGACCAGACCCTCAAGACATTACCCAACTCTGTGACACAATATGATCTAGTATGAAACCAAGTGTGCTTATAATAAAATAATTTAGCCATGGTGTTCTGATTACGAGAGATCTTGTACTAAAATGATTCCTAAACACACTTTTACAATAGACTCGATAAACACTAGGACTCACCTAAGACCTTATCAACGAATTGCACCCTAGATTTGGGGTTATAGCTGGAAGAAAAACTCCGTCGATTCGGCGTGTTTACAAACACACATAATTCGGGGAGGTTAAAAAACTTCCTATGATGAAATCCTTTTCCAAAATCAGAGGCTTACCTAGGTGTTGTTACATAATTAAATGGTCATACTAGCATTATTTACAATAGACTTTGCAGAAATTGGGTTTACAATGATAACTTCATGCTGGCAGATGACTTTGATCTCTGAAAATTTTTCTCCACTTCCTTGTACACTGCTTTCTAGGATTGTTGACAAAATTGTGGGCAACAGAGTGCATGCACAATACAAGGGGTCCAAACAATTGTTGCCTCTGTCAATACTTGCACCACATTTTGCGAACCAACCTCCTAATGCCTGGTGAAGAATCTCGAATTGGAATGACACATCTTTATGCTTTCCTGAACAATGAGCTGTCTAAAGGAAAAAGGAACCAACTAAAGATGTAACAATAATGCTAATGAGTGGATGCTGTTAAACCTCTTTCAACAGGGATACCCCAATTTTTTTTGGACCACACAATTTATATGCCCAAATGTGTGCAATCTATGGCCTTGGGTGGAAGATCATGACTGATCTTCTTAGTTCATCTTGATGGTGCTTGGTTTTATGGTTTTTCCAACTTCCCCTTAGTGGGTTGTAACTCCCCGCCTCTACGTAAATGCTTATGTCTTGGGTTGGTGTTCAGACATCATGGAGGTGGATCTATTAGAACACATGGCTTAAAGGAGAACTTGTTGTATTAGTCCTATAAAGGGCAATCACACTATGGTGGAAACACCAATCTTATTATTGTATAACACACCTATATTTATTCCCCACATGGATCATTTCTCTTATGTACGGTCACTTCTTTGGCCATGTCCATCATTCTTCATGGCAATCTCACAATTCACGATTCATTTGTGCTACCTTAGGTAATGTCTCACATTCTCTAAGGCAAAGAGGAGGTCCATTGCACTCTCCAAGGCACGCTAAATCATCTCCAAGTTGAAGCACTCTAATTGCCCTTATGAAAATGCCATTTCAAGTATTCCCTTTTTCACTAAAAGGGGGTTTGACTTCTCTTGGGGTAGTTGTGAGGGTTAAATGGGGCAACATTGCATATATTATGAGCAAAGCAAGGGTCAACTCAAGTGAAGATCCTTCATATGGAACAAGACTAAGGTAAAAGCAACCAAAGTCAAGACCTAAATCACAAAAACAGGGAAAGTTTGGACTAAGTGAAGGAGTCGTCCACCTTGTCCTAATTGTTGGAGGTCATAAGGTCCATTCCAAGCAAGCGTTGAGCAAGAAAAGCAAATTGTTGGGGCTTTCTCCAAATCATCTCAAGCCATTTTTCAAGGGAATGTTGGACCTTTAAGGAAAATTGGCCCTCCTTGAAGCAAATAAAGCCTCTCCAAGTGGGACTTCAATCTCTTTTTGAGGCTTTCAAGCATTTTAAATTCAAATATTGTAGTGAATTAGTCTCCATGTCTACTGTGAATGACAAGTCAACCTTTCTTCAAGGTTTCTTAGACATTTTCTAAGGAGCAAAGGGGGAGAATAGAGAGCTCACTTGCCTTCGAAATCACTGTGAATTGTTGAGATGCCAAATGTAATTATTTTCATGAAGCTTTGGTGTCAAATTTGAAGTCTCTTTTTCTCTGTTATTCTACATATTTTTCAAAGGAAATTTTGTGTCTATTCAAGACTACTAATAAGGCTATCAAGATTGATCCATTTGAAGGGAAACTTTGTCACTTGGAGGGAGATGTCTAAGGTAAATCTCTCATTTCTCCTTTGTTGGTGTGAGGTAAATCATAAATGATTAAAAATTCTTGTTGGGCCATACCCTAGGGTTCTTTAGCCAAGGTTTGATTTTATTTCATTCCATAATTGATATTATGGTTGAAGGCTTTCCCCTTGGAGGGATCCCCTCTAGTAGGGCTTGGTTTCATAACTTGTTTTAATTAGACAAAGATATTTTTGGCTTCTAGGGTTCTACCACTTTGCCCCAATCCACAAGCATTGAATAGCCAATTTAAAAGGGGAATTCATCTTGACCCTAATAGCTCTAGTGGAGATAAGACATATAAGCCCTAGTTTCACTTTTGAAATATTTAAAATGCATATTATCAATATTTGGAAATGCTTCAATCTGCCCTAAGTGTTGTAAAAAGTTTTATCTTGATTAGGGCATTTTCCCCTTTTGACCTTAAGGGGATTAGACCCCCTTTTCACGCAAGTTTTTGGATCAGATTGTTGTAGCTTATCATTTACTTGCATTTTTATCATTGCTAGCCTGTGTTTTCACTTTTATTTCAGTGCCCAAGCTCAAGCACCCAGACATTTATCATCTTAGTGTGTTTCGACACTTTTGGGTTGCTTCAAAGACACTCCAAATCTGGTATTTCTATGTTCTTTTGGTTGTTTTGCAGATTTGGAAGTGTAAGATAGTAGCAAGCTTTGCCAAATTAGGTCACAAATAAAGTAGAAATGAAGGACAACTCATATCACTTGATGTATGTACCCTTTCCTCTCTCTTGAGCATCAAATAACCATTTATTTTGCATTTTGAGTGCGATTGGCATGTTAGTTTATATTTTTTGCAATTATCATTCATATGCCGGACTTAGCATTTTGTTTCAATTAACTCCTAACCTTCATCATACTAAGTGTTTCTAGGCACTATCTTTTTAGGCTTGTTGGTTAAGTGTTTCTAGATTGGGATACCCTCTATGGCACTATAACATTGGCATAAAGTGAGAGGAGAGTGTGTCATGCTGACAACCGGTGCATCTTTTGTGTGCTTACTGCTTAACACCTTGATCGTATATTGTTGAGGAAACTAATTCGAGTGGTCAAGTTTTTTGGTGTAGTTGTTAGGGATAAGGTCAAACAATTCGACATATCAACAACATCATCATCTTATAGAGTTCTAATCTTTCTCATACATGGCTAACATTTTTTGTCACTGTTACCACAAATAAGGTCAAATATCCCTACACTCTAATGCCATTCTCCTGATAAGTTTTTCCTTTGTATTGTACTCTGTGAGATTTGTATGACTAACTTGATACGTCTCATTTGGTGACTTGACACAACAACAAAAGACAATAAAGACGTACTTTACAAGAAGAAACCCCTAAGGTAAGCTTATGCAAGTCCCTAAGACTGAACTTGTCTATTAGAGAAGAAAGTACACAACAAAAGTCAGGGAAGAAAATAATAGATCAAGGTTTGAAGCTTTAAGTGATAGGAGAAGATTATTTGAAAATTATTTACTTGCTCAAGGTATAATCGCTGCTTTGTGGTTGATAGATTTGTTCAAACATTTTGATTTTACTAACAGCATAGGTCAACCCCATGGCATGCAAGCCTCTCTGAAATAAATGCCCACATTTAGTTGGGACAATGTTGTTGGGGCTAGAGAGCATTGGGATGCATTCATAGAACATATGACACCTTGGCAGTTTGCCATTTAGATGTTTTATTTAAATGTTTCACTTTGATGTTAATGAAAGATGTTAGGAAATGGTTTCTAAGTTTGCCTGATAGTAGCATTGATTCATTTGATGCTTGTCATGATGCTTTCTTTAATAGATGGCTTGAGAAAAAGGATGTTTATTTCCTTTTAAATGCTTTGACTAATAATAAAAAAAATGAGAATGAATATATTGATGAATTTAATGCAAGATTTGATAAGGTTGTGCAAGAGATCCCACAATCACGTCAACCTACCTAGGAAGCCACCTTGATGTATTACATGAATGCATTCCTGGGTCATTGGAGTTTCTTCTTGAATGAAACAAAGTCAAACACATTAGCTGAAGTTAAAGTGACAACCTACCTAGGAAGCCACCTTGATGTATTACATGAATGCATTCTTGGGTCATTTGAGTTTCTTCTTAAATGAAACAAAGCCAAACACATTAGCTGAAGTTAAAGTGAAAAGAAATAGCATGGGTGAAAGCCATAGTTCCACTAAGTTTCTAGGACGTGGGGACGAGGGAGCGGGGAAACATAGGAGCGGCCTATGCGAAAGCTCCCCACCAATTTTTAGGAAACATGGGGGGACATTGGGGTTTTTAACACAAGGGACCTTGACAAAAATAGTAAAATACTAAAAAATTATAAATATATCATTGAAATTTTATAATTTAACTGTCTTTATCATTATATAACACTTACATCATGAAGGATAAATCGATGAATCATATAATTGAAACAAATTTAAAATTAAAAGCATGATACAATCATACGTGCAACTGCAACCTTGTATAATGAAAATAAAAGTTTAAACCATATTGAAGTTCCAACTGTGAATACTGAATATTGAAATAAAAGTCAAGTCTGATACATCGAGATTCAAATTTTTATAGAGGCAAGTCTAATATATCATATATCAAGATTCAAAACAAACTAAAGTCTACAACTAAATAAATCAAGCTGTTGCATGAATAAATCAGGATCAACCATGTCACCATCTGAATCAGAATCACTTGCATTCTCAAACATGCTAAGTGGCACAACAACTAACCCCATCTGTGTCTCATCAAATCCCTCTTCCATATCTACCTGTGCATCATCCTCTGGATCAACATCCCATTGTGTTGTTGGTCCCTTCTGTTGAAGAATGTAACTAGGTTCGGTCTTCATTATTGATATATTTGTCAAAAAGAATTTATTATTAAATGACTTATTAAAGCACGGGTTTCATGCTTGGGTTATATTATTTAGATCAAGGTCCCCATTGTGGACTTCTAGGATTAGTCATTACATATTTAAATTGACCCATTCTGGGCTTTTGAATCATGTAAATCTATGTTGCACTAGTTGTGGGTACGGGGGTATGGGGGAACGAGTTTTTAGGATGGCTAGAGTGCACCCCTAAATTTTCAGGGGACGACAGGTTGGGGACGACAAATGCGGCATTTAATTTTTATATTTATTAAAAATTTAAAATTAAAATATAGTTTAGTAATTCAACATAAATATGAATGATAATTTAAAATATAAAAAATAGAACTATTACTAATTTTGAAATTCAAATTACCAAATAAAATACTAAAGTCTAATACTATATAATAATCATTGCGCATCACAAAAACAAATCTCATCATCATTGCCGATTGTCAAGAACTTAAGAAGTACTACTAGTCTACTATAGCCTATAATCTACTACTATCTTTGCACAATCATTCTATGATTCATGATGAATCATTTCAAAATTTAAGTAGCAGCAAAAATTTAAAGACAGTAAAAATTAATAAAATTGTAAACATGAACAAGTCATTAAAATTTACTTATAAATCACAAATTAACAATCTAGAAATAAAAAACCTGACAAAGTAAAATTTAATAAAATTGTAAACATGAACAAGTCATTAAAATTTAATTCTAAATCACAAATTAAGAGTTTAGAAATTAACAACCTTGTGGGACCTGTCATCAGTTTAATGTATATCATAATCATCCAGAATCACTATTATTTACATAGCACAAAGAGTATTACCATCCCATCTATTTACCTTGTAACATCAAGCATTAAAGATGAGATAACCATTGTAATGCTTATTTCAGGAGTAACAAATGTTATGTACAAAAGTAATAATGTCATAAACTAAAATAAATGATATATAATAAATGACGTTTATGTTAATGTATTCAGGGAATCAGTTAATTGGTTCCTAAAATGAAAAATGGAACTTCCTACATATATAGACAAACACCACTAGTAATTTAGTAGCACATTAATATATAATCTAGTCTCTCTTGCTTGTCTCTTGCATATATTTGACATGGTATTAAAGTCATGATGATTGTGGCATAGGGAAATTTCAAAGATTCATGCCAAGAAAAAGTTTGTTATAGACACGGGGAAAGAGACAAGTTCAAATTGAAGGCAAATTAATTCATGGAGTATAGTGATTGTAAACTGTAAACATGAATAAGTCATTACAACTTAATTATCAACCCCAAATTAAGAGTCTCAGACTTCGCCTAGTCGCTCGATTCTTACCTCACCTGCAACCTTTGCTCGAGTTCTCTCAACTCTGTTTATCTTTGCCACTGTGAATGGAGTTCTTTGTTTAGAATGTACTTTCGTTAACTGTCTCAGACTTCACTCAACTCTTACTTGCAACCCTCGCAACCTGTGTTTACCTGCAGCCTTCGCTCGAGATCAGTGTTTACTTGCAACCTTCACAATCTGTGTTTACCTTCGTCGTCGTGTCTCTATAACAATGTATACCTTTGTCGCCACCGTGTAGTGTAGTGTGTAGTATGCAATAAGTTTAGTTCAATGTGTATGTGATAGGTTTAGTTTAGTTGATAGGTTTAGGTTGCGATAGGGTTTAGGTTTCAAAATTTGTTTTTTGATTTTTTGACTTTATTGTTTAGAACTTAGGTTTTAAATTTTATTCCTTTAATTTAAACCTTTTTAAAGTTTAATGTGCATGATATTGGGGGACGTCTTAAAGTCCCCCGAAAAGTCCCCGATTTTTCGAGGGACGACCTGGAATTCGCCAAGTCCCTAATGAAGTCCCCAACCATCTGGGGAAGTTTCTAACGAGTTCCAAAGTACCCGGATCGTCGGGACGGAGGAAACGCCTTGAATTTTAGTGGGGACGGGTCCCCATGCAACATAGATGTAAATAGGTTGTTGTCAAAGTCATTTATTGTCTGAGACTCCTCCATCAAGTCATCCTTGGTCTCTACATCAAAGTCATCAAAGCAACCTCTTCAAGTCGGACTCAAATAAAATTTTCTTCAAGTTTATTATTTTCAAGTCGGCCTATGTGGAGACACAACTCTTCACTGAGTCATGTCGACTTATTTACTATGGCAAACTACTATAAATACAAGTACAAGGACCTCGCATTACTACCACAGAAGTTCAGATATATCTCTGAAATGAAGTTCAGATCATATCACAGGTTCGGTGCCATTACAAAAGGACAAGGTTTTGGGCCTATTACAGAGATGCAGGTTTGGATAATTTCAATGCTATTTTGGAGATGTTATAGTAAACAAGTTTCGGTTATCACAAAGATGCAATGAAATCAATAGTCAAGGTTCTAAGTGCCAACAACCAAGCCAACCAAGCCACCAATAAGATCTCAAAGTTCAAGTAAGTAAGCCAGTCTATCAAGGTTTGTACAGATACCAGGTTGTGAGTTGGTTGCTTCGAACAGAATGAAGTCTGGGTGTAGGTGGCAGGGCTGGTAAATACCAAAGCAGTAAGTGCCAACCCCCTATTATCTCTCTCTCTTCAGGCATTAGTTCCAAAGGCAGTTATGATAATAGGATTTAGTGACACATCAATCTCGGAGCTATCACAAGATCACAGTTTCAATGTAATCAAAAGTCTCGATGCCTCCACAGTGACAAGGACTTGGAATCAATGCTACAACAGAACTCGAGTCCAGTGGTATGATAATATTTCAGTGTTATTGCAAAAGTGAGATCTTATAGTGAAGTCTTGGTGGTAATAAAGTAAGGAGATCTCGGTGCCATGATAATGATGAGATCTCACTAGTATTACAGTGTGATGAGATCTCGGTGCAACACAGTGACAAATACTCTATGCAAACACAGTGAAAGGATGGCTTGATGGAAGGAGTCTCTAGTTGAATCTACTAAAGGAAGAATTTTGACTGGGTTTTCCCCAAAGAGTGGGGTTTTTCCCTGGCTGTGTGCTTACATCTTGTGTCTTCTTCTATTTGTTGATTGGCATTATTCTTGATGATAAGAAAAGATAAATTGAAAGAACAAATAATAATAACGAAGACATCACAAGATAATGTCATAATAAGAGAAATTGATTAACTGCCACCTACTTGAATTTGTCAACATGGTATCATAGCTAAGGTCATGATCAAAGGCAGTTTGAAGACCACTTACTGAAAGGATCTGTTTACATTTGTCTTGAAGATCATTTCTGGGCTAATAGAACTAAGATTACAGTGAGCTAAAAGAAGAAGAAGGATCTCACTATACCTCAAGGAGAACAAGTTCAAATCTTTTAGAATGGGTTAGTAGGATGATATCACAAAGGAAATAAACTACACAGAGAAACTAGAGTGCACACCTTAGCAAGACAGTTCAGATACTTCAGGAGATCGAAGTTTAGTGTAACTTCAGTGAAATAATTTCAGTGTCACCACAATAAGAAGAATTCAGTGCCACCTTAGTAAGAATATCTCGATACTATAACTACTATAGGCAGAAGAAGAAGGGTCTATGTGCTAACTCAGTCACCGTGTCAATACAATCTCGGTGCTTCCTCTGTTCGGTGCTATTACAATGGCCTCAATTTATTACTATCACATGACCACAGTAACCTCAAATCGATGATATTTCAATGATTCTAATGTATTGAATAAAACTCGGTTCTATCACAGTATCATCAGTCTCAGTGCTATAAATACATTTCAGTATTGTTACAGTAGTACCTATCACAGAGAATAAGTCTTGGTAAAATTACAGTGATGCCTATCATGACAAGTATCACTACAATGGTACTTGTCATAAGGAGAATTTGGGCTCAAGTAATATACGGTCGAAGTACGGATATAAATAGGAGCTGGGGGATTAATATATGTAAGATCGAAATAATGAAGTAGCATATTCTGCCTTCCACTCATTGAAGAAATAAAACTTGGCACAACTAGAGATATATCAAGGGTCTGCGATAATTATACTAGCACAAGGAACCAACTTGAAGGAAGCACTCTTTGAGGATCCGAGTACAAAGAACCAAGTAAGCATTGTTACTGCAACAAGTCTAATAAGTTATAAAATCAAAGGTATGTAACTACAAGGTACGCATGTTCATGAATTTCTAGATTTGTAATATATCTAATAATTCTTGCTTATAGCTAGTCTAGGGTAAAGATTGTAATACCTAAACAACATGCATCCTTATCTTCTAGGGTATACAAGTAATCTAGGATGTTAAGTAGAAGTCCTTGATTGAAAGGAGGAGTAACCTTTATGGGATCCCATTCTCCATGGTTATGAAGGAGATCTAACTTGAGAAATCAAATCATGTTCATGGTATTACGTGTTTTGCTTGAAAGTATGTATTACAGGTATAGAAGACCATGAATTCCTACAAGGTTTGTCAAGAAACATCTCCAAGTATGCCTTAAACCATAAATCTTGTAAAATTCCCTTCATCTTATTTTGAAATTTGTGTTACTAACATCGTTATGTCTAGCTCTCTTGAATCTAAAAGATTATTGTTTAGGGTGATTTATCATCTGATAAATCTTACCCACCTTATAGCTCTGATTGTTAAAAGAACCCTAGACAAGTTCTTTGGAAAACCCTAACCGAAGGATATGCTATAATGTGAGAAACCCTAAACCTACTTAGGGTTTTTAATGAAGAAATTGCTACTTTGGTCGATATATTGATGATGTCATGTTTGGGATTTTGATATGATCATGGAAGCTCTAACTAATTAGGGTTGAAATGTTGTTGTTCGAAATCCCGAACCTTTGAAGTTTCGATATAATAAGGGTTTGCTTTGTATGAACCAAAACCTAGGCCTAGGTTTTGGTTAGGTCTACAAGCAAAATCCTTGTTATGTACTTACAGTCCTAGGAATAAAACCCTAGGTATGCGTTCATTTAGTTGAAATCCTAGGTCGATATATGTCTAATGTGTTAATATTGTCTGACATATGATATGCTTATGCATGATGGTAGTCTCCTAGATATTTGTGTTGACCAAATTACTAATGGTCATAAGTCCTACGGTTTGGAAACAAGCCCTAGTCAAAGTTTGAAGTTCTAGGATAATGATGGGAAATCTAGGGTTTACATCAAACCCTAGTAGAAGCTATTTTTGTTGATTAAGCTGTATTTGATTGTTATAGATCATGTATGAAATCTAGGGTCTACATAAAATCCTAGTCGGAAGTCTAATGACTTCTGGAAGTTATTAGATACTTTTCTTTTCTTTTGACTTATTTCTAGGGATTGGCATATGACAGAACTTATCTTCTGTCATCTTGGTTGAATTGATAATGTGATTTAGGGTTTGCAACAAACCTGGGCTAGAAGTTGAATTATTGAAGTATAGTCTCTTGTTGAATATGTTTGTAAAGTCTAATGCTTCTGCTACTATAAGATTTTTTTATGACTAGCTTTATGCTTCTATAGATTTGGTTGTACTCGCTGTCTAAGCTGTTCAGGTACATCATATATACAAGTTGGTGAAGGTGTCCGTAAAAGAAGTTGATATGATGAGAAGGATGGAAGCCATGAAAGATTCTCCAACATCGAAGGAAAAAGTTAATCTCCCTACATTAAGAGGGAGCTTGTATAGAAGAAATATCCCTAGTTAAGAGGGAGGGCATAACATAGTTTTGATTGGAGAATACATTTTGAAGGATATGTTGCTACATGTGAAGTAGGAAAATGAATATTTTCTCAAAGATTCGATTGATAGTCCTACTGAAATTAGTCGAAGAGCAACATCGAAACCCCGAAGGTTTGTTTTGATTATATATTTGAAATTAGTGATTGGGGTTGTGTTTGTACAGGTAAATCTCTGGAAGGTTTGACAAGTATGATGGTTACCGATCAGTTTGATTAGGAGAGATTTGTTGTGAGGCTTTGTGAGTGAAGCATTGCGCCTAAAGACATCGGGTCGACACTTTGTTTTGATGTATGATAGGGAGGGTGGCAACGGGTGGATGTGCACCTAGTTGCCTGGGTTGATGGTTAATAAGTAAGCCTGATGGTTGTAGAAATTTTGTTCCCAACCCTGGTTTTCAGTTTCTCCTTATTTCACCCATAAAGTTAAATGCCCATTTCCATAGCCATACATTCAACAAGTTGGAAAAATAAATATTTTCTAAAGACACAAATTCTGGAAATTTCACAGTGCTGAAATGTAGAAATAAAAACTCAGAAAAATAAATCAGCCACTCACAGAATTTTGACACGCTGATTTTTGGTCAAGATGACCCTGGAAAAACCCCCTACAACTCTTGGGGAAAACTAGTGCGAAAGCTTCTCTTTATTCTGATAAATATCTTTTACGGTGAGACAGAAATTACACAGCAAAAATTACAGCAACCTCATAAATGTACTTATCTCGAAAATTGTGCACAAACTCTGCCTCGATGTTCGTGCCAAATACAAATAGAAAATATCAACAGAAAGTACAAGGTTAAATGCTTTACGAACATCACCGAAAACAGTGCCGAAATAGTTGTATGACCTCCCTCGAAATTTGTGCAAATGCTGCCTTGATTTCCATGCTGTACGACTGTTGTACGGACCTTGTTTTGCTTGCTGTTTGCTGCTGTACGGATTCCAGAAACTCAACTCTCTCTCTGCTGTACGGACCTCGATTTTCGTACCTCCTTGTTGCTGTACGGACCTCGAAAAATGTGCTGCAATAAATGTTGATTTTCCTCCCTTGAAATTCGTGCCCACTTGCCTTGAACTTCATGCGCTGTCCTTGCTGTAAGGATTTGCTGAATATAAGTGTTGCTGCCCTCCTCACTGCTCAGAAATTATCCCTTGCTTTCTCTCCTCTCTCAATCCGCTTATGAAAGAATGAATGATCTTTTCTCTCCTTTTCCTCCTTTAACCTAACCCTAAGTGACTTTTGGGGAATTCCTAAATCCAATGGCTGAGATAGCTTTGATCTAGGGCTGAGATTAAATGCTCATTTAAATTTCACTTTCTATTTTTTAATTCACCCCACTTTAATAAAGACCCACTTAGTCGTTTACTTCCAAAGTCACTTTTCACATTCTAATTTCACATTGACTTTATTAAAGTCACTTTAAAATTAGACTTAGTAACTTTATCACTTAAAGTCACTTTTAAATTAGATTTGACTTTATAACTTTATAAAGTCACTTTAGGAGAAAAATTAAATTCTTATGGACACTTTTTCCTAGGCCAAAGATCAGAGCCTTAGGGAACCACCTGTCCTCCGGTAACCAAATTTCAACAATGGTACCTATAGAGGCTGAAAGCTTTAGTCCATCTTAGTCCCACTCAGATTGATTGCCCTGGTAAGGAATCTAGTCCGTGGCATTGCGGTGCCTAAATTGTTGAGAGACCATATGAATAGATTGCCCTGGTCAGGAATCTAGTCCATGGCATTGCAGTGTCTAAACTTCTTCATAGACAAAGTGAGATCTTCCATGTACCTCTTTAATTATATATGAATACCTCCCCAGTTAAGAGGGAGTGTTGAAGAATGTAGCTAGGTTCGGTCTTCATTATTAATATATTTGTCAAAAATAATTTATGATTAAATGACTTATTAAAGCATGGGTTTCATGCTTGGGTTATATTTATTTAGATCAAGGTTTCCATTGTGGACTTCTAGGATTAGTCATTACAGATTTAAATTGACCCATTCTGGGCTTTTGAATCATGTAAATAGGTTGTTGTCAAAGTCATTTATTGTCTGAGACTCCTCCATCAAGTCATCCTCGGCCTCTTCTTCAAAGTCATCAAAGCAGCCTCTTCAAGCCGGCCTCAAATAATCTTCAAGTTAATATATTCAAGTCGGCTTATGTGGAGACACAAATCTTCACTGAGTCATGTCGACTTATTTACTATGGGAAACTACTATAAATACAAGTACAAGGACCTCACATTACTACCACAAAAGTTTAGATATATCTCTGAAATGAAGTTCGGATCATATCATAGGTTTGGTGCCATTACAGAAGGACAAGGTTTCAGGCCTATTACAGAGATGCAGGTTCGGATAATTTCAATGCTATTTCAGAGATATTACAGTAAACAAGTTTCGGTTATCATAGAGATGCAGTGAAGGATTCAGTGACACATCAGTCTCGGAGCTATCACAAGATCACAGTTTCGATGTAATCAAAAGTCTCGATGCCTCCACAGTGACAAGGACTTGGACTTAGTGCTACAACAAAACTTAGACTCAATGTTATAATAAGATTTCAATGTTATTGCAAAAGTGAGATCTTATAGTGAAGTCTCAGAGCTATTACAGTAAGGAGATCTCGGTGCCATGACAATGATGAGATCTTGGTAGCGTTACAATGATGAGATCTTGGTGCAACACAATGACAAATACTCTATGCAAACACAGTGAAAGGATCGCTTGATGGAAGGAGTCTCTAGTCTAGTTAGGGTCTTGGTCTAGTCTAGTTAGTTGCATGATCAGGGCCCGTTTCATGCAACTTAGGCATAAAGTCAAGAATATGAAACAATACAATGTTATTTCCCTTCCTGAGAAACCTCTGCACTATCTCTGACTGTCTCACTCTGATCCCAACAAGAATGGTCCGATACTTAACCAATTTCCTGTCTCTGGGTTGCTCAGCCTTGCTTGCACATTCTTGGAGGAATTGAGCCCCTATTAATTAGGAAATTCCCAATAATTGATTGCCCAATTCATCGAAGGCATCCTGTTGACCTCATGCATGACCTGTACAATTTTCTAATTATACAACTGATAGTTATCTTCCCTTTAACTCCAATCTAAATTGGGCCTTCCTTAGAAGTAACATGCAACAACTATTTATAACGAATTATCAATTATTATCTGATTGATTACTGCATGTGAATTAAATTATATTTAATTCACTGGACCTATCACTAGCTCATCCATCAGTTAGAACTAGTTAAACTGATTTTAACTCAAATAATTGAGTTAACTAATTACAACTCTAAATAATTTGTAACTGGACTGCCTAAAACTTAGAGAGAACTCACATGCCTCAAGTTTGACCCCCAACTCGAATTGATTGAGCTAACTAAGTCTTCTTGACTCAGTTAACTCATACAAGCTGTCATATGATGTGGAAATACAATTTCCTTCTAATTTAATTAAGGGAAAAATTAAATTAGAAGCCCTTCTTGTTGACAATTTCAACACTCCCTCTCAACAAGAAAGGGATTGTCTGCTACGCCGATCCTGCTTCTGTGGAGCTCGAATTTGCTTCTTGACAATGCCTTCGTCAAGATGTCTGCATCCTGCTCCTTTGTGGGAATGTACTCTAATGACATAATCCGCCTCTGCACACAATCTCTGAGATGGTGATACTAGATTTCAATATGCTTGGAATTGTCATGAAAAACTGGATTAACCGAGAGTTTGATGCAACTCTGGTTATCGCAATAAATCACTGTCGGATCCATCTGTCGACCAAACAAACCAAGAAGTATCTTCCTCATCCATATGGCCTCACATGCTGCTCGACTGGTCGCCATGTACTCTGCCTTTGCTGAACTTAGTGCAACTGATCTCTGTTTCCTACTGTACCAGGAAACTGTTGCTGATCTTATGCTGAAGATGCCCCCTGATGTGCTCTTCCTATCGGATGGACTCCTTGCCCAATCTGCATCTGTGAAGCCTTGAAGCTTCACTCCCTCTGTCCGTCTGTAGCATAGCCCAAACTTTGTAGTGCCTATGAGGTATCTCAACACATGCTTGCCTGCCTTCCAAAAGCGCTTGGTAGGCTTAACCATAGCTTGACTAAGCTGGTTAGCCGCATAGCATATGTCTGGTCGTGTGTTCACCAAATACATGGGTGAAGCCACAAGCTGCCTGTAGATGGTAGCATCTACTACTACGTTTGAAGTAGCATCCTCCTTCCTCCAGTTTCTTGCTAGAGGTGTCTCCATGGGTTTGCTGCCCTCCATGTGGAACTTCCTGAGAATCTTATTGGCATACTTGCTCTGAGATACAAATAGCTCCCCATCTCTTTGCCAAATTTCCAATCCCAGGAAATAGTGCAAGAGCCCTATGTCCTTAATCTCAAATTCTCTTTCAAGATCCTCTTTGCAAGACTTGATGAGTTGCTCATCAACTGCCAGTATGAAATCATCGACATAAAGTACAATGATCAAAAGCTTGCCTTCTACCACAATATGGTAGAGGTTCGCATTTGCTTCACTCTTGCTGAAGCCCAACCTGGTGAAATAGCTGTCGATCTTGGTGTACTAAGCACGAGGTGCTTGCTTCAGCCCATACAATGCTCTCTTGAGTCTGCACACATGTGACTCTCTGTCGAAGGTCTCAAAACCTTCCGGTTGCTCAATGTACACCTCTTCCTCAATCACTTTGTTGAGGAAGGCTATCTTTACATCCATTTGTTGTATCCGCCATCCCATCTGCGCTGAGAGTGCAAGGATGGATTTGATTGATGAGTACCTTGCGACTGGTGCAAAGGTCTCATCATAATCAATCCCCTCCACCTGAGACAACCCTCTGGCCACAAACCTAGCCTTGTGGTTCTCCACACTCCCATCTACTGCTTGCTACACCTTGTAGATCCACCTGGATCCTACAACTGACTTCCCCTCTGTCTTGGGACAACTTTCCATGCATTGTTTCTGATAATGGATTCATACTCCTCAACCATGGCATCAACCCAAATTGGTTGCTGCACTGCTTCCTAAAAAAAGGACAACTGTATCTCTACACCTTCGCTTATAAGAGCCATGTATCCAGTGTACCATTCTGGGGACCTTCTCTGCCTGCGTTGTGATTTGGGTGCTCCCACATTCTCTCTAGCATCAAGCAACAACCTGTTAGCCTCTCTGGTGTGCTTCCTTTCGTCTTGGGATGTCTCTGTATGAGTGGGTGCTTCCACTCTCTTCACCTCTGCTTGTGGCTGCTCCACATCTAGAGGTTCTTCTCTTGGATCCAAGAGCTCCTCAATTGCATGCAACTGAAGCTCCCTCTCAAGGGAAATTCGCATGGCCTTTTCTTCATCGAATTTCAGATCTCTTCTGACCACTGTCATCCTGTGTGCTAGCAAGTACACCCAATAGTTGTGAGGTGTATCAGTGTACCCCACAAATATTCCCAACTCAGTTGTTGGCTCTAGCTTCTTCCTGGCATCTTTGGTTACATGGAAATACACTGATGAACCAAAATTTTTAAAATGCGACACATCTAGTCTCTTACCTGAAAAAGCTTCCTCTGGTGTACTCATCCCAAGTATCCGATGAGGACATTTGTTCTGCACAAATAGGCCCTGATCATGCAACATCGCTCGTGCTGCTCCCACAATAGTTTTGTTCTTCCTTTCTGCAAACTCCATTCTGTTGTGGGTTATGAGGTGCTATCAATTCTCTTCGAATTCCTTCTGAAGCAAAAAAGTTCTTGCATTCATTAGAGACATATTCTCCACCATTGTCGCTCGTCAAAGTCTTCACATTCTTCTCTATATCTTTCTCGACAAGTGCCTCGAACTCACAAAACTTTTTGAGAATGTCTGATCTTTCTTCTGCATGAAGAAAATCAAACACTTGCGTGAAAAATCATCTACAAAAATCACATAATACCTATGTTTTCCTATGGAAGTTGTCGAGAACGGTCCTCACACGTCTGAGTGAACTCTCTCAAGGATCGCCTTTGCTCGACTTTCCTTATTGTGAAAGGTGGCTTTGGTATACTTCCCCAATGTAGACCCTTTGCATGTATCTTGCTGCTCAAGTGCACCCTTTGGAATCTTGTAGAAATCTGCTGCATGATTTTCAAAGCGCCATGGTGTAGATGGCCCAATCTCTTGTGCCATAACTCATCGACGTCTCGGCTCTCCACCTTCTCTTCTTTCGTGCTCGAGGAAACACCGTCTTCTACATCCAATTTGTAGAGGTTCTTTACTTGAACCCCAATCTTCTTCACTTGTCCAGTGGCTTTGTGATGAAGGAACGCCTTTCCTTTGCTAAATATCACATTATAGCCACCGTCTTCCAACATAGCAACAAAAACCAAATTCTTCTTTAAACTAGGAACATACATGACATCTTTAATGTGAGAGGAGTACCTGACTCCCTTTGAAAGGTAACTGTACCTATGCCGGTAGCGCTATACCTCTCGTCATCTCCCATCTCGATGTGCATTTGGAGATCCTTCTCCTCTAAGTTAATTAAGAATTATTTGTTGTCGGTCATATGGAACGAAGCTCCACTAATTAAGTACCACACATAACCCATCACTGATGACACCATGCATGGGATGAGGGTGAAATCCAACTCGAATTGTGAAGCAAGTGCTTCACCTTCTGCTCCTCCTGAGGGCTTCTTGCTGGTCTTCTTGTGTGGACACTTTGTAGCATAGTGTCAAAGCTCATGACAGTGAAAACATTTAAGTTTTTAACCTTTGACAAGTCTCGCTTCTTGCCTGCCTGATTGGAATCTGATTTGGAATGGGACGCCTTCCCTTTCCCTTTCTTTGCCTTTCTAGCCAAGGCACAATTCTCCTCATCATACTCTTTGATGAGGATCCATCTCTGGTGTTCCGCCGAATCTCTTCTTGTACCAAGTCGGACCACAATCGTTCCCACTCTGGTAGCTTCTCCCTCCCATTCACTGAGTCACTGTAGCTATGCCAGCTCTTGGGAAGGCCAAGAAGTGCTAGGCTCACCAAACCATCCTAGGCAATTGTCACACCGACACTTCCAAGCTCATCTCGACATTGAGTGAACTTCGTCAAGTATTTTGGTATTGTGTCACCCTTCTCCATCTTGATCTTTCTGAGCTTGTACTTCAGTGCCAACTTCCTGTGTTCGTTGCTATTCTGAAACAGATCTATTAAGGCCTTCCACATAGCATATGGAGTTGCCTTTCCATGGAGGTTCGAGTCAATATGATCTCAAACTCCTTGTAATAGAATCCTTCTCGCCTTTGCTACATTCTTCTTCCATGCATCAAGAAGTTGAGCATCTGTTGCTGCGGGCTGGGGAATATCACTGTCTAGGAGTTCCTTTAGTCCGTTTTCCTCCAACACTGCCTCCATCCTGTCCTTCCATGCTATGTAATTCGAATTACTCTCATGGGCATATTCGAGTCCCTATCTAGAGAAAGACATCCTGATTTGCTGCTGGTCTTGAAGAATAAATCTGCAAATTTGATTCACCTGTTCAAAACAAACTCTGTTTCTTCTCTACTATAGTGATTCTTGCTCTGATACCATGTAGAAAATCCACATAGATTCAACTGATCTTGTAATATGCTAAAACAAAACACTGAATCTATTTCTACAAATTTACGGAAAACCAAATACGATCACACAATCACATGAACAAGAAAATAAAGAAATTCAATCGCACAACATAAAGATGTATCTGGGGAAAGCCCCAGCTAAAAACCCCGCTATTTGTATATTGCATAAAGTCAAGAATATGAAACAATACATTGCTATTTCCCTTCCTAAGAAACCTTTGTACTATCTCTGACTATCTCACTTTGATCCCAGTAAGAATGGTCCGATATTTAACCAATTTCCTGCCTGTGGGTTGCTCAGCCTTGCTTACGCATTCTTGGAGGAATTGAGCCCCTATTAATTAGGAAATTCCCAAGAATTGATTGCGCAATTCATATAAGGCGTCCTGCTGACCTCATGCATGACGTGTACAATTTTCTAATTATACAACTGATAGTTATCTTCCCTTTAACTCCAATCTCAATTGGGCCTTCCTTAGAACTGACATGCAACAACTATTTATAGCGAATTATTAGTTATCTGATTGATCATTGCATGTGAATTAAATTACATTTAATTCATTGGACATATCACTAGCTCATCCACCAGTTAGAACTAGTTAAACTAATTTTAACTCAATTAATTGAGTTAACTAATTACAATTCTAAATAAACTGTAACTGGACCCCCTAAAACTTAAAGAGAACTCTACATGCCTCCAGTTTGACCCCCAACTCGAATTGACTGAGCTAACTAAGTCTTCCCGACTCAGTTAACTCATACAAGTTGTCATGTGATGTGGAATTACATTTTCCTTCTAATTTAATTAAGGGAAAAATTAAATTAGAAGCTTTTCTTGTTGCCAATTTCAACAGAATTTTGACCGGGCTTTTCCCAAAGAGTGGGGTTTTGCCCTGGCAGTGTGCCTACATCTTGTGTCCTCTTCAATTTGTTGATTGGCATTATTCTTGATGATAAGAAAAGATAAATTGAAAGAACAAATAATAATAACAAAGACATCATAAGATGATGTCATAATAAGAGAAATTGATTAACTGCCACCTACTTGAATTTCTCAACACCTTCAAATATGAAAAAACCAAAAACACCCTTCCCTCCCCACCGATTCATGGTATATATATAATATTTTATAATTTTTTTTAGGGATTTGACCTCATTTTTTTTGGAAACACAAGAAACGTTAACGTCCCCCCTTCGAGTTTCCTCGTGTTTCCGTTTTTTTGGGGACATGGGGAAACGTCCCCCATACGTTCTCATGTCTCAGAGCGCAAGGAAGTGCGGGGATGCGTTTCCTAGGTGGGGGGACGCGTCCCCATGGAACACTGATGAAAGCTAAGTTTTGTTAGGTAAGCCAGGCATTTTAGCACCCTCAAGGGTGTGGGTTGATCACAAAAAAAGCTCCATCTCTTGCGCCTCCTCCATCTGCTCCAAATACTTTATCCTTCGTATATTTATAATACTTTATAATTTTTTTTTAGGGATTTGACTTTTTTTTTAATGATTTGACCTCATTTTTTTTTGGAAACACAAGAAACGTTTCCTCTTTTGGGAGGAAACATCCCCCCTTC
This sequence comes from Pinus albicaulis, assembly GCA_034641835.2. Classification (NCBI taxonomy): domain Eukaryota; kingdom Viridiplantae; phylum Streptophyta; class Pinopsida; order Pinales; family Pinaceae; genus Pinus; species Pinus albicaulis. The sequence goes on from CM076582.1 coordinate 1,185,844,481, forward strand.
GAGTTTCCTCGCGTTTCTGTTTTTTGGGGACGTGGGGAAACGTCCCCCATACGTTCTCGCGTCCCCAGAGCGCAAGGAAGCGTGGGGACGCGTCCCCATGGAACACTAGTGAAAGCTAAGTGTTGTTAGGTAAGCCAGACATTTTAGCACCCTCAAGGGTGTGGGTTGATCACAAAAAAAAGCTCCATCTCTAGCGCCTCCTCCATCTGCTCCAAATCCTCTATCCTTCTAGGTCGACAAATTCAATGAGCTAGAATTTAACATCACCAAGAATTAGACTTGTATGCAAGAAAGGATTTTGTAGCTTGGGTGTTGAGTTTTCTACAAGAAGTACAATACATACAATTTTCTGCTAGATATTATTTTCTAATGATCTTCAGCCATTATTTTATGCCACTACTATCATTGAATAATTACACTTTAGAAAATCTCAACAGTGAATGCAACAGAAACAATAAAGATCATAGAAAGACAACCATGCACAATAGATACAATAATTTTACCCTAGGAAACCCAACCTTGGGAGAAAACCCAACAACTTTTCTTTAGGAGAAATTATTCTTCAGCAAGGTTTACAATTCAACAATTCATCTAGAATTATGTGGCAATAACTCAAATACTAGTCAAACCAAGTCAAATAACAACAAGTCAATGCTCTAATCAAACCAACCAAAATAAGCGGAAGGCAACACTGGTCAAACAACCGTCATGTGGTCAAACTTTGGCCTTGTGGTCAAACTCAGACTTGTGGTCAAAACCCTGCGGTCAATTGTGGTAAGCCTGTGGTCAACAGTCTTGTGGTCTGAGGTCAACCCATAGTTAAAAACTTGGTCAAATAGAGATCAAAATCTTGGTCAACGACCAATCAAACTCGGTCGAACATATACTCTTTCTTTGCACATGCTATTGTTCAAGAATGCTAATGAGAGAGAAGAAAACTTGCTCTTCGTTGGTGGAGAAAAATGAGGTATTACATCTTGTTAAAATTGGACAACTAGGTCCAAACTCCATGATGTGATGCTCAGATTAAGAGGCTAATATTTTTGTTGGATTCCTCTTTCGGAGAGGTGTAAAATCCATATAAAATATATCTTAATCCGATGAGCAGAACATTTATTTTGAATTTATTATTTATAATAAATTATATGTGCAGGTCGGCCTTAAGGTTTTGCACCCCCAGTAGATGTGTCACACACCTCAATGATGGATATAAATACAGGGAAAGTTGGAGAGCATTACACAACAACTCAACACACATCTTCTTCTCTCATCTGATTTAGTACGAGCTCCTTGGAGGACAATTTCAGCCCACACGTGTGAAGAAGAAGGACGAATCTGTACGGCCAAGAAGAAGGACGAAAATTCTGCAGCTAGGGTTTTCAAGGAAGTTTGACCAGCGTTGACTTTGGTCAACGCATGGTCCGAAAGGGCTGAATTTTGTTGGAGAATTCGATTTTGGGAGGCCGTACACATTGGCACAGAAATCGAGGTCAAAAGGTTGACCGAACTTGTTGCTGCGTTGACTTTTAGCTTGCTGCCCTGCGTTGACTTTTCTGGACAACGTTGACTTTTCTGGAGTTGACTTGGGTTGACTCGGTAGCTGATTGGAGGATTGTTGTGACACATTCTGGGTTGGCTGATCAAGGAGACTTTGCTGGTTGAAGCATCCTGTTGACCGCCATAACGCACCATCACATTTTTTCTGTTTCTGGTTTGTCTTCTATAAGATCCACTTATATGTTCTATCAGCATTTTACTTAACTATTTGTGTGATTGTTGTAAGAAAAGTAAAGTTGCTTCAAGCATAGAACATCTACAAAAATTTACATGGTATCAGAGCTGAGGTGAAGACAAGCCCTAACTTTAGCAATCACCATCGGAGAAAATGGGTTCCACAAGTTATGAATTCAAGGAGAATGACAAGATGACTGGAAGGGATGACTTCCATGCCCGGAAGATGATATTAGATCTCAAATTGGAAGACCATGATCTCATGGACCATGTACTAGGTAAGATACAAGAACCTCCATCCAATGCGCCACCGTCATGAAAACAAGGCAGGTATCACAAAGCAAAGGCCAAGGATCAAACCCACATATGTATAATGCCACCACATATCCAGCCTTGGCATTTCCATAGAGATGTGTTGATAAATCGTATCCCATGTTCATAAGTAACAATGGGACCTGTGCCATTCCCAGGCCAAATTAGGTATCATGATAGTGTTCTGGATGAGTCTGTTTGAAGTTTACTACTGAATTTTCAGACAACAGAACACCTCACTGGCACAGGACAGTTGCTGAATGTGAGATGGTTCAACGTACTTGGGAGGACTGCAGTGAATGGCAGTACTAACAGCTTGCCACATTTCATGGCACACATCTCTAACTTTGACGAGCTTTTGTCTAGATGTATGCAAGAAGAAACAAGAATGAAGGAATTCGAAAATGACAGAAATGCTGCCTATGGTGCTCATTCTCGAAAGAAGAACTCTGGTGGTCCTAAGGACAAAGGAAGAACAAGGACTCAAGAAAAGAAGGGTAAGTGTTTCACTTGCCATAGGCCTGGTCACTATGCCAGAGAATGTCCCTTCAAGAAGGATTCTCCCGATAGTGATGATAACAACAATAACCGGAGGAATGGGAATCGAAGAAACGACAGATCTAAAGGAAAGAGGAAGGCTCCCTCTGGTGGAAACAATCAACCTTCTAAAAGGTCTAGAAACTCCAGGTATGAGGAGTCTAATGCTGTTGATAAAAGAAATGAGTATATTCTTGTATCTGCTCTCTCTGCTACATCTCCGCCCGACACTATGGATGTCTGGCTGATAGATAGTGGTGCCTCAAGACACATAACTGGATTCAAGGAAGCACTCTCTGACATGGTTGAGAGGGATACTAATCTAGAAATTATCCTTGGAGATAATGCCACATATCCCGTGAAAGGGACAGGGACTGTAACCGTCCACTTGTCTCAAGGACAAGTCCTACATTTGCAAGATGTACTCTATGTACCAAAATTGAAGAAGAACCTTGTGTCTGTATCAGCCATGGAAGACAAAGGGTTCAATGTAACATTCTCTGATGGAAAGGTGCTCAAGTGGAAGAAGAGCTTCAAGGAAGCTATCTCGATTGGTTTTAGAGTTGGCACACTCTACCAGGTTGGAGGGAGTCCGCTGGGAGCAATGACATGTGATACTATCCGTCAAACCGAACTATGGCACCGAAGGTTTGGACACCTTCATTACAAGGCCCTTCCCGAAGCAAGGAAGGTGGTGACAGGGATGCCTGAATTTGGAAATAATCATGAAGGTGTATGTAAGGGTTGTGCCGAAGGAAAGCATACAAGGGGACCTTTCCCCTCAAGTGTCACAAAGACATCTGATATTTTGCAACTGGTTCATTCTGATCTATCTGGTATGCTACCCGTGACATCCCCGGGAGGATGTTCTTACTATATGACATTCACTGATGACTTCTCCCGCAAAACCTGGATATACTTCTTGAAGAAGAAGGATGAGGCTTTCATGTGGTTCCGTACCTTCAAAGCCTTGGTGGAAAATATGACAGGGAAGAAGATCAAGATTTTGAGGACCGACAATGGCACCGAATATGAGTCAAATGAGTTCAAAGATTTTTGCAGAGAAGCTGGCATTAAGAGGGAGACTACTACTGCATATACTCCTGAGCAGAATGGTGTTACTGAACGCAAGAATAGGACTATTGTGGAAGCTGCCTGTGCCGTGCTATGTGACCAGGGTCTACCGAAGTTTCTGTGGGGAGAAGCTGCAAATAATGCTGTGTATATTCAAAACCGATGCCCTCATTCCGCTTTGGACTCCAAAACTCCCGAAGAGGTTTTCACTGGTAAGAAACCTGATGTCTCACATTTTAGAATTTTTGGATGTCTTGTTTATTTTCATGTGCCGAAAGAAAAGAGAAGTAAGCTGGATGCTTCTGGGAAGAAAGGAATGTTTGTGGGCTACAGTGAGACTTCTAAGGCCTATAGAGTCTATGTACCTGGTGAAAGGGAAGTAGAGATATGCCATGATGTCACTTTTGACGAAGATGCTTCCCTGAAGAAAGTAGTAGATCTTCCAAGATCTGAAGAAAATCATGAAGAAAGGCATGGAAATCAAGAAGAACCGCAGGATGAGACAATGCCTGATATTGAAGGACCAATGGACCCTATTGATCCATCTCCTTCACTGGGAAAGAGACCATCATGGCTCGGGGACACCCTCGAAGATGCTGAGGGTCATGCTGCCCCAAGGGGGACATTCCGAGAAAGCAAGAAGCCGTGTAGATACCAAGGGTATCTAGCTGCCATGAGTACTATTGTACAATCTGAACCTGGATCTTTTGAGGAAGCCGTAAAGCATCAAGTCTAGAAGGATGCTATGCACGAAGAATATGAGTCCATAATGAAGAATGATGTCTGGGATGTGGTCCCGAGGCCGAAGGACAAATCAGTTGTCACCGCGAAATGGCTCTACAAGATCAAACATGGATCTGATGGGAGTGCTGAAAAGTTCAAGGCAAGATATGTTGCCCGTGGCTTCTCTCAAAAGGAAGGAATAGACTATGATGACATATTTGCACCTGTGGCATGATATACCACCATTCGATCAATCATAGCCCTTGCTGCTACGCAAGGATGGAGTCTTCATCAGATGGATGTCAAGACCGCTTTTCTGCATGGTGCTATAAAAGAAGAGGTGTATGTAGAACAACCTCTGGGATTTGAAGTTCAGGATCGAGATACTCATGTCTGCAGGTTGAAGAAAGCTCTCTATGGGTTAAAGCAAGCACCCAGAGCTTGGTACGAGAGGATGGATAGTTACTTGATGAAGCTGGGCTTCACTCGAAGTAATGCTGATCCGAACCTTTACTTCAAGGTTGTACAGGGGAAGCCTCTCATTCTGGTGCTGTATGTGGACGACCTCTTCCTGACAGGTGTTGACCCTCTCATTCATCAATGCAAGAGGGAGCTCGCTGTTGAGTTCGAGATGAAGGACCTAGGACTGATGCACTACTTCCTAGGCCTGGAGGTCTGGCAGAGACCTGGAGAGATTTTCCTTTCTCAAGGAAAATACATTGTGAAACTTCTAGAGAGATTTGGTATGGTGGACTGTAAGTCCGTGTCGACACCGATGGAACTCAACTTTAAGAAGTTGAGTGGCAGCGCTGCTGGGCCTATCTTGGCCAATCCTACTGAGTATCATCAACTCATAGGAGCTTTGATGTTCTTAGTGAACACCCGACTGGATATATGTTTTGCAGTGAACACTTTGAGTCAACGGATGGTTGAGCCTCATCATTTTCACTGGGTTGGTGCCAAGAATCTTCTGAGATATCTTCGGGGCACGATAAACCATGGGCTGAGATACCTTTGTAGGAGTCTTGAGCACTCAGTGGATATCTTGATGCCAATTGGTGGCGGTGGTGGATCGTAGAGCACATCGAATCTTGCTTCAATCTTGGTTACGCCCGATCATGAGTGAGCGGGGAAGCGAAGTCGGTAACTTTGAGCACGGCGAGGCCGGAATACACATTCTGCCTTAGTATGGCTGTTGTGAAACGGTTGGTTACGCTCTTGTGTGGTGTTTGGACATGTGCTAGATACCTTTGTGATACTGCGACGATAACCGAGTGGGATTCGTAGGCGAGAATCTGTGTTCCACGGCTTAGTTCAAGCATGATGTAATTTCCACTTTATAGGGATATGTGGTACGAGCGAGCGTAGTAAGGCTCGATCATATAAAGGCTGGAGACGGTCGCGGATATTCTCACTACGCCCACAGGAAGGTGAGTTCTAACCTTCGGTGAGAGTCTTGGTATCGTGGAACGACCCTATGATGTGAGTCCTTTGTTGGACGATGAGCTCTGGGAGCTGCAGGGGCTTTGGGGATAGCTTCTCGGAGCTATAAGCACTCATAATGCTTCTGCCCCACCCTTGTGATTATTGAGCTGGTTCGCCACTCATTTATCTGTGCCCCGTATGCATCCTACCCATTGAGTTCAGGGCTCATGGGAAGTACCTCTCATTTGGCCAATGAGGTGGGAAAAGCTAGAGACTATTAGCAAAGATTGATGGACGCATCAGAGATTGCCGTACTCTCTATCTAGGATGGCACGGTCCAACCACTTGATCTGGGATCAAGTTTAGTGAGGTCTGGGACCTCTGCTTGACTTCGGGTCAGATGAACCAACTTCGGGTTGGTTGGAGACTCTTTGTGAGTGTGATACAGGTTTCGAACCTCTGGGCTGATTATGTCAGTCGGGGGATGATGTCTTTGTGACTGACCCACTTCTGTTCTGAAATAAAGAGGCCAGCAAAGCAAGTTACGGCGGGATGACGCACGATGTTTGATTGCATTGATGGATGGAGTTCTCCCTAGTTGAGAGGGAGTGTTAAATTTGGACAACTAGGTCCAAACTCCATGTTATGATGCTCAGATTAAGAGGCTAATATTTTTGTTGGTTTCCTCTTTCGGAGAGGTGTAAAATCCATATATAATATGTCTTAATCCGATGAGCAGAACATTTATTTTGAATTTATTATTCATAATAAATTATATGTGCAGGTCGGCCTTAAGGTTTCACACCCCCAGCAGATGTGTCACACACCCCAAATGATGGATATAAATACAGGCAAAGTTGGAGAGCATTTCACAACAACTCAACACACATCTTCTTCTCTCATCTGATTTAGTACGAGCTCCTTGGAGGACAATTTCAGCCCACACGTGTGAAGAAGAAGGACGAATCTGTACGGCCAAGAAGAAGGACGAAAATTCTGCAGCTAGGGTTTTCAAGGAAGTTTGACCAGCGTTGACTTTGGTCAACGCATGGTCCGAAAGGGTTGAATTTTGTTGGAGAATTCGATTTTGGGAGGCCGTACACTTTGGCACAGAAATCGAGGTCAAAAGGTTGACCGAACTTGTTGCTGCGTTGACTTTTAGCTTGCTGCCTTGCGTTGACTTTTCTGGACAGCGTTGACTTTTTTGGAGTTGACTTGGGTTGACTCGGTAGCTGATTTGAGGATTGTTGTGACACATTCTGGGTTGGCTGATCAAGGAGACTTTGCTGGTTGAAGCATCCTGTTGACCGCCGTAACGCACCATCACATTTTTATGTTTCTGGTTTGTCTTCTATAAGATCCACTGATATGTTCTATCAGCATTTTACTTAACTATTTGTGTGATTGCTGTAAGAAAAGTAAAGTTGCATCAAGCATAGAACATCTACAAAAATTTACACATCTTCTATTTATACTTGTTGAATTGGGGTGAAATATCCAAGGGGGACACACTTTCTTTGGTTGGGCCAACTTGACTTCCTTGGCTGACACGTTACTTCCAAAAATAAATTTTATTTTAACATTTCTAGGTTGACTTGGAGACCCCTTTTCCGATGGGGGAATACCTCGCGATGCTAAAAAAATCAACACTCCCTCTTAGTGAGGGTGGTGTTTTCCTTCGCTGAAATTTCTCCTTCCTCAAGAGCTTGCTATGTTGATATAGTATCCCCTCACATGCATGTCTATAGATATAGAGCACTCCATCCAAGAGCAAGAAATGTGAGTAGCCCGGGGCATTTACCTCTGGCCAAATCAGTGCGGCCCAACTAAATTGGCATATCTTTTTGGGTAAATGTATCCAACTTCTCTGGTCAAATCAACATGACCTAGCTAAATCAACATGGCTTCTCAGGAGAAGGTCTACCCTTGGGCCATTCACCTTGGCCAAATCAGCATGGCCCAGTCAAATTAGCATGATTACCCAGGTGAATGTATACATCTCCCTTGGTCAAATCAACTTGACCTAGCCATATTAGCATAGCTTCTCAAGAGATGGTATCACTGATCCTACAAATACATTAATATTGCTTGTCTTTGAAGTATACAAACTTTGCTCCAGACAAAGGCTTGGTGAGAATGTAGCTTGTCTTTGAAGTATACAGACTTTGCTCTAGACAAAGGCTTGGTGAGAATATCCACAATTTGATCGTTTGTGGATATGTATTGTGTTGAAAATTGTAATTAGGTTCGGTCTTCATAATGACCTAATTGTAATCATGACATTGTATATTATTTATAAAGAAAGAAAAAGAAAGAAAGAGAAATTATATTTTATTTTGGATTATGGGTTTCATACTCAAGTTTGAGTAAAAAACATGTTCTTTGTGCTTTTAGGTTTTCTAGGTCTTTCTAGGATAAATAATATTATTGCTCATGTGTCATGGTCCCATTTGGACTCATTGTAATAAAGAAAGATATATATTTTATCAAGAAAAAGCCACTTTGTATCCCAAGACCAAGTCGGCCTAAAGGAGAGCTATTCGACCCCTCAAGGAGGCTATAAATATAAGGAGCTCGACCTCATTTGAGACCATCATCCAAGTCAAGTTTGATCTGCAATAGCGAAGGTGAAGAATAACTAGAAGGATGAAGGAAGGAAACAAAGTTTCTTGGGCTAAATATCTCTCTCTCTCTCTCCACATGTGTGAAGCTATGGTTTCTGTGAAGTTGCAGTTGCAGGAGGCCGAAAATCTAAGAAGCAATTGCAGGGCCGAAATTCTGGGACAAAGTTGCAGTAGGTTGAAGTTTGGAAGCTGCCTTGGAGAAGATCTTGCTGGGGGCTGCTTGTTAGGGTTGTTGGCTTTGGTCTTTAGGTCTTGGAAGTCTCTTTGCAAGCAAATTCTAAAGAAGAAGAGAAGCATTTTTCTGGGTTTTCCCCTTGGAGGGGTTTTGCCTTGGCTTGGAGCCTATATCTTGTGTAATCTGTCTTGTTTTGATCTTCATTGTTTTGGTAATTGCTTGATGAACAAAGATCTAATAAAGTAATAAAAGGCCAACACATATCACAAGTATTTATCAAGTTAAGGAAAATCATTTGTAATACATAAGTCTTTTGATTTTCCAACATGGTATCAGAGCTAAGGTACAAAGAGATTGAAGATCACATCTTATTTGGCACTATGGTAAAGGTTATAAGGAAGGGTTTCAAGTTTCTTGGAAATCTTGCTACATCTATCAAGGATTGTCTATTGAAGATCATCTCCAAGCTTGGAAAAGACGTAGCAAATGGAAGTCTATTCTCCGCTTTGTCCGACACTTTCAAGGACGAGAATGTATGGGTTATTTGACAGTGGTGCCTCTAAACATATGACGGGAGAATGCAGTCAAATTCAAACCCTGTCAGAGGGTAACTCATCTCATTCAATCGAACTTGGAGACAAGAAGAGCTATCCAGTGAAAGGGATTGGATCCACTTCGTTGGAGCTCGAGGCTGGTGGAAGTATTCACTTCAACAATATTTTATATGTTCCAGGTTTGAAGGAAAACTTACTTTCTATTTCTTGTCTAGAGGATAAGGGTGATAGAGTTGCTTTTGTTGGTGGTAAGGGCTCTAGTATTGATGATGCTAGGGTGATTGGGAATTGTGAGGGGACATTATATAGACTTTTTACACCTCTATCTTATGCCTTAATCTAGTTGGATGCGAGTCCTTTTGAACTGTGGCATAGAAGGTATGGACACCTTCGTTATAATATTTTTCCATCTCTAAGTCAAATGGTCAATGGCATCCCCGAATTGAAGGAAGAACATGAAGGGACCTGCAAGGGATGTGCTCTAGGCATGAACGTAATGAAGCCATTTGCAAGAAGTGATACTAGATCTAAGGAAGTTTTAGATCTCATACATTCAAATGTATGTGTACCTATGGTAGTTAAGTCTCTTGGTGGGCATCAGTATTATGTAACTTTCATTGATGATTTCTCAAGATAAACTCGGTTATACCTCCTCAAGAACAAGGATGAGTTATTCAAAAAGTTTCAAGAGTTCAAGAATGAAGTGGAGAACCTAACCCGGAGAAAGATCAAGACTCTAAGGTCAAACAATGGTGGAGAATACACCTCCAAAGAGCTGATAGCTTTTTGCAAGGAAGCTGGGATCAAGAGGGAGCTTATCGTTCCCTATAATCTTGAACAAAATGGCGTGGCTGAAAGGAAGAATAGAACTACTGTAGTATGTGTTAGGGCCATGCTACATGATCAAGATCTCCCTCAATTCCTATGGAGAGAAGCATGTATGACAATTGTGTATTTGTAGAACTGAAGTCCTCACATGATCCTCAACAACATGACTCTAGAAGAAGCATTTACGGGAAAGAAGCCAAGTGTGGATCACCTTCGAATATTTGGGTGTCCTGTGTATATTCATACACCTAAGGACAAGAGAAAGAAGTTGGACCCTACCAGTCTAAAGGGCATCTTTGTTGGGTATAGTGCTTCATCAAAGGCATATAGAATCTATATGAAGGAGGATCATCGAATTGAAGTAAGGAGGGAAGTCATCTTTGATGAGAGCATAACTTACAAGAAATCAAAAGATGTTCTGGTTGACTTTGATGAAGAAGAGATACATATCTTTGAGGATATCTCCAGGGACAATGATGGTCAAGTTCAGACATTTGCTCAAGAAGATGTTGAAGGTTCGAGTGAGCTAATACAAGTAGTGATTATTCCAGAAAATCGAAAGAGGCCTACTTGGTTGAGAACTACTCTACTAGAAGTAGGACATACGACATCAAGGACCTTTAGAGAAAGTAAAAGACCAAAGAGGTATTCTGGGTATGCTGCATATATGACAAAGTTTATTGAAAAAAACCTTCCTCCTATGAAGATGCAACTAAACATCAAGAGTGGAGGAATGCTATGCAGGAAGAATACCAAGATATAATGAAGAATGATGTTTGGGAGTTTGCCCCTAGGCCAAGTGACAAGTCTATAGTCACTTCAAAATGGATTTACAAGATAAAGCACGCTGTAGATTGGAGCATTGATAAATGCAAAGCAAGATTTGTAGCAAGAGACTTCTCACAGAAAGAAGGGATTGATTAGGAGGAAACCTTCACTCCCACAACTAGATATAAATCAATAAGATTGCTTGTTTCGTTGGCTGCTATTATGGGATGGAACATCCTTCAAATGGATGTCAAGACAACTTTCCTGAATGGGACCATTGATGAGGAGGTTTACATTGAGCAGCCTCAAGAATTTGAAATAAATTTGAGGGAGACTCATGTCTAGAGGTTGAATAAAGCTCTATATGGCTTAAAGCAAGCACCCAGAACTTGGTATGCAAGAATGGATGCATACTTATTGAGACTTGGTTTTACCAAGAGTACTGTAGATTCTAACCTATATATCAAGGTGATCTAGGGTGAACCAGTCATCATAATCTTGTATGTGGATGATCTACTAGTCACAGGTGTAGAGCATTAGATTTAGGAATGCATGAACCAATTAGTAGCCGAGTTTGATATGTAGGATCTTGGGATTATGCATTATTACTTTGGACTAGAAGTATGGCAGAAGTCAGGTGAGATATATCTTGCTCAAGAAAAATATGTGATCAAGATAATTCAAAAGTTTGACATGATGTATATAACAAGCCTGTGATGACTCCTATGATTACCAATCTAAAGAAGTTGAGAAGTTCAGAGTCTAGTCCGATTCATCCTACTTGCTACAGACAATTGATTGGGTCCTTGATGTATCTGGTAAATACGAGACCGAACATTTGTTTTGCAGTAAATTTCCTTAGTCAGTTTCAGATGGAGCCAAAACACGATCATTGGATTTCAGGTAAGCATATCCTAAGATATCTGCGTGGAACTATACATCACTGCCTCCGGTATACTGGTAATGAAATCCAACTCTTGGGATATACAGATTCAGTTTGGGGTGGCAGTGAGACAGACGAAAGAAGCACAACAGGTGGATGCTTTAGCCTAGGATCTTCCATGGTCTCATGGATGAGCGGAAAGCAGGATACCGTTGCTTTGAGTAGTGTTGAATATGAATGTCGCTGCAAGCGAGGTTTGTCGAGAAGCGGTTTGGCTCAAGAAGTGTTAATTTTTGAGTTAACATGTTCTTTTCTTAGGTCAATTACTTCATTAATCCATTAGCCCATTATTAATTCCATTAATCCATTAGCAATCACATTAACCATTATCATATGATAGTAACTGATGAAAGAACATCAAATATAAATGCAGAAGACAAGCCAAGACAAGAGGACACCATGATTGTAAGGGACTATCAACTCCCTCTTAATATTAGCTTCTTTACAAAAGGCAACGAGTTCCTTGGAAGTATATTCTCCTCCATTATCTGATCCTAGAATCTTGATTTTCTTTCCCTTCAAGTTTTGCACTTCAGCCTTAAATTCCCGAAACTTGTTGAAGTCTCCATCCTTTATCTTCATGAAGTAAATCGATGTCTTGCGAGAGAAGTCATTAATAAAGGTTACATAGTACAAATAACCTCCAAGAGATTTATTGGACCACATACATGAGAGTGAACTAGATTCAAAATTTCCTTGGACCTACTTTCATTGCTTGGAAAAGGCTTCTTGACATTCTTCTTCCCAAGCGCACAACCTTTACAAACTTCTTCATGCTCCATCTGCAATTTTGGAACTCTTGAAACCATTTGATTTAAAGCTGGAAAAACTCTATAGTGAAGGTGAGAATATCTTCTATGCCAAAGCTCACATGGATTAATGTCATTATGCACTAACGCTTGAGCTGGTTGTTTCAAGAGTCTATACAACCTTCCTTCACGAACTCAAATTACTCAACATAATCTGAGCCCTTTGGCCATAAAAATATTTTTCCACGAACAAAAACTATTATCTTCTTTATCTTCCAAACATGAAATAGAAACCAAATTCTTTTTCAAATGTGGTACATATAGTATGTTGCTAAGATGAACGTTTTCACTTGATTCTAACTCAATAGATGTTTTCCCAACGCCTTTGACTACATAACTATTATTATCTCCTAGATCTACCTTTTGAGATAGTCTCCTTTTCATTGTAAGGTTGTGATGATATCCTATCATTTGTCTTGAAGCACCACTATTTACTAGCCACAAATCATCGTTATCTGCAATAGACCTTGTAAGAGTAGAAAAGTAAAAGAAATCTTTGTCACTTGTGTAGAAATTTTGTGACCCACACTGGTTTTCAGTTTCTCCTTATTTCTCCCATGTAGTTAAATGCCCATTCCCATAACCACACATTCAACAAGTTGGAAAAATAAATATTTTCTGAAAACACAAATTTTGGAAATTTCGAAGTGCTGGAAATTGCAGAAATAAAAACTCAGAAATATTTTCAGCCACACACAGAAAATTGACACATTGATTTTTGGATAATATGACCCTGGAAAAATCCCCTACAACTCTTGGGGAAAACCAGTTCGAAAGCTTCTCTTTATTTCTGATAAATAGCTTTTACAGTGAGATAGAAATACACATAAAATTTTAGCAACCAAACAAATACAACTTTTCTCGTTTTCCATGCTTAACCACCACCTCGGAATTTGTGCAAATAGTAAAATAGGAACAACAATAAATGCTGTACAGACTTCCTTGAATTTCATGCCCAAAAAACACAGCAATAAATGCTGCTGTACAACCTCCTTGAAAAGCGTGCATAACAATAATTAATTCTACTGTACGACCTCCTCAAAATGCGTGCAGAGGGACAACAATTAATGCTGTACTATTTCTGCCTCAGTTTTCATGCACAGGGACAACAGGTCACTGTACGGACTGCCTCAAAAACTGTGCCTCAAAACCAACAATAAATGCCCTCGAAATCTGTGCCAAAACTATTGTACGGTTGCCTTGAAACTCATGCCAAAGCTGTTGTACGGTTTTGCCTTGAAACTCGTGTCCAAACTGCCTTGAACTGTGTGCCAACCTTCTTGTACGGATTTGCTGAAATGCTGCCTCGATATGGGTGCCAAGGTTCTGCTCTCCTTCACCTCACTGCTCAAAAATCTCCTTGCTCTCTCCTCCTCCTCCTCTCAATCTGCTCATGAAACACTGAATGATCTTTCCCCTCTTTTCCTCCTTTAACCTAACCCTAAGTGACTTTTGGGGAATCCCTAAATCCAATGGCTGAGATATTTTAGATCTAGGGCTGAGATTAGATGTGCATTTAAATCTCACTTTCTATTTTTTTTATTCACCCCACTTCAATAAAGATCCTCTTAGTCATTTATTTCCAAAGTCACTTTTCACTTTCTAATTTCACATTGATTTTATTAAAGTCACTTTAAAATTAGACTTAGTAACTTTATCACTTAAAATCACTTTTAAATTAGATTTGACTTTACAACTTATAAACTCACTTTAGGAGAAAAAGTGAAATACATTTGGACGCTTTTCCCTAGGCCAAAGATCAAAGCCTTAGGGAACCACTTGTCCTCCGGTAACCAAATTTCAACACTCCCTCTTACCGAGGCAGGTGTTCCTCACCACACCCATCTTGTCTTTGAAGTAGACATGCTTGCCCCGTGGTAAGGCTTTGGTAAGAATATCTGCTACCTGCTCATCTGTGGAAGCATACTCAAGCTTTATAGCTCTCTTCTGAACATAGTCTCGGATGAAATGATATCTGATCCTGATATGCTTTGACCTGTCATGAAATACTGGATTCTCCGTGAGTTTAATACAACTCTGATTATCACAGTAAATCACTGAAGGTGTCAACGGTTGACCAAATAAGCCAAACAACATCTTGAGAAGCCATATGGCCTCACAACTAACCAGATTGGCTGCCCTGTACTCTGCTTCTGCTGAACTCAATGCTACTGACTGCTGCTTTCGGCTGAACCACGATACAACTGCCGAACCCAACCCAAAACAACACCCTGAAGTGCTCTTCCTAATAGAAGCACAACCTGCCCAATCAGAATCAGTGTACCCTGCCAATCTTACTCTATCTCCCTATCTATAATCCAGACCATAATCCACTATCCCCTGCAAGTATCTCAAAATGTGTTTTGTAGCAACCCAGTGCACTCTCTTGGGCTCACACATGAACTGGCTTATCGTGTTGACTACAAAACATATATCTGGTCTAGTTTTGACCAAATATATCAAGGAACCAATCAGTTGTCTATACAATGTGGGATCCACCAACTCGGAATCTGAAGCGTGAAGCTTCTTCTAGTTAGTGATCATAGGTGTTGACATGGGTCTACAATCCTCCATGTGAAATCTGCTAAGGATGTCCACAATATACTTCCCCTGTCCCAGGAAGAAATGCCCCTCCTCCTGCCACACCTCCAAACCCAAAAAATAATGCATCAAGCCAATGTCCTTCATCTCAAACTCCGAAGCAAGATCTCTCTTGCAGCCCTCTATGAGTCTCTCTGCACCCGTAATGACCAAGTCATCCACATACAACACCGGAATGAGAGGCTCCTCACCTATCACAATAAAGTATAGGTTCGGATCTGCATCACTCTTTGTGAAACCCATCTCCTGCAAGTACGTATCAATCCTGGAGTACCAAGCTCTAGGAGCTTGCTTCAGGCCATAAAGTGCCTTCTTCAGTCTGCATATATGGGACTCCTTCCCATGCACTTCAAAGCCCTGTGGCTGCTCAATGTACACCTCCTCCTGTATGAAGCCATTGAGAAATGCGGTCTTCACATCCATCTGGTGGATCTTCGAACCCATCTCTGCTGTTATCGATATAATGGAGCGAATGGAAGTGTATCGAGCCACGGGAGCGACGGTCTCCTCATAGTCTACTCCCTCTACCTGGGAGAACCCTCTAGCCACAAACCTTGCCTTGAACTTATCGATGTTGCCATCTGCAACATGCTTTACCTTATAAAGCCATCTGGAAGTAACCACGGATTTGCCCTCAGGCCTCGACACCACCTCCCAAACATCATTCTTCATGATAGAAGAGTACTCCTCCTGCATGGCCTCACTCCAGACCTGCTGGCTAGTTGCCTCCTCATAGCTAGAAGGCTCAGAGTCAACGATGTTAGCAACCTTTGCCATATAGCTACAAAACCTCTCAGGTGGTCTGCTCTCTCTGACCTGTTTCTTCGGCCCAGCAACAGATGTGGCCTCTCTCAAGGTGTCCTGAAGCCACTTGGGCTTTCTCTTCCCTCAGCACACTTCTCCCACCGGGGAGTGAAACTCCTCATCCTCATCAGAAGCCTGAACTCCTGAATGTTTGTTTGCTGTCCTCCTACCTGAACATGTGCTTGTAGATGTTGAAGTACCGTGTGAACTATCCATCAGTGGACTACCTAGTGAACTGCTCTGCATGCTACCCAAAGCACCACCCATCTGACTCTGCGAGCCATTGCTCACTGATGGACTTGACACCGTAATTGATGTACCTCCTAATCCCTGCCTATTGGATCCCCGTGACTGACTCAGCTACTCCTGAGGGTCTAGCTGATCTAGATACTCTAACTCCCATGACATCCTGAAAGCCCTGTCCTCCTCGAACTTCACATCCCGCCTGACAACAACTGTCCTCTGTGCAGGAATATAAATCCGAAAGGCTTTCAAGGTCTCACTATAGCCCACAATGATACCCTTCTCTGCGGTGGGCTCTAGCTTGGTCCTCTTCTCCTTGGGTACGTAGGAGTATGCATGCAATACACCCAAAGATATGAAAATGACCAACATAAGGCTTCTTCCCAGAAAAAGCCTCCTTAGGAGTCATATGGCCCAAGGCACGATGAGGACTCCTGTTCTGCAAATATACAACAGTGTTGCAGGCCTCTACCCACAAAAACAATGGTGACCCTTGATCATGTAGCATGGCTTTGGCAGCCACAACGACGGATTTGTTCTTCCTCTCCGCAACCCCGTTCTGCTGGGGGTTGTAAGGAACTGTGAACTCCCTCTTGATGCCTGCCTCCACACAATAATCAACAAACTCACTAAGGGTGTACTCCCCTCCATTGTCCGACCTGAGGGATTTGATCTTCCAACTTGTCTGAGTCTCCACAAGAGCTCTGAATTCCTGAAACCGCTTGAAGACCTCACTCTTGGTCTTCAAGAAATAAATCTAGGTCTTCCTGGAGTGATCATCAATGAATAAAATATAGTGCTCATATCCACTCAAAGAAACATGAGACATCCGACCGCTCACATCGGTATGAATCAAATCAAGAATCCCAGTCGATCTGCTGTCACTACTGGGAAAAGGGGATTTGGCAAACTTCCCCATAGCACATCCTCTGCATGTATCAATGTGATCATAATTGAAATCTGGCACACCTGTAGTGATCTCCTGCAATGTCCTCAAGGCCCCATGATACATGTGCCTCATCCTGCGATGCCAAATCTCGCACAGCTCTGAACTGCTAGCTTTGCTACCGGGACTATTGCTCAATGCCAAAAGGTGTTGAAACGCAAACTTGTACAATTACTTCTAATGATTTCGATCTTCTTTTACCAATTCTAGTTTATCATTAAGCAATTACACTTCATAAATTCAACCATAAATGCACATGGACAATAGAGATTGCAATGCACAAAGAGAACACAAGATTTACCATGGGAAAACCCACTTGGGGAAAAACCCAACAACCTTTTCCTTAGAGAATTTCTTCAGTTCAACAAGAGATACACCTAATATTGCTAGTCAATTATGATGGTCAAGCTGACCAACAATGCTATGGTCAAACCTGGTCAAACAACCCTCTTGTCAAGTCCCTTTTCTGCCCAACAACTTCGGCACACTCTGATCTGCCTAGGCCGAATTTTGAACTCCCAAAATATGCCCAGAAAGTCACATGTGCGAAGTCAAGGAAAGAGAGAAATGCTAGAGATGAATTCAACCTTCTTCGTCCTACTTTGCCCTTCTTCTTTGCTGAGACACCCAGAATATCTCGTCTTATGAGAGGTCGAATGGTGCCTTCTAGAGGAGGTTAAGTGCTCTATATATAGTGTTATGTCTTTCTGAAAGGGTGTCTCTTCATTGAGGCCGACTTGACTTGAAGGAGGGTTGACTGGACAAGTTTGGAGCCAAAAATTCAAATTTCAAAAATTTCTGTTTTGAAACTGACATGAAGAACATGTCTTACATTAATCTTTTTAAGGGCAAACCAAGAATAATGACATGAAGAACACGCCTTACATTTTCATTATATATTTCAAGGGATAAAATAAAAATTATGAACACTGACCATAGCTACAAAATTCAACATCGAGACCCTGACATATGGCGAGAGCTCCATTGTCCATGATCCAGACACTTCTCGTGATGGTTCCTTAAAGGAAAGATATTAGGGCGAAGTTTTTCTCGAACTTCTCTGCCATCTCCATCTGCACAAAAGCTGCAGTAGCAGTCTTGCTCTTGCCCTTCTTTTTGTTAGGACACCGACTGGCAAAATGCCCGAACATTTGACAAGCAAAGCATTTAACTTTTCTCGTGTCCTTTTCCTTCTTGTTCTGTGAAAATGGTCCTTCACCCTGGTTCTACTTGGCCTTCGCTTTTCCCTTGTTCACTTGTGCAACAAGAGCAAGTTCATCTTTCTCCTCACCGCCCTTTCACTGTCCTCTAGTTAAGGAATTTTCCCTGATTTCCTTTTGGGTGAAGTCATCTCATAACCAGCTCCAATAAGAAGCTATCGACAAGCAAGAATCCCATCCACAAAAGTGGGCCATTGCTTTACGCACCCATTTAGAGCAACATTGACTACCTCCAAATCATGCATAGTTTCCCCAACAGCAACAAGCTTATCATGAGCCTACTGGACCCTCGTGAGATATGATGTCAGTGTCACAGATTCAGATTTGTTCATTTTAATATTGTTCAACAGATTTGTTCATTTTAATAATCTTCAACTTCTTTTTCAATGCCATTTTCCTATTCTCATTTGTAGTCTGATAAAGACCTATTAGAGCTAACCACATCTCTCTTCTGGTGTCCTTCCTTGGTATGTGGGGGATTATGTGATCTCTCACACCATCTAGAATTATGCAACTCACTTTCATATCCGTGGCCCTATTCTTGGCTGCTAGATTCAAATATGAAGGAACCTGCACGTCTCTGCTCACTAAATCCTACAGACCATTTTCCTTTAGAATCCTGGTAATTCACTCCTTCCAGGAGCTGAAATTTGCTACCCTGTCCATCTTGTCTTCATATCTCAAACCGAACAATGATCCCATCTCAATAACTCAACCACAACCACGAAACCCCGCTGCAAAATTTAAGAAATAACAAACCCTCGTGATCTCAGATCTCTCTTTCAGAGTCTTCTAGATTGCTTTGATACCATGTTAATTTCCAATACTAGCTAGATTTATTTTCTCACGACATCAATCATACCTTGCAAAATTAATTAACCCACAACAATTCTTCGTCATTTCATTATCTAGAAAATCTGGGTTTTTCGACCCACAAAGGTACAAGGGAAAATACAAATTTGGAACCTATAACTTAGCTCCCTCAGAATGAATTTGGCCTAGGTAAATTGCTCTCAAGGAAATCTACCTCCCGATGAAATCAGTTTGAAGAACTCGACCTTTAGCAATTCAATCTGTGCCCTCCAACAACTAGATCTACTCCCTGTCACTAATGTGCACTGGGGAAAATTTGACCCTCCAGTAACTTGGCCTCCTCTAGATAAATTATATCTCCCTTAGACAACTTGGTCCCTGCAATCTCATCTTACTTGGCCCACTCACACTTCTCCTTCTCTGCAGACTGGTTCACTGAGCTGTTGAAATTTGGATAGATAATAGAATTTCTTATCATGGTAATTACTTGTGACTGATATGCAATTGTTTCTTATTATTTTCTTGTTTAGTTTTGTTATCAAGGAAGTACACAATAGCAAAATATAGAAAACATAATACACAAGAGACAAGAGACACCAGAGAAAACATAATGCACTAGAGACAAGAGACACCAGAAATTAGGCTACAAGCCAGGGCAAAACCCCATAAAGGGGAAAACCCAACAACAATCCTTCTCTTATAGAATTAGATCAAAATGAGATATCCAAGACGAAGGCCAGAACTTCCACCAAAACTCCAAGTTCAACCCTCTTCCAAGTCATCTCCAAAGTTAAAGTCAACATAGGTCAAACTGGTCATCTTCCTGAAATCTCGCCCCTGAAATTTCAGGTTTGCAACTAGATCAAAGCTTCAGTCTTTGCTCACAAAAATTCTTCCTTAAGTGCAAGCTCTTCCTTCCCTTCTTCTTTGCTCACAAAAATTCTTCCTTAAGTGCAAGCTCTTCCTTCCCTTCTTCTTCGTCCTTTCTTCCATTGGTTAGGGGCAAAAGATATGTATGATGATTATGATCAAAGTGATCAATCTGTCCTCTATATTTATATATATGTCCAGGAGGTCGAATGGGTGGCTCTTGGAGGCCCAACTAAACTTGACAATTTTCGTGGATTTTGACTCAATATAAAATTATTTTTCTTTTCTTTACAAAAGTCCAAATGGGACTTGAATCAAATACATTTCTTTTGACTAAAAATAATTTTTGTTTTTTTGACTCTATAAACATGAAGAACATGCTTTGACCAAAATAAAATAATAATAATGAATATAATAAATATGTCAATGATAAAATTTACATTTTATTACATTATGAAGACCAACACTAGTTACATTTTTCAACATGAGCCACTCACACTGCAGAGAAAATCACTCTCTTTGTGATGACTCGCTCACACAACTTGTGCTCTTCTTGTTATTGTGTCTTCACCTCCTCGCTAAGCTCCCTTTATAATCTTCATTGAGTCCAAATGCCTAACACCAATCTCCCTTCTAGAACAGTCACGGAGATCAGTGATTGAGATTATTTCTAAGTCACAAATAATTATATTTTTTTTCCTTAGAAAATAAACCAATAGTCCACAAGAATTAATTACTTTAATTATTGTACTTTTACTAAGTTAGATCTCAGGTGCAGGGACCACAGGGTCCTCGTCATTGTGTTGCAGGACTTTTCTTGTTATACTGGTTTGTTAGCTAGTTAGCAAGCACTTAGCACTAAGTGGTTCATCAGCCTCACTTTAATCACCCAGTGTTTAACCCAGGGATTGAAGGTGTTTGATGAGCCAGTTAGTAAGCACTTTGTAGCTGAATTCAATCATTGAACTTTACACAGTAAACACAGGCTTACACAAAAATTTCAGTGGTTTTAAACACAATCAACGAAATAAACAACAAAAGCCATAGAGCACCAACTCAAGATTTTAGGGCATAAGCTCAGATTCAACTCCAACATTGTTCAGTGATTCGCGTTGTCCTTGACAACATCCACTCTGTCCAGAATCAATCAGGAAGCCTTCCAAATGAATATGAAAGCTTGATTGAGACAACACAAGTGAGAGATATTGCAAGAGCTCCTATGTCCGCCATTGTGAGGGTGTATATATATATATCCTTCTCAGGACCCGTTCATGTTCTTTGAGAGAGAGAGAGAGCACCCCTTCTTCTTTGCATGTTTCTTTGAGAGCATCTCTTTGGACCTCAAAGAGAGCCCTGACTTGGCTTCTACTGAATGTTCTCTCCCTCCATAATTGTCTCTTTGATCTGCAAGAGGAAAAATGGGAATGAGCACCGCCTGTCCTTCCTCTGCCCCAGTACAATCGTGTAATGGCTGTTAGTGTCTCTGCCAACTCTGAGTGTTCAGCCCCAATCGCATCACAGTAAACCTGTCAGACAATGGCTTCTCTCGGCTACAAGGAACTGCTGGATTTAGTTCTTCAGTGTATGGGTCATGGCTTTTCAAACCAGGTGGGTAAGCAAGCTTCCCTCAGACCAAGGATCCATGAGGCTTCCCCTTCTTCAGTTGTGTTAATTAATTAATTAGTTTTAAATATTAATTATTGGGTGTTTAAGCAGAGGTTAATTAGCATTAAATGTTAATTATTAGGTGTTTAAGCAGAGGTTCGGCTTGTCATGGTTCTCTCCATGCTGCTGTGGCAGTAACAATTATCATTACAATAAGCAAGGGTAGAACAGGAGGATGTTACATGAGAGTCCCATTTGCATTCACCGTTGGGTTTTCAGTCTGCCTGGACATTCTGCATTCACTGCATATGGGTGAAACAACTTCCTTGCTTCCTCATGTTCCATCAAACCTCTGTGGCATAAGAGTTTACTATCTAGCACATCATTTGATAAGATGTGGGGTTGACTTGCCGCTCCCCAGCATTGAATTGCTTGGTAATCAGCTAACACACTCCACTATTCCTTAATTTGCCACCTGTCATACCAACAGTCTCTGTGCACCACGAATGGGATGAAAAAACACAGAGCTAGAAGACCAAAACAAAGTGGTATATGACATATATTTCATGTCTCTTCATTTACAAACAAAGCTATGCTCATTCCTCTACTAAAAACAATTCGATTTCTGTTCCTCAATTATGTTTGAATATTCATATTTAATGCTGGGGCAATGTGACAGTTTGGAAAGCATTTCTTGTCTGTACATGCTGGAGTGATCTAATTCCTTGTATTGAAGCATTGTGACAAGATGCTGGATTATCTTGAATTCATATTCCAATAATGGGTATCGATGATAAGAGGAAGCCTCCCATGCTTGTTAATGTGGGAAAGCATTATACCCATTTAATTGCTGGTTTTAATTTGAATAAATAGATATGTATATCAATGCTGAGGTACACTGATATGGAGGGGAGAATTTTTTTTCTGTATTGATGCTGGAGTAATACATACATATATCTTTGCTGTTGGAGTATCGTGATATATTTTGCTGGATTAAATAGCAGGCATAAGCAGCTTGATCAGAGAATAGCCAAAGGCCACAGTACAGTCAAATGTAATATGGTTGTGGTGTAAGATTGCAGGCGTCCGCCACTCCATACATATCAAATACTACAGAGAGAACTCTACCTGGAGGGACATTGGTCTTGGTATATTTTTTTAGGGTTACACTGCCTGGGGAAAACCCTAGTACTTCTCATTTTGAGGATGGTACTTGGTGCGAACTCTAGATTCTTCAGAGCACAAGTCCCTGTCAATGACAGGGCTTGAAGCCATTACAACATTGTACTCATTAAGAGTGCCATATGTCATTTGTGGTAATTGAATCCAGGTGGCGCAGTTAACAATCATTGCTCCCAACCACCTGAGCTAGATCTGATTGGCATTGGTCTTGGCATTATACATAAAGTCTTGAAACTCATAGTACTGACTATTATTGCATTGTCAGCAGGTTGTTTAATTTGCAGATTACACTGGGAATAGAAGCCTTGTAATCAAATCTCAGCATGGATTGCAGAGAACAATTTTTATTTCCATAGAAAATGTGTGCTGGTGAGGCGTGTGGGCTTCAAGTCCCATTTTTATGTATCATGTTGGGAAAAAATTCAAAGAACATGAAGGAGAAGGAAGTGTAAGGGAAAGGAGGATGTACAAGAAGTGTTGACGCTTAATGCTTTTCTGAAAAGCTGATATTCACGAGGGCACCATATCTAGCTGGTGGCAGATATGATTGTCAGTGCTCTTTTTTGGTGGCTCATAAGATATACTCTTGCTTTGAGGCACTAAGCAATTGTGGTCTAATCTCATGCATTTTACGGGTGATTTTAGAGCAAGGTTGCAAGAATTGGTAAAAAGAGCTTTAACATTGTTGACACTTTAAATTTTCCATTAGTTTCTAGTGTTAATGCCTGGTTGTATGAACTTGTAAACTTTAGCAGTGAACAGGCATGGAGATGTTCCAAAACATACAGAGATATTGTTAGGGCTTATTCAGGAATTGTTCCATTTGAATTTTCTCACATAGTAGATTTACAAACGCTTATAGATATCTCTGTTGAATTTTAATTCTGAAAATGAGTTTAGAAATAATGACTACCCGATTCCATTTGGATATCTCTTGAATCTTCTACAAATATCTCTAGTGCTCTGCTTTTATTTCCATTTGTATCCAAATAAAAATATATTAAATCATTGTTTTATGGATGTGGCTGGGGGTGGGTACGGGTATGACAGTGGGTGTGGCGAGGGGGAAAACTTTTTTAAACTATGGGAGCAGTGGTGTGGCACTTTTCCTTTGTAAAGGACTAACATGTCAAGGGCCTGGGTGTGGCAGGAAAAGGTGCGCCTGATTCAGGGATGAAAAAACAAACCTGCACATCTCTGAATTAATATTATAAAGTTTTTAGTACGTTCAAACTAAGCTCTATGTAGTTCTACATGGTGGTTCTTCTCACTCATGTGAGCAGAAATCAGACCCTAGGTGGGCTGCTGCCCCAGGCTTGACATCTGTTTTCTGTGTTAGAGCTTGAACATTTTTAAGTCATTACCAATTCTTATTTCTGCATCAAATTATTGCAAACAATTTTCCTTATGATGTCTAAGAAAATCTGTCTGTGTGGTTATATGCTTTGTGATTACCAGGTTGGACATGCTGTGGCAAGGCATGCAGCAGAAGGAATCACAAGCAATTTGTGGTTTGCAGTTCTACAAATCATTCTTCTTCAGTTCATTGGCATACCTGATGTTGTTTATGCAATGTCAAATCTACTTTTGAAACTTCCCTTTTCCAGAAGGTATGCATGCATTCTCAACTGATGTAGTGGTTGGAAAAAAATATGGTTTTTCTTCCTTCATGCTAATTTTTACAATTACAATTCTAAATTAAAGTCTTCAGTAAAACCCGTCAGGTTCAAGTGAGTTCAAAATTTAAATTTATCGCTAAGCACTCATAAAGGTCTATATTGAATTTTTGTGATGCTACAAGACACATCTTGGTCTATTTCAAATCAGCGAGCATTGGTATTTTAGAGGGCTCCTTGATGTGTATTTGAGGTGCAAATAACCGAATCAGTTTCTTTGGCCTATTAAAGTTTGTTCGAGTCGCTTGGCATTCTTTGCTTTATGAATAATAATTGTTTTCTGCTGCTGCTTTTACTTTTCATTGTTACTCATTTGTTATTTCCATGTACTGTTATTTTAAGTTTTGACATTTTCAAATTAAAATGTGTGGCTAGTAATATGTTTCATGCAGATCCACTTACCAGGTTCATGTTTTCCTTGTTTTTCTTCAAGCAAAAGCCTCTAGAAAAATACTCGAAGGTTGGTCAAATACATACATCTATAGAACATTTTACCAATACCGATGCAGATTTAAGAAGTGTTATTGGAACTGGACCGGAACAGGTGGAACTAGCTTGTCCGACCTGTTTGACCCCCAAACTTGTCTGGTTTTTGAGGTCTGGAACTGGAAAAGGCTGGTTCTGTACCTAACTGGCCAGTTCAGTACAATGCAACAAGGGACATTTGAAACACTATTTTTTTGGAAAATAACAATAATTTTTGAGCTGGGCAGCCTATAATATTCAAGCCTAGGGCCTTACTACGGAAGCCTAATATTCAAGCCTAGGGCCTTCTTCTTCTCCTCCTTCTTCATGCTTCTGAATCCTCCCTCTTGCTATCATTCTCGATTCTTCTTGAGTAAGCTTTCCAACAATCTCATCAAATGACAAAAGAACGTTGTTGTTACTGATAGTAGTGATAAAAGTTTCCCAAACAGAAGGAAAACCTCTAAGGGTCACGACAACCAGCTCTCTTTCAGATACATTCTCTTCAACCCTCTCGTCTTGATTTCTAAGACGAGAGATCCACATAATGTAAGACTGAACAGTTTCACCTTTGTTCATCTTTACTTTCTTGAGTTGATCTTTCAAGGTGATGATCTCATTTAGATTGTTGACTTCATAGGATCATACATGTCGGAAATATTGTCAGACATGTCTTTAGACTTTCTTAAATTTTTAACTTATGCAAGTAAATGATCTTGAAAACCATCAGCTATGATTTGCTTTGCTTTGGACTTACCTTTCTTATATCTGTTCTTGACGGTGGCAAAGGCATTTTCTGGAGGCTTGGGCATCCTTCCTTGAATGTATTCCAGCACATCATTGTTGTCAGCTATGATCTCCAATCACACTTTCCATGCCGCAAAGTTAGATGCATCACCCAGTTTCTTGTGCTCCTTGAAAGTCGAGGAAGAGATCTTGACCTTGGCTTGTAGATCTGCTTTCTGATAACAGGGCTTCACTGCTTGTCTTCTCTTGGGATTGTCCTTCACCTTAGCTCTGATACGATGTTAATTTTTCAATATTGTTCTATGTTGAATCAATTACTTTAGCCCAATTTACTTTTCATTAACAATGCATCCAAATATAAGCAGTGTAAATAACCATAAACAATAACTGAAGATAGAACAATGTATGCAGTGACAAAGAAGACAACAACACAATCATAAGAAACAACAGATTGGTCTAAGACCAGGGAAAAACCCCACTGTGGGGGAAACCCTTTCAAATCTTATTCTTCAATAGATTGTCATAAAAAGTTTCAGCAGAGAGTACAATAAGCCCAATACATATATGCAACAGAAACAAATAGATCAGATCTATAGATCTGCAGATTTACAATATCAAAAGCTCGGATCCGATGTATCACCAAAACCAAGTGATCTCAGCTCCCAAATCCTAGATTTGAATCCAGGATGCTGTCGAAGACTGTTCTGAAGTGACTGTGACTGTGTGATAGAAGGATAAAGGAACTGCACAATCAATGGAATGAGATCCAATCCAGATCTACTTATGCAATCTCTTATCCGCGACCTTAACACTCTCAGCCCGCTACCGAAGCACACTTAACCTTGACCTAGACATTCTGTGCCTGCCACTGAGGTTCTGATAAGCTCGAAGCCCTAGCTACGCCCTAAAAACGATCTGCCCACGGCTTTACCAGCTCAACCGCGACCTTAGCAAGTCCTGCTCGTGGTTCTAGTTCCAACTTAGCCGCTACCTGCCCGCGATTCTGGCCTAGAACACCCAGATCAGATGCGAGACCTTGCCTGTGATCTCGATCCTTTGCGTGAGCTTCTCCTAACATACCTGTGCGAGCCAAAAACAGAAAATACGAACCAATACCAAAAGAGCATGAAGAAGATCTCATGAGCGAATGTGTGCAGATGAACTTGGAGTCGCTTCTATTTATAACTTTGTGTGGGACCGCTTGGGGATTTGATCGAATCCACATGAGTCTAGGTTGACCCATAAAATAATAAAATAATTCATAACTTAACTTCTGCTTAATCGATTGGGGTGATCTATAGGTCAATTTTGGTCTTCTCGAAAAGAGGAATCTAATAAAATTATAATCTCATTCATCTGAGCTGTGCAAAGTGGAATTTGACTCTAGTTGCAAAAATTAACAAGCAAAGTACAGGTTGGTGCCTAGAAGGATTGAAGATTGGAGTCTTCATCTAGGGTTGGAGTCCTACACTATATTGTATTGGGTTTATTGTAAAGAAGAGATTAATAAAAGCGTTTATTCTTATTGTTTATTTTGTGTTCTAATTATAAGAGATCTAACTGGCAAAAATAACAATTAAAAAGAAATACTGATTCACCCCCCTCTCAGTATTTCCAACGAGTGGTATCAAAGTGTAGGTCATGAGTTCGAGCGAGCCCCGACTTGCATTTTGGAGTGGGGGGGGGGGGTGGGGGAAGAGAGGGGAGATTGTTGGACATTAGATAAACCAATGCTCCTTGTGTGTTTCGCGACATGGACTAACCGCCCCCCATGGATCCTTATCTCTAGCGATGCGATCATTGACTAATACCTACGGGTTTTAGTCTAACGAAAATCGTGATTCCCAACAAGATGTTGGACATTGGATAAACCAACGCTCCACGTGTGTTTTGCGACATGGACTACTCGCCTCTCATGGATCCTTATCTCTAGCGATGCGATCGTTGACTAATACCTGCGGGTTTTGGTCTAACGATAATCATGATTCCCAACAATTGGAATCAAAGCCAATACCTTCACTCAAAGCCTAACAACTTGAAGGTAGATCCTTCGAACACAAATGGCAAAGCCAAGGAAGAAAGCTTCCAATCCTTCTAAAGATGCCTCTTACTCAACCGTGAAAAATGAAGACAATCAAATTGGTAAACTTCTGTTGTTCAATGGAAACTTTGATATATGGAAGATGAGAATGAGGAATTTCTTAATGGGTCAATCATGATTCCCAACAATTGGAATCAAAGCCAGTGCCTTCACTCAAAGCCTAACAACTTGAAGGTAGATCCTTCGAACACAAATGGCAAAACCAAGGAAGAAAGCTTCCAATCCTTCTAAAGATGCCTCTTACTCAACTGTGAAAAATGAAGACAATCAAATTGGTAAAGTTCTGTTGTTCAATGGAAACTTTGATATATGGAAGATGAGAATGAGGAATTTCTTAATGGGTCAAGGCGTTGAAGTCTAGGAATCAGTGATTACTGAAAGCACGATGGAAGGAGAACCCAAGGAATATAATACAAGAGCAATGAAGGCAATCTTGAATGGGCTACCAGATCCTATAAAGGCCAAAGTGGAAAAATGTTCTTCAACAAGAGGTATGTGGGACAAACTTCAAGATCTTCACTCAAAAGGAGCATTGAATATGACCCCTAGTCAAGAATATGATGGAAAGCAACAAGGCAATCTAGAACCCATTAAAGAAGCTGAAAATAAGAAAGAAGACATCAAGACTAAAGAGGACCTAGAAGATGAAGAAAATGAAGAGGTCTTCACAAAAGATATCATGGCAAAACTTGTAGCTGCCTTAGAAGAGATAAGTAGTTTGAAAAAGGAAAATGAGGAGTTCAAGAAGCAAGCACAAGATGGTGACCATGACCTTGACAAGACAGGGAAGGAAGTTAACCTATTCAAGCTTCAAGTACAAGAAAGAGATGAGGAGCTCACCAAGCTTAAGGAGGAATTTCATCAAAACGAGAAAAAGGCATCATGAAGAAGTCATATCCATGACAAATCAATTGGAGAAAGCAAAGAAAAAGGAAGACACTTTGTCAAGTCATCTCGAACAAAGACACAAGGACTTGAACAAACTTGAAGCGAAAATTGGTCAATACAATGAAGAGGTCTCCTCCCTTCAAACTCAACTAGAAGAAGCAAAGAAACACGCACAAGGAGTAGAGAAGGTGATGGAAGCTTTGGCACTCATAGAAGGACAAGTCGATGAAGCAGAAAAAGAAAGAAATGCCATGACATGCCAACTAGAAGAAAAGGATGAAGAGATATTTAAATTAAAATCAGATATCACCTCTCTCAAGGCCCAATCATGTGAAGCATCAAGGATGAAGGAAGAAACGGAGAACCATCTAGCAAAGAAGGATGAAGAATGCAAGATGATGAAAGAAGAAATTGATCTCCTAAAGAAAGAAGTTGATCATTTGAAAAAGAGACTTAGGAGCTCTCAAACCCTATATGACATACCAAGTCATCAAAGATCTCCTCTTGATAAATTAGGTCTTCGTTTTGCAAGTGAAACCTCAAATAGTAATGATGCAAACCGTAATGCTTCAAGCAACAAGGGTGTGGAAAATCTTGGAAGAAATTTTGATACCCCTAGTTCCAGCAAAGAAAAGGAGAAGAGTCGAGATGACATTGGTGTGAAAATTTATGAATCTAAGTTACAGAAATCTTACTGCATAAATTTGGTTTACTTCTCCTACTTGTGTATTTAACTTAACAAGTTATTTTCAGAAATATTCATGAAAAAATTGAAGTAAACACACTGCAGCCTATACAATTATACAAATCTGCATAATTATACAAATTAGGAACTGAAGAATAAGCACATCCAGACAAAGGACACACAAGATTTTTCCTAAGTTGCCGGAAACGGCATGCCAGCCTACCCAAAATGCCGTTCACCGTACCACATACGGATACCTGTACGATACGTAAAAAAAACGGCCGAAAAACGTATTTGTCCCGTATCAGATTTTCGGAAACGGGCATGTGGATCGGGATACGTATTTTAGGCGTTTTTTTTGAAACTATCCGTTTTCGGGAAACTGTGAAAACGTATTGGCATTTCAACACCTCGATCCGACATTTAACAAATACGTATCGTTTAATTTTTTGCCTGATACACCATTTCGGAATACGTTTCACGATTTTTACATCACACCACCGGGAACAGAACATTCAATTTTCTGAAGATTATAGTTTATCGTTTACGGTTTAGAAATTTAATGTTTATCGTTTAAATTTTAAAAGTTAAAACTTTAACGTTGAGGTTGTGAATCTTGTGAGCATTGTTAAACCTAGCCGGCGAGCCGCTTGTAAGTCCACTGTGTTAACAGTTAACTTTTCACCGTGCGGCGTGAATAGACCAGCACTCTCTGCGTTCAGTTTTAACATTCCGAGTTTGAACTTTGCTGCATGAGCATTGTCCGTTGTCCACTGTTATATTCCCTCTGCGAGTTTGCTGCTTGAGCCTCGGGCGTTGTCTACTGTCCAGACTCCAGTGTCAGTGTTTTCTGCTTGAGCCGCGGGCGTTCAACGTTGTCTACTGTCCAGTGTCAGTGTTTTCTGCTTGAGCCGCGGGCGTTGTCTACTGTCAGTGATTTCTGCAAGTTTGCTGCGGGGCTCCAGCGTTCAAAGGCACCAGCCTCCAGGTTTGTGCCATTTTTATTATTTAAATTTTAATTAAAATGGCTTGTAACACATTTTTATTATTTCCTGTCCTGTAATAGGTCCAACACATAATGTAATGTTAAAATTTATAACACTGTAACAATGCAAATAAAATTGCAGATTGACAAAGGGATGAACAAGTATAACATTTCAACTGAAAATCAACTTCCACAAATTATTATTTATATTCAAATCAGGGGCCATTCTGCAATACGGAGGAATCCTCTGTATGCAGTAAAAGGCATTTAAATATTATGATGCAAATTCAGATTGACAAGGCAATGAACAAGTTTAAACTTTAATTACATAAATATTAAATATACAATGCAACTGCCATGTTGTAGTCTGTAGATGCTCAAGGGAATAAAGGCCGAAACTTCCAAGTTCAAGATGATCCAAGACCAAAACATAACTAGCCACTTGAGCAGGGCATTATGCTTTGGTGTATAATGCCAAGACACCTGACCAGTCACCAGGGTATTTACTATTCACAAGAGCAGAACTTGAATGTTTTTTCAACGATAGTCTTCCACTGTCCACAGTGTTACAATATTATATATATATATTTAGTTCCTTTTCTTGTAGACATGTTGGAACAAAATATATATTATATATATGTAAAAAAACAACAGATATGTTTTTTATTTCATCAAACAGAGGCTGTAGCCTGTAGCCTGTAGGCTGTAACAAGTAAATTTAAAGCAAGTTCCCCTGTTATCCATTTTATCATGATTCATATAGTCTCCAAAAATTTGCACTTTTGGAACAGTGGAACTCCTTTTCAGCTGCCAAGATAAGAAGGAGCTTTAGGGCCATAAATTTGAAGTTGTTGTTTTGTGCCCTTACCCAATTCAGCTTAAAACTTTTAAGGTCACTATCCAGTGTCAATTGCATATAGGTCAAGTTCAGCTGTATGCTTGTTCACAGTGACTTGTAAGTTGTCACTAGTCAACTGGGTCACTTAGTCACTATCATTAATTACTGAAGGGACCAACCATACTATTCTTGTGCAACATATTATGTTCACTGTTCAGTGACCAGTCACAATTTTCAAGTCATTGTTACCGAAATATCCCACAAGTGTACTGTCCAACATGATTACTTCAGGTCACCATACACTGTCTCTGTCACTGTTGTCACATTTCATGGTTACTGCTCAGTGCTAAATTCATTGTATATCAAAGGTTGTTGTGTATCAATTGGATGTGTATTTACTTAGCTATTACTTGCAAGTTGCCATAGCTCAAAATTCAAATATTTAATTTATAAAACAGAGTTCTCAAATTTCAATCCTGATTTAACAATTTCGATCTTTTAAATTTTAATATTTGTCGATTTTATTTTGCAGTGTCATAATCATTTACATCATCATTATCAATCATGACAACTTTAAGCTCAGTTATTCGTGAGGCAGAGGAAGTGGATCATGAAATTGAATTTGCCCATAAAGTTGATCCAAAGTCACCACTTTGGAAATATGTAACTCCTGTTGGAAAGATCCAAGGAGGGGGGGCATTGGCATGGGTTGTTCGATTATGTAGTGGACCACCTAAAGAGAATGGAACAAATGGAGGTGGTTTAAGCAAGGCAAAAATTGCAAAGTATCAGAGAGAACAAAACGAGGCGGATGCTAAAGCAAATGAGACAAATCCTACCTCTCAATTAAAACGCCCAACAAGGTTGGGAGCATCTTCATCAAAACCTCCACTTCATTCTCATGGACTTGTTGGGTCAAAACGGTCTAATTTGGGGCCGCTTGAAAGGAGTTTTAATAATGATGCTCGAGAGATAGCAAATGCAGCTATAGGTCAATGCATTTATGCAAATGGCCTTCCTTTTAACCTTGTGCGATCTCCTTACTGGGCAAAGATGATAAAAGCAGTGAATGAAGCCCCAAAGGGGTTCCAAAGCCCTGGATATGAGAAGGTACGCACCACAATGTTGAGCGCTGAAAAATTAGATTTGGAGGCTAAATTAAGCCCCATTCGTAATTCATGGCGCATTTCAGGGGTGTCCATCATTTCTGATGGATGGAAAGATCAAAGGAATAGGCCTTTGATCAATGTGATTGCTCAAAGCCCAAAGGGGTCAATGTTTTTGAAGGCAGTGGACTGTGAGGGGAAGCTAAAAGATTCTCAATTCATTGCTGACATCTTGATTGAAGCAATTGAATTGGTGGGGCCAGAAAATGTTGTACAGGTAATAACCGACAATGCAACGGTGTGTAGAGCAGCAGGCCTAATTATTGAAGGCAAATATCAACACATATTTTGGACCCCTTGTGCTGTACATTCATTGAACCTCATGTTGAGCAAGATGGGGAAGCAAATTGAGTGGATTCGTGTTATTTTTGAAGAGGCAAAAGAAATTCAAGCATTCATCACAAACCACCACATGTCCCAAGGCATCTACAGGGAATTTGCGAAGTTGGAGCTCCTTAAGGTACCTAAAATTTAAAGTTTATTTCTATAGTCTAAATTAAAATATGTAAATTGGATTCTCAAAGACTCAAATGTTATCATTCATGATTCGTGAATCATAATAGTTAATAACATCAAATTATTATTTTTAATTTATTGAAACATTAATAATTGACAATTTGGCACTTGCAGGTTGCCGAGACTCGATTTGCTTCTCACATCATAGTCTTAACAAGGCTTATGCAGGTGAAAGATGCATTACAATCAATGGTATGCAGTTCTCTTTGGAATCAATGGAGGCAATCCCAAAGTGATAGAGCACAAGCAGTAAAAAAGCTGGTTGTTGATGATGAATGGTGGGATAAGGTGGAGTATCTTTTGGCATTTACTAAGCCAATTGTGGATTTGCTCCGTATGTTTGATACAGATGTGCCTAATTTGGGAGAGGTGTATGAGGGCATTGATTCCATGATAGAGAAGATAAGGATGGTTATAAATGCCAAGGAGAATGACCCAGGTGAAATCTTTTAGAGAGAAGTAAAAGATATATTGACCAAAAGGTGGAACAAGATGACCACTCCATTGCACCTTTTGGCCTATGCAGTGAATCCAAAATATTATGCTGCAGAGTTGCTAAGTGATCCAGAAAGAATTGCACCAAGCAAAGACCCAGAAGTCTCCCAAGGATTTAAAAAAGCTTTTAGAAAGCTTTTTGTAGATCCTGAAATTGGGCTTCGGATTCGTTCAGAGTTTGCTCATTTTGTAGGATTAGAGGGTTGGGGTTCTGATATTGATTGTATGCGGGACAAGATGGCAATGAGTCCAATTGAATGGTGGAACTACTATGGTGGGGAACTTCCACATATTCAAAAATTGGCCATCATGATCTTGTCACAGGTTGCTAGTTCCTCTTCAGCAGAAAGGAACTGGAGTACATATGGCTTTATCCATTCGGTGAAGCGAAACAGGTTGGGCTCTAAGAAGGCTGAGGAACTAGTGTATGTTCATTCAAACCTTCGCCTTCTATCACACAAGAGAGATGAATACAAATTTGGGGCCGCCAAATTATGAGATGTGGAACCAGAGTTGCCTGACTTGGATATGACGTTGCATGCCAGGTCTCATTTGACTTTGTTTGATGCGGAGTCACCAATTGGTGGATCTTCGAGTGGACATGGCAGTAATGTTCCCACTTCTGGTTCAACTTCTAGAGAGGATGTGGAACCTCTTACTGACAAGGATGAACTTGAGAACATATTTGATGATATGTAAATGTAATTTATGATGGTGTTTTAACTTTTAAACTTTTGAACAACCATATGAATTATGAACATGGAATAATGATAGTACTAAGTAGACTGCAAGTCTGCAACTCATGAGTCATAGTTCATTTTGTACTTTGTAGTATGTTAACTCATAGTTCATTTTGTACTTTGTAGTATGTTCATTGTCATGTAGTGTGCACTATGCATTATTAATTTTGGTGATGATGTTGTAAGTTGTATCATGTTGATGATTGAACAATGAAATTTGAAAATTGAAACAGAAACTTAATGATATGTTCATTGTTCAATGATTGAATCATGAATGTTAGAATAATCATTAATGATGATGACAATGTTTAAACTTTAAACTTTATATATGCTATTATGCTGAATAATGAATTGATCATGATGATGATGGATTATGTATTTTTAGATATAATATAGATTGAAAGATTCTAAATCTAAAAGATGAATGAGAATATTTTGTTTTATATATATATATATATATATATATTTTTTTTTTAAATATATATATGTGTGCCGTTTCCTGCCGTATCGTATCCAGATTTTTTGAAAATTTGCCGTATCCGTTTCCAACCCCATATCCGTATCCGTTCCCGTATCCGTTTCCGTGCAACTTAGGATTTTTCGGACAAATGTCCTCGGAAAAACCCAATGCGGGAAAACTGGTGCAACAACTATTGAGGGTTTTTATTATTAAGATTTTTGAATACAAACTAGGGTGCCATAAACGGCTCACCCAACAGAGAATTTCCTTGGCAGAAGTACCTCTATTCGGAGACAGATATTATGGTTGATCCAGCGTCGGAATGACGAGCCCCACAGGTGCCTACGCAGTCCCCAACAAGCTCTGCGTGGAACTGCATCACCCTTCTTCGATCTGCTGTAATTGAGCCTGATCTGCCCCATAGAAACCCCATCGCTGCAGCTTTTTGCTCTGCGTCACCTCCTCTTGGATTGCGTCACCCCTCTGGGCTTGCATCAGCCTTTGCGTCAGCTTCGCATGAGCCCAACTGGGTCTGTGTCACCCTCTCAAGGGCTGCGCTGTCTCTCCTGGGTAGATTTGCCTCTCTGCAACTGTATTCTCAGCCTTGGATTCGAAATCCCACTGCCTGCCCCTCATTGCACTGCAAGCTCAGTCTGAAATTCTCAGCAAACTGCGCCCCATAATTTCAACTTCTTTCAAGTGCTGCTACTCTTTGTGCGTGTTCTCCAACTGACCCCAAGCCTTTCTTTAATACTTTTTCCAGTTGACGAATCAACAACTGTGATCTAATCTCTAATCGACGGCTAAGATTAGAAAAGACTTGATCCTCGTCACTTAGAACATTCTCACCCACATGTTTAAATTAATTCACTTTAATTATTTAATTTCCCTAAGTTAGACTTAGGGTCTTCATTAAAATAATTAATTATTTGAATAATTTAAGCTCTGGGTGGAATTTCTCCAAATGATTTCTGGGTCTTGGAGATCTCATGTGTTCTAGCCCCTCCACAAAGTTTCAGTGCTAGAGCACATCCGATGCTACCCAAAAAATCAACACTCCCTCTTAGCGAGGAATGTGCTCTAGCAACACTTCAACCTAAAGCATCACCTTGATCCACGACATCGGTCCTCTGCGCTACTAATGCTCAACCTGCTGCCCCTCATCCACTGCGCTGCTAATGCTCGACCTGCTGCCCCTCATCCACTTCGCTATTGCCGATGTCACTGCCACTAACACTGCCTCATCTGTACTGCAGCGCCCTCTCAAATGCTGCATCATGCTGCCTATAGCACTGCCACTACTAACTGTCGCACTGCAACCTAGTTGCTGAGAAGTAAGCAACTGAAACATCCCAAAGACTTGACATACAAGTCAGTCTCCATGCACCTCGATACTGAAACACCCTTTGCTGCTAATCTGCGCTGACCCTCTAGAGCTCTGCGCTGTTGCTGCTCTGCACTGCGTGAGCACTGCTTCTGCGCTGTTGAAATCCCATCAACCTCTGTGCTGCTGCTGCCTCTGCTCTGCGTTGCTTAAGATTTCAATATCCTAGCTCTGCCAATGCTGCTCCAATATCCTCTGCACCAACTCACTCCAATCATCCTGCTACTATCATTAAGGGCTCCCGTAGCTCGTATGTGATCCAAGAGTTTGAGATATTGATCCTGCCCTTCCAGTGTAGTTTGAAAGAACTACAGATCAATGTCGCCGCACCTCTTCTCTCGAGGCACATGAGCACTCATGGCAACATCGTCATCAATCCCATCATCATCCTTCGCTGCAACAACCTTCGAATCAGATTCTTCCTTTCCCTCCTTTTTAATAGGGCATGTTGTGGTGAAATGTCCTAATTCACCACACTTGAAGCATCTGACCTTCAAAAGGTCGTTCTTCTTCCGCTGCTGTCCATGTTGTCCCTTAGATGCGAGAGCCGCATCATCGTCCTCCTTGATCTTGATCCCTTCACTGCTGATGCCCGCCTTGGTCATCCTCCTGATCTCTTCTTATCGAAGAGCTACCCACATGTTTTCCCAACTCGGAAGTACTGCTCTTCTCTGCATTGCAAGTTCACTCTGAAATTCTCAGCAAATCGCGCCCCAAAATTTCGACTTAGCTCAAGTGCTACTACTCTCTCTGTGTGTTCTCCAACTGACCCTAAAGCCTTCCTTTAATACTTTTCCAGTTGACGAATCAACGACCATGATCTAATCTCTAATCGACTGTTAAGATTAGAAAAGACTTGATCCTTGTCACTTAGAACATTCTCACCCACATGTTTAAATTAATTCACTTTAATTATTTAATTTCACTAAGTTAGACTTTGGGTCTCCATTAAAATAATTAATTATTTGAATAACTAAAGCTTCGGGTGGAATTTCTCCAAACGATTTCTAGGTCTTGGAGATCTCATGTGTTCTAGCCCCTCCACAAAGTTTTGAAGCTAGAGCACATCCGATGCTACCCAAAAAATCAACAATTGGAAGAAACCCTACTCCAAAAAAATATGCAGATGGTGTCAAGAATGCAAGAGAATAAATTTGGCCGAAGGATTTTAAGGCAAAATGACCTTAGAAGTACATCAAGGTAATACTCTGCAGAAGGTATCAAAGATGTAAGAAGTAATGGATATCATCAAAGAATCCCAAGGCAAAAAGACTTCAGAAGTACATCATCAAAGAATCCAAGGCAAAAAGACTTCAGAAGTACATCAGGACAATCTCTCCCAGGTACCAAAGTATATTTTTTGGTTATTGCAATTCTTGTACAAACTTTGGGCATATGGCGAAGGATTGTAGGGAATACCACAAGGACAAATATAATGGTCCCCATAAGCTCCCTAGAAGCAACTATGCAAGAAGAAGTCATGATTCCTCATTCATGAACAAGATGGAATGCTTCAAATATCATAAAATTGGACATATGGCTCGTGATTGTAATTTGACTTGGGTTCCTAAACAAGCTAAAACCATGACTACCAAGCCAGAAAATAAAGTTACACAAGTATGGAGAAGGAAGCAAATTGGATCAGAAAGTCTCTTGAACACTCAAGCCAACAAAACATGTTGATTTGATGAAGAAAGAAAGTTACACAAGTATGGAGAAGGAAGCAAATTGGATCAGAAAGTCTCTTGAACACTCGAGCCAACAACACATGTTAATTTGATGAAGACATCTTTGGCATATATGATATTCCAAGTTTTGATGATGAAACTCTGCCAAAAAGGAGACCATGCAGACTGTTAGGGGGAACTTATGATTCTAAACAATTCTTGCAGAAGCTATCCAAGAAGAGCCCTATGAAACCCTTGATGAGTCACACATGGACAATCTTGATAGATCATCTCTCGGGAGTAACTCCATTAAGGAAAATCATGAAATTGTGAAGATTTCTTCCACTTGATAACAAGGTAGCAATCTTTCTTCTTTAAAGCAAAAAGAAGAGCTAGAGGAGTTTATGCAGGCAGGATTGTCGGTTGATCATCTAACTCATCCATTTCCATGAAAGCATGCAAAGGCTTAAGGGGAGCAAGTTCATCGAAGCAAGAGCACCATGACTGCAGGAGCAACATATTTATGAAGAACTACCATTGATGGAGAAAATACGATGAAGAGAAGCAGCGTGTTAGGGGGAGTACTTGGGCACCCCATTTGCCATTGATTTCAAAGGGGGAGAAATTGTTGAAAGGGAAAGAATATTGCCATCAATGACAAAGCGGGAGACTGTTGGTCAAGGTTGTCATTGATGTCAATATGGCATTGCTGAAGATGGAAAATATTCTTGTGATGCATTACTCTTTCGTGATGTTTCCCTAACCTAATTATTTAATGACAAGTCTAGCTCTTATTGAAGACAGTGGAAGCCCTAGGTTGATGGAGTCTTGTATCTCTAACCCTTATTAATAAACCCTAGTCAATGCCTAATCTTGCCACAAAACCCTATCAATATATCTTTATCCATATAATGGAAAGATAGACTTTATAATAAGATACATCGATATACATTTGTCATCACCCCAGATTTGTAGCATTAACACAATTTTGTAGCTCTGGATAGTCAACATAAAACTCGGACTTGTGGCTAGTTGCTACACAATAATGACTGTGTGGACAGTGTTCTAGTGCAGCTTTAGAACTCGTATTTCTAACAGCTTGAAGGAGGGACTGAAAGGCTTGGTGTAGTAATACCTTGAAAACAGTTTTCCTGAAGCTCGGACCCGTGAGCATTCTGTCAGAGACTTCAGATTAGTTTGATATACCTCTGTCTAGCAACCTGTGGAACAAACCTCAGACTTGTGAAAGCTTCAGAAGACTCAGACCTCTGGTGTACACTGCCACTTATCTATTGAAAATTCAGAACAAAGGACAATAGTTTGTGGACCTGTGGCATAAAGATTCGACCTGTGATACCTTTGGTGTTCAGATTTGTGACAGACTTGTAGACCTTCTTCACACAGCCTTGCAAATGAACAAAAATTGTTGAAGACGATGTTTTGTATTTAGGCATCTTTTGAGGCAAATTATTGGACTCTTTTGAAGTTATTTGTGACCCTCTCTTCCAGCCTCTTTAGAGCAGACTTGGAGCAGCTATTAAGTGTCTTTTGAAAGTAGTTCTAAAGGGTGTGTTTTGAAGGTGTCTAAACCTATATTTGAAGGAGTTTTATTTATTTGAAACAGTGTTGGAGACCTATAGTTGTGAACCTTGGAGGCTTGTGCAAGTTGAAGAACTTGTAGACCTTGAACAATGGAACATTTGGGGATTTGCACAAGAGAAGTATTGGATTTTGAAGAACACCTCGAGAATCCCATTGAAGACTCTCTTGATGAAGCCCATTAAAGACACTCCTGGAGAAATCTGTTGAAGTCACGCTTGGAAAAGCTTATTGAAGCCCTCATGATGTGACCTTGGAGATTTTGTTTGGGTGACATGAAGAGCTGTGGAGACACCTTCATGTGAAGACAAAGTTGTCTTTGTTGAGTTGACAACCTTAGGGATAGTTTGAGGGCAGTGTTGAAGGTGAAGAGATTGACAGGGCTCATTTAAGAAGATATGAGGAGTTGTGAAGAAACATAAACTTAACTTGACAAATTGAAGCTGTGGGTTGGAGCCCTAGAGGATAAGAGTCCTCGAGAAGACTAGGTTGGTGCCTGTACCAGTGTTAGGGTTGGAGCTTTGGAATATAGGGTCTGAGCCCTAGAGGTCAGAGCCTCGTGAAGTCCAAGTCAGTGCTTGGCAAAGTACAGGTTGGTGCTTGGAAGGATTGAAGATTAGAGTCTTCATCTAGGGTTGGATCCCTACACTATATTGTATTGGATTTATTGTAAAGAAGAGATTAATAAAAGCATTTATTCTTATTGTTCATTTTGTGATTTAATTATAAGAGATATAACTGGTACAAATAACAATTGAAAGAAACACTGATTCACCCCCCTCTTAGTATTTCCAACAGAAGAGGATCGATATTCTTTGAGGATTCAGGTTTGGATTTCCAAGATAAGAATAGTCCTGAAAGGACATACCTTGAGAACATCCGAGTGGGGTATGTGCCTTGTATAGAGGTAGTGTGGTATGACACGTAAAGCCTCACAACATAATGCTCTCGAATAAAGTTGAGCTTTTCTAGTTAGGCCTCAAAGACAATGCTGGTCATAATATTGATGCTTACAGTTTGGATTATCAATCTGACTCTTCTTATGATAACTCTTTATTTTGAGAATGATGTTGTTCTGGTTGTACAATTATGAATACCTCCCTAGTTAAGAGGGAGTGTTGGAAATGTAACTAGTTTCGGTCTTCATTATTGTTGTTGTACTCATTTCAAAATGTATCTTATGTAACAAACAAAAGCAGAAAATAAAAAGTTATTATTATAAAGCATGGGTTTCATGCTCTTTATTGATGGTCTTCTAGGTTCTTCGTGCTTCTATGGTTTGTTAGGTGATAGGATATATTGTCATGAGTCAAGAGAGTCAACATCATGTATATAAGACCCTTCTGGGAAAAATATATCTTATAAAAGAATTTATTCGAGTCTAGAAAGTCTTGGAAACCTGCAAAGTACAAGTTGGGCCTAAAAGTTTCATGTTGGCCCAAAGGAGGGAATTCAACCCCTTGGAAAGGCTATGTAAAGGAGCAGTTCGACCTCATTTGACAGTGATTGATCAAAAAGTTTGATCTCTATTGAAAAGGTTCAATCTACAACTAGAAGTGATAAGGAAGGTTGAAAAGAAATACCGATTCACCCCCCTCTCAGTATTTCCAACAGAAGAGGATCGATATTCTTTGAGGATTCAGGTTTGGAATTCCAAGATATGAATAGTCCTGAAAGGACATACCTTGAGAACACCCGGGTGGGGTAAGTGCCTTGTATAGAGGTAGTGTCGTATCACATGTAAATCCTCCCAACATAATGCTCGCGAATAAAGTTGAGCTTGTCTAGTTAAGCCTCAAATGTTGAGTTTTTTGAGTGTTGGGGTAGCATCAGATGTGCTCTAGCTCCCAAAATTTGTGGAGGGACTAGAGTACATGAGATCTCCAAGACCCAGAAAGGGATTTGGGAAATTCCATCCAGTTTGGGAGATAATTAATTAATTAATTAATATTTTTAATTAAGGACCCTAAGTCTAACTTAGGAAAATTAAAATATTAAAGGTAATTAATTTAAAGATGTGATGTAAATGACTCAAGTCACACGGATCAAGTTTTCTTTTAACCTTAGCCATCAATTCGAGATTAGATCATGACCGTTGGTTTCCCAACGAGAAAGTATAAAGGAAAGGCTTGGGGTCAGTTGGAGGAGACACACACGGAGGCCGAACACTGAGACTAAGTTGAAATTCTAGGGCGAGGTTGCTAAGAATTTTCAGAAGTGTTTCAGCTACAGCAAGGGGTAGTATTGGCTAAGGGGATGGTCAGATCCCAGAGCCAAGAATCAGCAAGAGGCAGAGAGGCAGCAACTAGGAGCAGTGCAGAAAGCAGGGGCAACAATAGCAACTACGCAATGCAGAGGGCTTCAGCCGCCATGCAGGTGCTATGCAGGCCTAGAAAGGGCAGCGCTGAGCCGGTAGGAGGCCCCCAGGGTTACACAAAGGTCATCCAGGGCAGCGTAGGGACTGCGTCACCCAGTGTGGGGTTACGCAGCCTTCTCCATGCCAACGTAGAGGCACACAGAGGCTAGTAGGGCTGACGCAGGCAGCTTCAAGGGCAGCACTGGGGTTTCTAGAGGCAGAAAGTGGTTGAGTTCTGTAAATCTCGTTTGAGGGTGTGAATCAGGCAGATTTTCCGTCCTCGGAACAACAGGCATTGCTGCAGATCTATTTTTCTCTGTCGGGTTAACTAGTAAGGTGACCAGATTTGTTGTATCCAGAAACTACTTAATAATATAAACCCTCCAGCAGCCAGAAGACCGGTTTTCCCGCATTGGGTTTTTCCGGGGACAGTTGTCTAGAAAATCTTGTGTGTCACTTTTTGTATGTGCATGTATTTTTTGATTAGATCTGAATCGGTGAAGAATTGTTATGTGTTTACGTGTTTACTTCGATGTTAATCTGAATTTTCAGCATTAATAACTTGATTAAGTAGGAGAAGTATAGCTAGATCTAACAGTAGGGTTTTTGCATAAAGTAATATTCATAAATTTCACATGGTATCATAGCGATTGTAGATCTAGCAGGATCACTAGCAGAAGACTGAAGAATCCTTGCTGCAAAAAGCAACAAAGAAAGCAGCAACAGCCGCAGAAAGTCGGACCAGAAGGGACAACGCAACAACAGAGGGCCAGAGTGACACAGAGGCCAACAAGGGTGACACATTTATGAAGCCGTTGCTGATTCAGAGTGCCGAAAGCAGTGCTGTAGAACTTAAGTAGTTGCCGGTGGGGTCAAATTTCTGAAGTTGCAGAAATTGACCTAAGCACTAGTTGACAAAGAGCGAGAGGAAAATCAGCTTCTCAGAGGGTTTCTAGCCAAACAAATTTTCAAATCTGTCAGAGTATCAAAGAGAGCTGATTTGTTTTTGATTTGGCAGATTTCCAAGAGGAAGTCAGTTGTCAAAAGGAGCAGAGGGTGACTGTTTTGCCAAGGACCCTAGATCTAAGTCTCTAGCATAGAGAGGAGGAGTTTCGACAGATTTGCTGAGCAGATGGCACCTCACGGACTACGTGATCAGGATAGGTTAGACGGTTTGTCCAACTTTGCAGTCTGGAAGGCCAGAATCCTGGTAGTCATGGAGGCATATGGTCTGAGGGACCATGCAGAAAGAGTCCTGGCCACGCTAACCGATGTTGTTCTCCTAGCGAAGCATGAGGAAGCTACGGCACATGCCAAACGCTTCAAAATGGATGGGGTTAAGGATCATATAGTTCCACACATAGCCGACAAGAAAACGACTCATGAGATGTGGAAAGCCTTAACTGGCCTATATAAGGGAAGATCCGTCCAAAGGAGAATGCTTTTGGAGAACCAGATGCGGTTATTCATGATGGCCAAGGGAGAAGAAATCGAGCCCTCCCTTTTCAGACTACAAGCGATCAGAGATCAGTTTTCTGCCATGGGAGCAAAGGTGGAGGATGATGTGATGGTGAGGACTGCACTCAATGCAGTCACAGAGGACTGGGAAACTTTTGTCCAAAGTATTTTGGGCACAGCGGGCATTCCCAATTGGGACAGTATGTGGGCGATCCTACGTTAAGAAGAACTCCATCGGTTCACCAAGAGACAATACATCATGAGATCTAGTAAGGTGAAGAAGGAAGAGGAAGAAGATGTAGCCTTGGCATCAAAGAGGCAACAAGAGAAGAAGCGTGATCTATCCAAGATCAAGTGTTTCCAGTGCGATGAACTAGGACATTTCGATAGCAATTGTCCTAAGAAGAAGAAGGACAAGGAAGCTTCTACTTCCAAGGTTGCTGTGGCAGACGATGGTTCTGAAGATGACGCTCATGAACCATGAAAGTGGGGTGACATGGATCTGTAGAGCAACTACAGAGTCGTGGCGGGTTCCTTGAGTAGCTCAGCTCTTGGATCACATCTGTGCGACAGGAGCCTTTAGACAATAGCGGGACAAGTGGAGCAGTTGGTGCAAAGAATCACAGATGGAGCAGAGGCAGAGCTGAAGGCTGAAGGGAGCAGCGCAGTGCAGATGTAGCAACAACGTGGCAGGGTAGCGTAGAGGAGCTGACGTGACTTCAACAACGTAGTGCAGGTTGAATTACGCAGAGTAGAGCTGCAACAATGTAGAGGCTTCAGGAGGACAACACATCACAGCAGTAGCGTAGGGGACTTCAACGCAGAGGCTGATGTGACTTCAGCAGTGCAGAGGAGGACTGCTTACGCAGTGCAAAGGAGGACTGCTTACGCAGTGCAGAGTTGTCGCTGTGCAACACCTGCAGATGTCAGCACAGAGCAACAACCTTTGGAGCTTCAGTGATGAGGATGCAACCCAACTGACTTGTCTGTCAAAGATTGGGCAGGAGTTTTAGTTGTTTCTCTCAGCAACTGAAGTTGCAGTGCAATAGTTGGCAGCACGATGCAGTAGATTGAGAGGGAGCTGCAGTACATATGTGGCAGTGACGGTGACGGTGGCAGCATCATGGGCAGCAGTACAAAATGGCTGC
Source organism: Pinus albicaulis (assembly GCA_034641835.2). Classification (NCBI taxonomy): domain Eukaryota; kingdom Viridiplantae; phylum Streptophyta; class Pinopsida; order Pinales; family Pinaceae; genus Pinus; species Pinus albicaulis. The sequence goes on from CM076582.1 coordinate 1,185,888,642, forward strand.
ATCAGCGTAGTGATGAAGGGCAACAGGTCCAACATCAGCGCAGAGACCCACACCAGAGATTAGTGCAGAGCTCCAGGGTGAAGCAGCGCTGTACTAGAGCACATTCCTCGCTAAGAGGGAGTGTTGAGTTTGAGTGTTGGAGTAGCATCAGATGTGCTCTAGGTCCCAAAATTTGTGCAGGGACTAGAGTACATGAGATCTCCAAGACCCAGAAAGGGATTTGGGAAATTCCATCCAGTTTGGGAGATAATTAATTAATTAACATATTTAATTAAGGACCCAAGTCTAACTTAGGAAAATTAATTTAAACATGTGATGGAAATGAATCAAGTCACACGGATCAAGCTTTCTTTTAATCGTAGCCATCGATTCAAGATTAGATCATGGTCGTTGGTTTCCCAACGAGAAAGTATAAAGGAGAGTCTTGGGGTCAGTTGGAGGACACACACATGGAGGTAGAGCACTGAGACTAAAGTTGAAATTCTAGGACAGGTTTGCTAAGAATTTTCAGGAGTGTTTCAACTGCAGCTAGGGGTAGTATTGGCTAAAGGGATGGTCTGATCCCAAAGCCAAGAATCAACAAGAGGCAGAAAAGCAGCAACCAGGAGCAACAAAGAGAAGCAGGGGCAGCAGCGACGCAGCGCAGAAGGCTTCAGCCGCTATGTAGGTGCTACGCAGGCCCAGAAAGGGTAGCGCTGAGCCAACAAGAGGCCCCCAGGGTTACGCAGAGGCCATCCAGGGCAGCATAGGGATTGCGTCACCCAGTGTGGGGTTACATAGTCCTCTCCAGGCCAGCGCAGAGGCACGCAGAGGATAGCAGGGCTGATGCAGTCAACTTCAAGGGCAGCGCTGAGGTTTCTAGAGGCAAAGAGTGGCTGAGTTCTGTAAATCTCGTTTGAGGGTGTGAATCAGTCAGATTTTCTGTCTCCGGAACAACATGTATTGCTGCAGATCTATTTTTCTCTGTCGGGTTAACTAGTAAGGTGCCCAGAGGCTAATGTGACTTCAGCAGTGCAGAGGAGGATTGCTTACGCAGTGCAGAGCTGTAGCTGTGCATCACCTCCAGATGTCAGCACAGAGCAGCAACCTATGGAGCTTCAGTGATGAGGATGCAACCCAACTAACTTGTCTGTCAAAGATTGGGCAAGAGTTTCAGTTGTGTCTCTCAGCAACTGAAGTTGCAGTGCAACAGTTGGCAGCATGATGTAGTAGATTGAGAGGGAGTTGCAGTACAGATGTGGCAGTGACGGTGGCAGTGTCATGGGCAACAGTACAAAATGGCAACATCAACGCAGTGATGAAGGGCAGCAGGTCCAACATTAGTGCATAGACCCACACCAGAGATCAGTGCAGAGCTTCGGGGTAAAGGAATGTTGTACTAGAGCACATTCCTCGCTAAGAGGGAGTGTTGAGTTTTTTGAGTGTTGGGGTAGCATCAAATGTGCTCTATCTCCCAAAATTTGTGGAGGGACTAGAGTACCTGAGATCTCCAAGACTTAGAAAGGGATTTGGGAAATTCCAACCAGTTTGGGTGATTAATTTAAACATGTGATGGAAATGAATCAAGTCACATGGATCAAGCTTTCTTTTAATCTTAGCCATCAATTCAAGATTAGATCATGGCCGTTGGTTTCCCAACGAGAAAGTATAAAGGAAAGGCTTGGGGTCTATTGGAGGACACACACACGAAGGCAGAGCACTGAGACTAAGCTGAAATTCTAGGGTGGGTTTGCTAAGAATTTTCAGGAGTGTTTCAACTGCAGTGAGGGATAGTATTGGCTAAGGGGATGGTCTGATCCTAAAGCCAAGAATCAACAAGAGGCGGAGAGGCAGCAACTAGGAGCAGCGCTGAGAAGTAGGGGCAGCAGCAGCAGCTACACAACGCAGAGGGCTTCAGTCGCTACGCAGGCCCAGAAAGGGCAGCGTTGAGCCAACAAGAGGCCCCCCAGGGTTACGCAGAGGCCATCCAGGGCAGCACAGGGACTGCGTCACCCAGCTTGGGGTTGCGCAGCCCTCTCCAGGCCAGCGTAGACGCACGCAGAGGCGAGCAGGGCTGATGCAGGCAGCTTCAAAGGCAATGCTGGGGTTTTTAGAGGCAGAAAATGGCTGAGTTTTGTAATTCTCATTTGAGGGCATGAATCAGTCAGATTTCTCGTCTCCGGAACAACAGGTATTGCTGTAGATCTATTTTTCTTTGTCGGGTTAACTAGTAAGGTGCCCATATTTTCTTTATTCAGAAACTACTTAATAATATAAACCCTCTAGCAACCAGAAGACCAATTTTTCCGCATTGGGTTTTTCCGGGGACAGTTGTCCAGAAAATTTTGTGTCACCTTGTCTGTGTGTATGTATTTTTTGCTTAGATCTGAATCGGTGAAGAACTGTTATGTGTTTACTTCGATGTTAATTTGAATTTTCAGCATTAATAACTTGATTAAGTAGGAGAAGTATAACCAGATCTAACAGTAGGGTTTCTGCATAAAGTAATATCCATAAATTTTCACATCAAAGACAATGCTAGTCATAATATTGATGCTTACAGTTTGGATTATCAATCTGACTCTTCTTATGATAACTCTTTAGTTTGAGAATGATGTTGTACTGGTTGTACAATTATGAATACGTCCCTAGTTAAGAGGGAGTGTTGGAAATGTAACTAGTTTCTGTCTTCATTATTGTTGTTGTACTCATTTCAATATGTATCTTATGTGATAAACAAAAGAAGAAAAGAAAAAGTTATTATTAAAAAGCATGGGTTTCATGCTCTTTATTGATGGTCTTCTAGGTAAAAGCACGTTCTTCGTGCTTCTAGGGTTTGTTAGGTGATACGATATATTGTCATGAGTCAAGAGAGTCAGCATCATGTTTATAAGACCCTCCAGGCAAAATATATCTCATAAAAGAATTTATTTTGAGTCTAGAAAGTCTTGGAATCCTGTAAAGTACAGGTTGGCCCTAAAAGCTTCAAGTCGGCTGAAAGGAGGGAATTCGACCCCTTGGAAAGGCTATATAAAGGAGCAGTTTGACCTCATTTGACAGTAATTGATCAGCAAGTTTGATCTCTATTGAAAAGGTTCAATCTACAACTAGAAGAGATAAGGAAGTTTGAGCGAAGGTCTATAAGGCAAAAGAAGTCAAATAAAACTTGTTTTTGGGCTCTATCTCTCTCACACATGCATAATTTTAGGGTTTCTACAGTTACAAAGGAGGCTGAAATTACAGGTCTGAGTTGTATAAGAGCGAAGTGTAGTATCTTGTTGCTGGAAGAAACAATACTCTATCTTGACCTCGTTGACCTTGGAGGAGCTGTCTTGGTCAAGGAAGGACTCAAGAAGAAGCTGGATTAGGGCTTTTGCAACAACTACAAGGTCAGAACTTGCAGGATGATGTTGCAAAATGAAATTTCAGGGAAGAGGCTATGGTCAAAGTTGCAATTAGAAGCTGGTTGATGCAGGATTGAGCTATGATAAATTGAAGGGCTGACTTGGTACTTAGAGGAGGACTTGGTCTAGGGTTTGGGTCATGCTGTCTAATATGAAGCAGATTCTATAAGAAGAGAAAAGTTTTCTGGGTTTTCCCCTTGGAGGAGTTTTTCCCTGGCTTGGAGCCTAACTTCTTGTGTTCACTATCTTTACTATTTTGTTCTTGATATTTGTTTGATGAAGAAGATCTAATAAAGAAACACAAGAAGAATAATAAAGTTCACAAACAAGTATTAAGGTTAAGGAAATTTGGAATTAATAGCTGCTTTACTATTTTGTTCTTGATATTTGTTTGATGAAGATCTAATAAAGAAACTCAAGAAGAATAATAAAGTTCACAAACACGTATTAAGGTTAAGGAAATTTGGAATTAATAGCTGCCACATTGCATTTTCCAACAAATGTTCCATCAGATCAATTGTTAAAAAACAACGAAAGAAAAAAACACAGGTTTTGTGTAGGTGTTTTCTATGGAATAAAAAACTATTTAGCATTTGCCATGAAAATTCATTCTACTAGGGAATGTGGGATGTTCTTGTTGTTGTTTCCGTAGGATATACAAACCCTACTTATCATGAGTTGAGAGGGACAATCCTTCAAAAGGAAAACGCTGATATCACTATTAGATTGGAGGAGTTTAAAAACTCGTGGGAAATTGAAGGATGCATGTTGTTGTCTAATAATTGGATGGATGGAAAGGGTAGAACCTTCCTACATTTCTTGGTTAATTGTCTTAGGGCAGGGGCTGTCATTCTAATCCCCGCCCAGTCCGTTCTAGCTGTCTCCCAACAAGTTGTGGGGGGTAGTCCCTATGGAATGAGGTGAAGGAAAACACGCAGATGAGTGGTCTAGCTATTTGGTTAATCTCAACAAGATTAATGATTAGATTAGATTTTTTAAGTATGATATCATTGCCTTATGGAGTTACAATTCTTGCTTAATGTAAATTAATGCCAAGTAACCGGATGGATACCTGCTACTTAGATGACTGACTAACTTATATGACGTGCGAGTCGTAGAATCTATGTGTGATACAATGTTCTTGGTTTTTTTTAATTATATGCCTAGTCTACGTGGAACCTCTCCCCTAATTGTTTTGAGAAATAGTCTTCAGAGTAGGTTGTGGGATGGAAGCCAACGGGAAGCAGTAAAAGAACTGATTAACGATACCTCCCCCTCCGTTCCAACCACCCAGTGCCTCCAGTGCTGCAGAGATTGTGGCTCTGATGACTGCAAGGGTGTTTACCACTAAGAAAAACTGAATCCCTCAAGTTAATTGGAAAAGAGTTTCCCTAGAAGTCTATTAACCTAGCTTATGCTAGGAGGTAAATTTCTTAATGCAACTTAGATCCTAGAATGCTTGTGCAAAATGGATTGAGTGAAGACTTCTTGAATTAAGATTGTTTATGTTATTTAAGTACTTAGTGTCAATTATCTTATTAACAAGAGTACCTGGCAATGATTAGGTAACAATCTTAAAACAAGATAGGTGCTTAAAGGTACATGACAACGATTAGGTAACAATCTTAAAGCAAGATAGGTGCTTAAAGGTACATGACAACGATTAGGTAACACTCTTAAAACAAGATAGTTGCTTAAAGGTACATGACAATGATTAGGTAACAATCTTAAAACAAGATAGGTGCTTAGAGATACAAGTGCCAATAGTCAAAAGATATTCCACAAGATGTTTAAAACAGATATCAACAATAGTTACTTGAGAGATGCCAATGAACAATGTTGAAATGCTCACTTAGAATGTTAACCAGCGAAACTTAAGATGCCAAATGCTTAAACAACTTAAGCCACCAATAAGATTCAAAGACTTGAGTGTGTTAAGTGCCAAGTTAACAAGCGCTAGATTCCAAAATCAACAAGAATACTTCAACAATTATTATTTCTAGGACAGCAGTAGGAAAATCAATTTAAACCATGAAACTTGCACAACATATGAAGCATGAAAATTTCCATTGACCAACAAATGTAAATTTATGTGTTTAGCTCATTTTATGATGATGTATTCAGTGATATATCAGATCTGAAACAACCTATTATAGTAGTGAACAAACCACAGATCAACAAGCTAATGATGCCAAAGTTAATGCCTAATATGTAAAAAACTAGAAAAAATTACGGAAAATGAAAAAAATCAATTTTTTGGGCCGTCTTTAGATACATGATTCAAAAATTGCAGATCTGATATGTTCAGTTATGCAGAAAATTTCAGCAAGCATAAATCTAGATCTAGGCTAGATCTAAGATGCCCAAATGGCAAAAATTAGGAAAATGAAAATTTTGCAATTTTGAACAATTTTGACCAATTTGTATGTGATTTTAGGGCCTAATTATCACTGCTGTAATAAAACAGAACTAAATTGAGGGTTTAGAGATCAAACCTTAGGCCCAAGGCCTTGTGGATGCACTTGCCCTAGTTGCCCAAAATTTTAGGATGAAGATGCCACTTGAAAATCAATATTTTAGGGACCACAAACCGACAAAACCACCAAGGAATCAATTTGGAAAACTTCATATATGGAACTGGGGCAAAACTAGGGCAAAAGGGCCAAGGAAGGCCAACACTAGGACTACCAAGGCTAGCCTTGATGGCCAAGGGGACTAGGATGACAGATCGGGGGTCAAAGAAGCAAGAGGAGGCCAAAAAGATGCAATGCTGGTGGTAGAGAGGCTCCGAAGGTTGAACTTTGGGGTTTTCAGGTCAATTTCGTGGCCATTTAAAAGGCCACGGCTAGCCCAAGGGGCAGCTATTAGAGTCAAGGGAGGGAAACTGTGTGGCCTAGGGCCCACGGCTAGGCCTTTAGGGCCTTAAAGCCCTAATGCTGGGCCTAGAAGGGGAGGCCGAGGCCTCTGAAGGCTACGAACTACCCTAAAAGGGCAGAAAAGGATGATGTAGCCTGTAGGGGAAGGAAGGTTGATGCTGGCCAAGGGAAGTAGGGCGTTGGCCCTCTAGGGGTTGGATCTAGGCCCGAGAAGTCTGGAAAATAAAACCCTTGCTTTAGATTTTTTTTTCTCTTCCGGATCGTGAATTTGCTGCAAAACCTTCAGTGGGTAGCCCTGCAAAATTTTCTAGAAGCTAGTTCTTGTTGAAGAATGTAACAATGTTCGGTCTTCATTATTAATGTATTTATCAAAAGAATTTATTATTATTATTAAATGACTTATTAAAGCATGGGTTTCATGCTTGGGTCATATTTAGATTAAGGTCCCAATTGTGGACTTCTAGGTTAGTTGTTACAGCTTTAAATTGATCCAATTTTTGGGCTTTTAAATCATGTAACATTAGGTTGTCAAAAGGCTCCTCCATCAAGTCATCTTCTTCAAGGTCATCATCCTCGGTCTCTTCAGCGAAATCCTCTCCAAAGACAACCTTCAAAGTCAACCTCTTCAAGTCGGCTCAAACAATGACACAACAATTCACATTGTCTTGTCGACTCAATAACTGTGTCAAACTACTATAAATATCCAACTCAGATTTCACATTTTATCTTAGATTTTCGGATCTCTCTGAAGTTTCAGATCACAGGAAGATAATATTGTTCAGATACCTTCAAGAACAATTCCGACATGGTGCAAATCTCTGCCTTGATACTCGGTGCTATGATGGTGCTATTCTCAGCTAGGATACTCGGTCTTATGATAAGGCTATCTCTGCCTATTATTACAGTTTCAGATATGGTGCTAATCTCTGCCTTAACGCTCGTTACTATGATGATGCTTGGTGATATGATGTTATGATTCTCGGTGCAGCTACAACAATGATGATCACATAAAAGATGGATTTCAGGGCTACTTCAGGAAGAAGATTTCAATGTCTCGATAATATTGTAGTCATAAGGATGCATTTTCGGTGCAAGAAAAGGAGATCTCGGTGTAAGGAGATCTTGGTGCTAACACACTGAAGGGATGACTTGATGAAGGAAGTCTATAGTCTAATGGTCTTGGTCGTGTCATCTTAAATCTAAGGAAGAATTTTGACTGGGTTTTCCCCAAAGAGTAGGGTTTTGCCCTGGCATGTGACTACATCTTGTGTCTTCTTCTGTTTGTTCATTGCCATAAAAAGATAAATTGAAAGAACAAATAATAATAACAAAACATCACAAGGTAATGTTATGATAAGAGATATTGTTTTACTTCCATCTCCTTAATTTCTCTAACATGGTATCGGAACTAAGGTCATGATCAATGGCAGTGAAAGGCTCTTGAATAACATAGATGGACACTTCTGAGTCAATGGATCACAATGAACTTAGTCTAGTCCTAAAATGCACCTTAAAGAAGTATGAGAACCTCACTTTAACAACATTCACAAAATCTCAGACAAAATTTCAGAGACAATTTAGATCTCGGATAAGAGTGATCTTTATCACAACATGGTCACAAGAATATAAACCACGATGCTGCATAGTTTGGTAGCAGACCTTATAATGGATACTACACATTTCAAGTATCATAGTTAAAACTCAGAAATAGAGTCTCGGTGATATGACAAGGTCTCATTACTACCACACCTTCGATAATATTACCACTGTGTCACAGTTTTGATAATACCACAGTCTCAACCTATGGTAATACTACAGTCTCGGCCTAACTTGGTGCCACCACAGTGAGAAGGGTCTCACTGATTTAGTGTCATCACAGTTCGTTGAGAAGGGTGCCATTTCAATTTGGTGGTATCAAATTGACGTTAGTACAAAGATAAGGTCTCAGTGACATGGAGAAAGTCTCGATTCCTCCATAGTAGCTCACAATAAATTACAAAAGTTTGGAAATTGCAGTGATATGGATAGGTCTCATCATAACAAGTTTTGGCTATGAACCCACAATCTAATAACCACAAGTTTTCGGTGATATACCTCAGTACAAAGAATTCAGTGCTATAGTATAAGCACTCTGTGTTATGCCACCTCTATCGTAATGTCAACACTGTCTCGATGCTTCCATAATACAATGAGCTCAATTTGGTGTATGCCATCACTAAAGGAATCCGAAGTCTATCCTATGAAGTTGACAGTGCTAGGAATCTACTAAGAAGAAAAGTCTCCCTAAAGATCTGAAGAAAAATCTCCCTAAAGATCTGAAGTACCAAGTAAGCTAAGTTGCACGAAACGGGGAAACGGAAACAAGTTTCCAAAATGGGGTATGGTACGAAACACGACCTCCCTAAATTTTGGAAACGGGGAAACACGATATATATATATATATATATATATATATATATATATATATTATTATTTATATTAGAATTTAGGACATTTAAGAAATGTTATGTGAAATCATAAAACATACATGATAAATTATAATTTATTACATTCAAAGCACAAACTATTACATCACATTTACTCATGAATGGTAACAGACACAATGAAAATAGCAATATTGGAATATCCAAAACCAACCTTTATTATATATAAAAATCTCAAAATCAACCTTTATTATATATATGAGGCTGCAAGTACAATAAAGAATATGAGGTTGCAAATACTATAAAGTCAAAAGACTAATACTCATTATCAGAATCCTCATAAAAAACAGCAGCAGAAGCATGCTCAACAGTGGATGGTGTAGCTGAAGAAGATGTTTGGCCAGTTCCACTTCTATGCTCTTGGTCCTCAATATTCATGGCAGCAAGAGAGAGCTCCAAATCAGGATTTTCTAGATCCACATCCCATTCTTTAAAAGGACCATTGCCATATTATGGACCCCTACTAGATGCAATGCGAAGGTTGGAGTGCACATAAGCAAGATCCTCTGCCTTCTGTGAGCCCAACCTGTTGCGCTTCACAGAATGAATAAAACCATAGGTGCTCGAATTCCTTTCTGCTGATAAAGAGCTTGCCACTTGTGAAAGGATGCAAATGGCAAGGTTTTGCAAGTGTACACCATTTGCTCCATGATAAATCCACCACCTAACTAGATTCATGGTGCTTCTCTTCCCCAAAGATGATATATCCTCCTCCAAAGATGATATATCTGAATAATCATCTATTCCTGCAGTAAAATTGGCAAATTCTTCCTTCATCTCCCTGTGTAGATGAGCTCATAAGGGCTTTTTTCCCCCATTAGCCACTTCTCTATCCTTATGGGTGCCTTCCTCTTCCCATTACTTTGAGCAATAAGCTCCTCATCATAAAATTTGGGGTTCAAGGCAAGTCCTAAAGTGTGCAATGGAGTGTTGAAATTGTTCCACCTATCAACAATGATTTTCTTGACTAATTCAACAAAACTATCATCTACAAACAAAAGCTGTGGAGACTCTTGTGAAATGATTTCCATAGTTTTCTCAACCATGGAATCCATACCATCATATACCTCTCCTAAGAAAGGTTAGTTAGTGTTAGCATCCCGAAGAAGCTCAAATGCAGGGGTTGTGAACATTAGCAAGAAATCTATCTTGCTCCACCAATCCTCATCAAGGCACAATCTACGCACCGTATATCCCCGCTCTGAATTTTCCTGTCTCCACCAGCCCAAAGTTGACTCACCACCATAGACACTAATGCTTGCTTAACCTCAACAAGGTGACACAACATTATGAAGTTTGAGGCATATTTTGTGTCAACAACTTTTAACAACTCCAATTTGGAGTACTCTCGAAATATTGCTTGAGATTGGTGGTGGTTGGTTATGAATTTAACAATCTCCCTTCCTTCCCCTGTGAGTTACTTTATCCATGAGACTTTATTGTTGAACTCCTCTAAGATTAGTTTCAGATTATGGACAATGCAGGGTGTCCAAAAGATGTGGTCATACCTCCCCTCAATAATTAAACCTGCAACTTTGCATATTGGTGCATTATCCGTGATAACTTGTTCAATAGATTTTATAATAACATCAACAATGAATTGTGCATCTTTTACATACCTCCCCTCAATAATTAAACCTGCAACTTTGCATATTGGTGCATTATCCATGATAACTTGTTCAATAGATTTTATAATAACATCAACAATGAATTGTGCATCTTTTACCTCTCTCGAGCAGTCTTCCGCCTTTAAAAACATTGCTCCTTTTGGTTAAGTGGCAATGATATTTATCAATGGTCTACGCCTTGTATTACTCCATCCATATGAGACTATGGTAACCCCAGAGCTACTCCAAGAAGAACAAATTGGTGATAAGACATCCTCCACAAGATCCTTCTCATTTTTGAGAAGCTGAGTTCTAACTTTCTCATAGTTGGGCCCCTTGTACCCTTGAGGAGCTTTGTTAACTGCCCTTATCATATCTTGCCAGTAAGGATAGCGAACGACATTGAATGGGATACCACATGCATAGATGTACCTAGCCACTCTGGAATCAACTTCTTCTCTTGCTTGCACATTCACCAATTTAGCAATTCTACTATCTTGAATTGTACCGGATGCCCCTCTGGATCGTGGTTGTTTTGGTTGTTGAGTGGCTCTCCTCTTCCTTGCTTTAGCTACAATCTTTGGCTCAATGTTTGCTGGAGCTTTAGTAGTAGCTTGACTAAGCTCATCATGCCTTCTTTTAATTCCATCCGCCTGATCTTACCCTCTTTGATATTCACTCCTCACCACGGGGTCTGATGTTTTTTTGCAACCTGCAATCCCCTGTCCTCCTCCATACAAAATATGTGTCTTCACTCTTGGGTAAGAGCCCTTGTAAGAATTACTGCAAAGATTACATCGCCATTCCCATGAGCCACCACCTCCACATCTCTGAAGCTTTTGAACATGCCTCCAAAGAGGATAATATTCAGCCCTTGGGTTGGACTTGGGGCTTGAACTTGAACCTTGGATGGAAGCCATTGCTGCAATTTTTTTTATTTTTTTATAATTTTTTTAATTTTTTTTTTAAATCTGTAAATAAAAAACGTTTTTCATAATTTTGGTAGCATAAACCTTCGAAAAATAGAAGAAACAATGGGAAAAAACCAAGAAATTGAATGCTTCTTACCCAGATTAATTTTGTGTAGCTGAAGCTACCCCAAAATGCCACAAAAAACAAGAGAAATATTGCTGTAGCTGAGTCAAAAACCAAGAATGCCATAGCTGGAAACTTCACACTCCAAATTTGCTTTTGAAATCTCTTTATCTTGTTGCTGAAATCTCCTTTGCTCACTGGTGAAAATGCCATAGCTCAAGCACTAATCCCTTCCCCTTTTCTCCTTGCTAAAATCGCCCTTCTCCAAGTGAAACGACTTGCTCAATTTGTGTGATGAGAGAATGAGGCGAGAGTATTTTTATAAGATGAGATAGCCATCTAGAAGCATCCAAAAGACACTTTCAACAATTAAAAAATAATAAAACACACGCAAACCAAAAAAAAGAAATGAAAAACAAGTTAAATTGATGGAAACACGGTCGTACGGCCTGGAAACGCGTTTCCGGCCATACTGGGCACGTTTCCCCAATGAGAAATGGCACAGTACAGCCGAAAACGTGTTTCCAGGCTGTATGGTACAGCGACACACGTTTCCGTTTTGCTTCTAGGCTGAAACGAGGGCTGGACCCATGTTTCCTACAACATAGCAAGTATTGATGCTACAAACTAAAGGTATGAAATCACAAGGTATGTATAAAAGCATTTGAATATCTATAATCCTTGTTTCTATCTAGTCTAAGGTCATAAATATACTATTAGAATCTTAATCCTTTCCATCTAGGATTTACAAAGTAATCTAGAAATAAAATAAATGTCTTGATTAAGTTGATCCTAGATATCGTAGAATTCCATACCTCATGATTGTATAAAAGATCTAACCTGAGAAAATTAAGTTATGCTCTTATCACATGGTTTTGCTTGAGAGTATGTATTGCAGGTATAGAAGACCATGACTTACACTTCTAATGATCAAGCAGTATGAAGGAAGGGATCACAAGAAGGTTTGTTGAGAAACAATGGTATGTCTTAAATTATAAAGCTTTGAGAATTGCAGTATGAAGGAAGGGATCACAAGAAGGTTTGTTGAGAAACAATGGTATGTCTTAAATTATAAAGCTTTGTTAAATTCTCTTTGGTAAATCCAATCCACATCACTAACTATTGTTATGTCTAGCTCTCTTGAATCTTAAAAGATTCTTGCTTGGGGCGATTCATCATCTGATGAATCTACCCACCTTATACATTTTTAATCGTCTCCATAAAAGGAACTCTAAAAGGTTCTTTGGAAACCCTATCTAAGGGTATAATGTGTGAAGCCCTAAACCTACTTAGGGACATTAATGAAGAAATGGCTATACTAACTAATATAATAATGATAATGTCGTGTTTGGGATTTTGATATGATCATAGAAGCTCTAACATATTAGGGTTGAAATGATGCTGTTTGAAATCTCGAACCTTTGAAGTCTTCATAGAACAAGTGTTTGCTTTGACATTGAACAGAAACCCTAAGTTTTAGTTAGGTCTACAAGCAAAATCCTTGTTATGAAAAGTCCTAGGAATGAAACCCTAGGTAGATGTTCTTTTGATTGAATCCCTAGCTTAGTCTAAGTCAATGTATGTCTGATATATTAAAATTGTCTAATCATATGATGTGCTTATGCATGATGGTAATCTCCTAGATATATGAGTTGACCAAATTTCTAATGGTCATAATTCCTAGGGTTTGGAAACAAGCCCTAGTCAAAGTTTAGAAGTTCTAGGATGATGATTGAAAAGTCTAGGGTTTATAAACTAAATCCTAGTAGTGGTTAGACTCTTTTGTATGTGTATTCATCTGAATTCATATAATGTTTGCTAATAATTTATAGATGGAAAATCTAGGGTTTACATCGAACCCTAGTAGAAGTCATTGATGATGTGTTTTGATTGAAATCTAGGGTTTACATCAAACCCTAGTAAAAGCTATTCAAGCTGAATTTGACTTGATTAAAGGAATTTAGGATTTATATAAATCTCTAGTAGGTAGTTTATCATATGGTTTTTGAAAGTTATCTAATCTTTTGTTATCTTGATTGCTGATATGATTTAGGGGTTGTATCAAACCTGGACTAGATGATTGAAGTATTGAAGTATAGTCTCTTGTTATGAAAAGTATAAATGCTTCCGCTACTATAAGGTTTTTGTTATGACTAACTTTATGCTTCTACAGAATTGGTTGTACTTGTTGTCTAAGTTATGCAGGTACATCATATTGGTAAAGAAATCCGTAAGAGAAGTTGATATGATCAGCATGATGAGAATGAAGGAAGCCATGAAAAATTCTCCAACACTGAAGAAGTTAATCTCCCTAGATTAAGAGGGAGCCTAGATAATATAAGAAGAGATTGTTATGGTTCTCTACTTCATGTGTCATGCACTAGACCAAGACTAACAGTCGTAAGTCTTAGTGAAAGCCATGAGTAAGAATCATAATCATGATTGGAGAATGTTTTGTTGAGATGTTGCTATAAGAAGGAAAGCAGGATCTGATTGAAGAATTTGTTGCTACATGAAAAGTAGGAAAAGGAATCTTCTTTCAAAGATTGAACTGATAGTCCTACTGAATTTAGTTGAAGAGCAACATCGAAACCCCGAAGGTTTGCTTTGACGATATACTTGAATGTGTATTTGCTGATTAGGGTTGTGTTTGTATAGGTGAATATCTGAAATGTTTTCATAACATGCTGGCTACCAATCGGTTTGATTGGGAGAGATTGGTTAAATCCTTGATTTGCTGGGTCAAGTGTGTCGAGGCTTTGTGAGTGAAACATTGTCTAGCAGGACATCTGGCTGGCACTTTGTGTTGATGTCTAGGTCCCGAAAAAGGGAGGGTGGTGTTAGTCATACCGTCATAGAGCTCTGACCTCGGATACACACCCAGATCCCTGGGTTGATGGTTAGTAAGTAACCCTGATGGTACTTAGAGAGGTTGAAGACTTTAGTCCATCTTAGTCCGACTTGGATAGATTGCCTTGGCCATGAATCTAGACCATGGCATTGCAGTGCCTAAATTGTAGAGTGACTAAATGGATAGATTTCCCTGGTCAAGAATCTAGTCCATCGCATTGCGGTGCCTAAACTTATTCATAGATAAAGTGAGATTTTCCATGTACTTCTTTTATAAATGAATACCTCCCTAGTTAAGAGGGAGTGTTGAAGAATGTAGCGAGGTTTGATCTTCATTATTAATGTATTTATCAAAATAATTTGGTTTCATGCTTGGGTCATATTTAGATGAAGGTCCCAATTGTGGACTTCTAGGTTAGTTGTTACAGATTTAAATTGATCCAATTTTTGGGATTTTAAATCAGGTAACATTAGGTTTCCAAAAGGCTCCTCCATCAAGTCATCTTCTTCAAGGTCATCATCCTCGGTCTCTTCAGCAAAATATTCTTCAAAGACAGCCTTCAACGTCAACCTCCTCAAGTCGGCCTCAAACTATCTTCAAGTCGGCTCAAACAGGGACACAACACTTCACATTGTCATGTCAGCTCAATAACTGTGGCAAACTATTATAAAAACCAACTCAGACTTCGCAATTTATCTCAGATTTTCGGATCTTTGAAGTTTCGGATCACAGGAAGATAATACAGTTTGGATACCTTCAAGAACAGTTCAAACATGGTGCAAATATCTGTCTTGATATTCGGTGCTATGATGGTGCTATTCTCAGCTAGGATACTTGGTGTTATGATAAGGCTATCTCTTCCTATTATTACAGTTTCGGATATGGTGCTAATCTCTGCCTTAACACTTGTTACTATGATGATGCTCGGTGCTATGATGCTATGATTCTCGGTGCAACTAGTACAATGATGATCACAAAAAAGATGGCTTTCAAGGCTACTTCAGGAAGAAGATTTCAATGTCTCGGTATTATTGCAGTCATAAGGATGAAGTTTCAGTGCAAGCAAAGGAGATCTCGGTGTAAGGAGATCTTGGTGCTAACACAGTGAAGGGATTACTTTATGGAGGAACTCTATAGTCTAAGGGTCTTGGTTGTCTCATTTTAAATCTATTGAAGGAAGAATTTTGACTGGGTTTTTCCCAAAGAGTGGGGTTTTTCCATGGCACATGCCTACATCTTGTGTCTTCTTCTATTTGTTCATTGACATTACTCTTGATGCTAAGAAAAGATAAATTGAAAGAACAAATAATAATAACAAAACATCACAAGATAATGTCATGATAAGAGAAATTGTTTTATTGCCATCTCCTTAATTTCTCTAATAGATCTTACCCTCAAGGGCCTAAATCTAACTCTACTTCCACTTGATCTCTTGATTCAACCTGCAAAAATGAAAATAAAACACCCAAACCCCAAATATATACAAAAATTCTTAAAACCCCAAAACCCAAGTTAGTAGAAATAATTTACAAATTATATTTACAAAATTATTTACAAGATCTACAAATATACAAGGGTTTTGAAAATTAAATTTTTGGGAAAAATATTTTTATGGCTTTTTCTTTGATGAATTGCTAAAAACACTTTAGAAACCCCAATGCACACTATAGCCTTAGCGAAGATTTAATCCACCACAAAAATATTTGGGATCCAAGCAAAATGATTCCTGCCTAAGTTTCTGAACTTGGAGGCCAATGAATGAAGTACCTGTAAACACTAGGTATTTATCTCAAAATAATTTGTTAGTCATATGGGGAATCAAACTACCTAAGATTAGCCCAAAACTCTATCAATAGCACGATTTTATTTCCATCTAATTAAAACAGATCTTACCATTATTTGGCATAGCATAGGAAGCCCGTAATTGGTACGTACCACAAATCAATAAGCATGGAACATCTTGATTTGCACCCCAAAGTCTTTATTATGATAGAAAAAATAGTTATCAGCAGGACAATAGTTTACAAAGATGCTTCAACAATAATTTTCTGCCCAGAGATCAACATGCTAGAGACTCAAATGACTCTCTCATTTATAGATGAATCCTCTAAGTGGAAAAATAACGACTAGTTGATAAATACTTGAAGATATTTTAATTTTAGTTGTTGATTTTTTTTATTTTTTTATTTTTGAGGAATTTTCGAATTTATCATTTAATTCCATTTTTATTAACTGAAAATTAATTATTTTAAGCTAATTTCTTCAAAAAATTGACTTTGACCTAACCACCAAGGTCCAAGGGTCCAATTTTTTTTGAAATATACAATATTCCCTTGGTGGAGGACCATAAAAAATTAATTCATTTAAAACCCACGAATTTTTTCACTTGGAGAATTAATTTTCCTAAGACAACTTAATTTGATTTTAATTAATTAATTTTCTGGCTTAGGATTTAATTTAATTTAATTTTGCCAGAAAATTTAATTAATTTACACGATGGGATTTAATATTTTTCCACCTTTTAATACATTATATTTTTACATTTACAACTCTCAAAGGGGGAATACACATTTGGCTTAGACCCTCAAGACACATACCCAATTATGCGACACAACATGATCTAGTAGGCCAAGTGATCTGTAATAAAATAATTTAACCAACTAGCTTAAATTATTCCCAAATTACATTTACATCAGATTCGACTAAAACACTAGGACTCACATCTAAGACTTCGACGAAGAATTCCACCCTAGTTTTTGGGTGAGGTTGGAGGGAAAAAACTTTGCCGACTATCCGTGTTTGGAAAAACCTCCTAGGATAAAACTTTACACCAAAATAATAGGCTGACCTAGGTTGTTGCATACATTCAAAGGTCTTACTAACATCATATACATTACATAATTTGCAGAATGGGTTTACAATGACACATAAATTGCTGATAGATGATCCGATCCTGTTGAAAAAATTGGTACCTCTGCTTTCTTGGAACTTGGACAAGTATGAGTGCAACAATGTGAATTGTTGGATGATTTCATTTGTGATATAGGTGTGTAGCATGTTGTGCAAGTCAAAACAAATAATTCTGCTTGGTATCCGCTAATTATGTGTCATCTAGTATCATGTTAATGAAGATGCACTCCACATTGTTTTGGGTTCCATGTGCCACATGTTGCATTGCTTTCATTCTTGAGGATATGGACAAAATTTACTATATCAAGGATGCAATTGAATTGATGCTGGCATCAGGGAATTTATATATAATCAAGTTTTAGTTCTTAGCCTAATGAGAAAATTCACAAGAAATAGTGAATTGTTGCATCCTACCATCACGTTTCCACCCAACTTGATTTATCTTAAGTCTCTCCTTGGTTTTATGTTAGAAGTGAGGAGGATGTTTATTTCAAATGAGTGGTATGCTAATATGTTTAGCAAGAAGTAGGAATAGCAAGCTTTCTAAACTAGTGTATCAAAATTCCTTTAGGAAGGATAAGAGAAGATAAGTTTATAAATGTCCAACAAATGGTCAAAAGTAGGTCAAGAAACGACTTAGCATGCAAGTGGTGATACCCAATGAGACTGTGAGGGCCACTCATATGAAAGAAATAGACAAAGATAATTTATAGATCTTAGCTGGACTATTTCAATGCTAAAATGAAATACAATATTCCAACATATAATACAAGGAAAAGAGTCTCAAGGCTCCAAGTGCCTATTGTCCAGTGAAGGAGGAAGGGGTGTCCTCCTTTGAGGTCAAATGTGAAACTCTCCTATCATTCAAGGGCATATAAAAGAATAATTGTGTATATGATTGGTTGGAAGAGATGGATCTAGTTTAGGGTATGTCTCTTTGTCTAGAAGAAGTGATTCGTTGTCAGAGTTGGGGAAGGAGGGATGCCTTGGATTTAGTATAAATTGTCTCGTGGGTCTCATTATCAAGGTTCAGATTAAACTTGGTGTTTGAAAAGTATAGGGGTTGAAATGGTGTTGCTCTTTGCCTATCTCTTGGTGCTGCTGTCCATTGGGAGTACCAGGAAGAAATATGTAATCCTTTGAGTAGTGTCTGATTGAGTGGGGGGTGTTAAGAATGTGCAATCTCAATTTGAGGGCCTCCCCTAAGTATAATGCTAGGTACTCTTAGTCTGGATATCTAAGAAGTGGACAGGGGGTTATTTGATTCTGAACATGCAATGGAACTAACCACATATCTCACAGTACTGGGGGCATTTAAATATAATGTGTTTCTTTGTTTGTCTCCTGTTTATCGCAGATCTGGCATAACCTCTCCCCTGAGCCCCTCACATGTTTTGATTCTGAGATTATAATTGAAGAGATGGGCCCCCCTATGTCAGGGAGCCTGACATTCTCTGATTCATCCCATGTATCCCTGGTTGGTAGCCCAATGGTTGGGAGCACTATTTTTTCTCACATCCACACGGGTTCATTTCCAAGGGACATGTTTTGCCTGTTGTGATAAGGCTTGAAGAGTAGGCATCCCCATCCATGGGACATCTCTGCTCTTTGCCAAGTCATAAGTTACTGGTATATCTGGCTTGCAGGCCATTGGATATACTCTTGATGTTATAGTGGCAGCCGGAAGATTTGATACTGGGCCTGGCCAAGATTACTCCAACATGTTACCAATTCACCATGGTTAAAAAAAAGTAAAAACAAGGCATTCCATACAAATTCATCATTGTGCAATGTAAATACAAACTTCAAATTTGTACATGATATAAACCAGTTGAGTCTAATCTCAAAATGGTGCGGACTTGGTATCAAGTTTTTCCGAGCTTTGCTGAATTATTCCAAAGTGCCAAGTCACTGCCGAGTCATTCCTAATTCTGAGTCTGACAACCTTGATTTATATATTCTCCTGGTCACCTTGATCAGGAGCTGTGGAATAAAATAGTGCTAAGTACATGATATAAACCAGTTGAGTCTAATCTCAAAATGGTGCGGACTTGGTATCAAGTTTTTCCGAGCTTTGCTGAATTATTCCAAAGTGCCAACTCACTGCCGAGTCATTCCTAATTCTGAGTCTGACAACCTTCATTTATATATTCTCCTGATCACCTTGATCAGGAGTTGTGGAATAAAATAGTGCTAAATTTGGGGAGTAGGCCATTGTGCTAAATCATCTTTAAAATCTTTGTTTTCAGGAATTGACCTATAGGAGTTTTCTATACGGTACCATACAAATGCCATAGCTATTTCAGGAGCTGCGTTCTAAGGTTAGCAAACCAGGACTGATTTTTTTTTTTTGCAAATCAGCAGTTTATATTATAGAGCAACTAGAATATATTTTGATACAAAAGGGGCATGCTGGTAGAGTGTCAAAAGGAGAACCATCTCAACCAGACACACCAACGAGCAGAACGCTGCACGTTCAAAATGCTCTTGGGACACACAAACTTCCCGCTTAGCAGAATAAGCCTGATACATCCGCTTATAATTGCGCCTAACAGTATTCCTCCTACTTGGAAAGAGACCATCCAACGGTCCTCCAGACTGTAGCTCTGAACCAAACAACATTACAAAAATCCAGAGAAACACAATAAAACATGCCTCACCCGGGAGGTTAACCTTGATCTTCACTCCTTTTTTTTTGTCCTTGCAGGTTGCACCGATTTCTTCGTCATCTTGGAGGCTGGCCTCTCCACCTGGTCGGCCTCTTAGAAGCTGGCCTCTGCATTTGCCCTCTCACTCATATCCCGATTAGCAATCTGCTTACTCTAATCTGCTTACTCGCATTTCTAAGGCGCTCGCAATTAACATCCTGCCAGCTGCCATCAATTTCCACCTCCGGGTGATCCACAACATGGTTGGCGGCTGGCCACAACCTTTGCTAGGGAATTAGCCTGACCGCTTGACTGCCTAACCGCCTGAAAGACAATACCCTTCAAACAAGCCAGATGGCTTTGGATGCAGAATGTGGCTTGGTAAAGCCTCCAGTGCTTTGTCACCTTACTGGGCTTCGCCCCATTCTGCAAGTGTTAAGCCGCATTGATCGCCAGCATTGAGTCTCCTTCGACAATGGTGTTACCATAGTTTAGGCGGACCAAAATTTTTAGGCCTTGCTCCAACGCAGCGAATTCAGCGTAATTATTCGTTGTTTCCCCAAGCGAATTGCTGCGTAAGTGCAGGATTCGACCTTTATCATCTCTGATGACCTTGCCATAGCCCACCAAGCCTGGATTGCCACATGAAGCGCCATCAAAGTTCAACTTCAAAAATCCAGTGTTGGGAGCCTGCCACCGTTGAAGGACCGAGGGAGAACCGGGGCGCACATTGCACAGCCGCTGGAGAGCCTCCATTTTGAGGCCAAAAACCTCAAGAATACGCTGTTCTGTAGCTGAAGGATCCTCGGTCTGATTACACTTGACTCTGGAAAGCACCGTTTCTCTCATATTGTTCAGAATTTCAATTTTAAGCTTATCAATGTGACGTTCCTCATCTTGGAAAATTCTTCGGTTTCTTTCTTTCCACACATTCCAACAATAAACCTAGGGCAGAGTCTCCATAGAAGGTTGACTATTTCATGTTTCGCTATCTCATTCCTCCAGGAAGACACAGTGTCTTGAATGTAATCTCTTTTGCGGTCTGTTTGGCGGAAAATCTCTGCCATCCAATCCCAGAGATTAGCCGCGACGTTACAGGAATTTAAGAGATGGTTCATGGTCTCCTCCTCTATGCCACAGAGGCAGTAGCGCGACAAGCCAATGAACCCTTTCTTTAACAGGTTTTCCCAAGTGAGGATTTTTCTATGCATCAAAAGCCAAAGGAAGGTTTGGATTTTCGGCCAGAGGTTAGGATCCCAAACATTATCATGCCATTGGACCTTGTCTTCGATATCTCTGTTTTCCATATAATGTCTAGCTTCCTTAAGGTTGAAAGCCCCACCTTCCATTCGACCCCAACGAAGCTGATCCTCCTCCAGGGAGACTCTCAGCTTTCTTTTCACAAGCAGGGTTCGAAGAGCAGTCATTAGGTGGAGGAGCTGAGCTTCCTCTTGGGGGGTCATCAATGCAGTGGCGCCCGAGTGTCAGGGTGATCAGTGATCCAATACTGATTGACATTCAATCTGCCTGCCCTTTGAAAACTCTGCTGCAAAAACAGATGCTCAGGGATCCCCAGCAAGGGCATTTGCTGCCAAGCATCCTCCCAGAAGAGCGCAGTTTGGCCATTCCTTATTTCCTAGAAGCAGTGCTTTTGGATGACATCTTTGTCTTCCCAGGCTAAGGTCCAGATAGGGGAGCCTGTGATGTTCCCCTTCATCCTAGTGAGCTCTGGGGGTCTCCAATCTTCGACATATTTAGCCTTCCAAAAGATTGCCCAAGGGGTTGTGCTTTCCTTGAGCCATCTCCACCAAAGCTTGGCCCCACAGGCTTTGTTCATTGTCTCAGGGTCCTGAAGGCCGAGGCCACCCGAGAATTTGGGCTTGCAAACCTTGTCCCAAACAACAAGGGTCCCTTTTCTCTTATTAGCCCTGCTAGCCTAGAGAAACTTATGCTGGGTGTCTCTAATTTGTTGAAGGATTCCTTTCGGCGTTGACAAGATGGAGAGCATGAATTGAGGGATGGCTTGGAGAACCGATTTGGTCATCACAAGGCGCCCTGCAAAGTTAAGAGCTCTGTATTTCCAATGGTTACCTCTATCTTCTAGAGAGGACAAATTTTTTCCCAGTGAGTCTTCTGCCAGGGCTTATTCGTAAGGGGTATACCCAGGTACTTAGAAGGGAGGCTTCTCCTTTGGAAACCTAGAATGTTGGTAAGGTTCCTCTGAATGGCAATGTGAGTGTTAAAGAAAAAGATCATTGATTTATCATAATTAAAATCCATACCTGAGGCCAGACCAAAGAGATCTAGAATAGCTTTGAAACCTCGAGCTTCCTTGACCGTAGGGAGCCCATGAAGCATGGTGTCATCCACGAACTGCTGGTGGGTGGTAGCCGGGATAGCATGATGAGACCGGAGACCTTGAATATCATTCCTAGACTTCGCTGCTTTAATTGTTCTGCTTAGGCCTTCCATTAGGATGACAAAAAGAAAAAGAGATAACGGATCTCCTTGCCTAATACCCCTGGAGGGCATATAAGGGATAGAAGGGGCTCCATTAACCAGAATAGAGAAGCTAGGAGACTTAACCAGAGCCATTACCTATTTCGTCCATCTTGGCCGAAAACCAAAAGCCCCCAACACCGCCTCCATATACCTCCAGCTGACTTTGTCATAAGCTTTTGAGAGGTCTAATTGGATTATCATTCCAGCTTTCTTTTGGGACTGCAAAGAATGAATCATCTCGTGGGCTAAGAAGATATTGTCAAGGATCTGACAGCCTTCCATGAAGCCTGATTGCTCTTTCGAGATGATCAGGGGAAGGATGGTCTTGAGTCGATTAGCCAAAACCTCCAAGATGATTTTATCCAAGATATTGCAAAGGGCTATCGGCCTGAATTTTGCTAGAGTGCAGGCTTCTGCTTCCTTAGGAATCAGGGCTATGAACGTGGAATTCAAGGATTTGAGGATCGAGGAGGACTTACGAGAGTCTTCAACAAATTTCCAAACATCGTGTTGAACCGTTTCCTAGCAGGGTTTAAAAAATTCGATGGTGAAACCATTCGGACTAGGGGATTTGCCATTAGGCATATCTTGGACTGCTTCTTCCACTTTTTCTTTAGATATGGGGCGGTCTAAATTTTGCTTGTGCTCTTCCGTGAGGATTTTTGGAGGCTTTAAAAAATTCGATGGTGAAACCATCCGGACTAGGGGATATGCCATTAGGCATATCTTGGACTGCTTCTTCCACTTCTGCTTTAGATATGGGGCGGTCTAAATTTTGCTTGTGCTCATTCGTGAGGATTTTTGGAATGTGAGAGACCACTTCCTAGATGGCCTCATCCCTGTCGATAGCAGGCTCCTTGGCGATGTTGGAAAAGTGATTAACCAAGATATTAGCAATATCCCCATGAGACTCAAAGGAGGTACCCTGATCGTCCTTTAACGGATAATCTTGTTAGTCCTTCGGTGGTCAATTGCTGATCTATGGAAAAAGTTGGTGTTTTTATCCCCCTCCTTCAGCGATTGAACTCGAGACTTCTGCCTCCAAGGGATTTCCTCCTGTTGACACCTATTATCCCATTGCATCATAAGATCTTGTTCTTCGAGCTTGGTCTCTAGAGTGATGCCTTCATTCATAAATTTCTTTTGTAAGGTTTCTAGTTTTCCTTCTAGAGCTAATTTTTCTTTGAAAATATTTCCAAAGACCTCCTTATTCCAAGTCTTGATCTTAGCTTTTATGTGATGCAGCCTTGCCTGAAGGCGAAACATTTTGGTGCCTCTGATCACAATAGGTTCTTGCCACCACAGATTGATCTTTGAATGGAAATCTGGGTGTTCTAACCAAAACCTTTCAAACCTGAAAGGGCAATTTTTGGGGGTACCCAAAATAGAAGCATCCAGGGTAATTGGCCAATGGTCCGAGCCACCACTTGGGAGAATGTTAGACTTCATATCAATTCCTGCCATGATAACGTCTTCAGAGATGAGGGAACAGTCCAAATGGGAAGCGATTTGCCTATCCCCTCCACGTTTATTATGCCAAGTATACACTCCATTATCCGGCTGGATGTCAATGAGATTAGCTTCATTGATGAAATTATGGAAAGCCTCTGCATCTCGATTTAGTTTTTTCAACCCCCCTTTTTTCTCCTCTAAGGATACGATCATATTAAAATCTCCTCCATACATCTCTCTACCATCAGGGTGCCTTGTTTGCATCTGGGAGAGGTCTTCCAACATTCTTATTTTATCTTCCAAGCTCTGGGGGCCATAAACATTGGTACAAAGGAAAGTGCCTTGTTCACTGATAATTTGCATTTCTACTGCTACAGAGGATCTTGTTGCTTCTGCGTTAACTAGTTGGAGTGTCTGTGGGTTCCATAAGGTAGCTGTTGAGGAGGTAAATCCCCTCTACGGACAGAGGCGATCCCTACTAGCCCAGCAGGGGTCTAGCAACAATCACGAAATGTTACGACGCAAGTTCCTAGTTACGAATGAAAAGACCAAAGATGGAGGCCTACCTGGAATCCAATGCTACGATCCGAAGAAGAGAGCGTTCCCGTTCCTCAGCCTCGGCAGATCACGATCCTCCACGATCTCTGCGGATGGACACCTGCACATGCAAGAAACAAACAGATACAAGCATAAAATCCAGCATACGCAACTAAATATCAGTCAGAAAGGATATTACTCATATTAACATGATTGAAAACAGAGTGGAACCATAATCGTAATCATTCATTAAATAAAAATCGAAGAGAGATTACAACCAATGTTCTGACGTCATGGTCTCCTTCGGATGGGTCTCCGGTCGTTCACGTCTCGCAAAGCTCGCTAGGGAAAGGGTAAACCTCTCCAGAGTCTCTCGATGATAGTCTCCTTACTTGAGTCGGCCTTAAGGGAAGAAAGAGGGCTCTTACAGCACAAAGGCTCTTGGGAATTTGGAGATTCAAAGCTTAGGCACTTCAAGACTAGCTTGCCATGGAATTGAGCAGGCTTTTATAGATGGAGAAGGAGGGAGTTGGGATCCCTATTATTGTGGGATTGGCCCTATTAACAAGAAGGTTCCATGGGAGGTGGCAAACCACTTCCCTTCCATAGAACTCCCGCAGCCAAACCTCCCAACTCAAGATAGGCAATGGTTTCTGAGTTTGTTGAAACACAACTTCCGCCATCTTTATTTAAAAAACACTCCTTAAATTGGCTGGCGCGACTATTGCTCTGGGACAGAGCGCCAGTTGGCGCGGCCTCTTTGTAGGATTTTCCTCATTGGCGCGAGTGATGAACTGTCTGCCCGCGCCAATGCAAAAGGAGATGTTTTCATGATTTTTTGCAAGGAGATGTCTTTAGGGCAATTGAAGCTCATGCTTAGAGGAATGCATTGATGATGATTTCAAGGCATGACAATGTTCATAGGTCACAAAATGGGTCCTCCATTGTGCGGGACAGGGAATGGTAGGGACGGTGACAAATCACTGTGTAACAGACGCCCCCTAAAGTATGAGGCCCGAGAGAGAGAGGGGTGAAATGATTTACGAGAACATGTTCAACTGAAGCCCCGCCGTCGGAAATCCTGCGCAGAAAAATAGAACTGATATCTCAAGTACATGATGTATATGTGGTATGGGCGCAGCCATCCGAAACAGAGTACACGATAATCCGGATCCAGGGTATGGGCGCAGCCATCCAACGAGGATCAAATAAATAGACTCAGGTATGGTCACAGCCATCCAAACAGTGAGCCATATACATAATGATAATAATCCACAATCGCAGCCTGGATTACCACAGACACAATCCAGGGTCTTGCGCTCCATCTCGACCCAAACAAAGTACAAGTTCAAACATGTGAATATGTGAGCTGAAGTCGAACATGCAGGAACATCGTCTGATTACCAGCCAATGATGAAAGCTGTTAACAGACGCGAGAGAAACCACCAATAATGACAATGGTCCTCAAGGTACTATAGGTACAATCTACGGCGTGTGAATCAATGAGTTGGCGTCAAACACCCGCAGAATCACTCGATCGGAGGCCAATGATGAAAACCTCACGTTGAATGCGACGAACCTGCCATTGAGGCATGCAGGCTCCAAGGTACCATGAAGGAGTCTCTAGATCAACTTCCTGGATAATGAGTTGAAGTCGACAGGAAGTGACCTTGATCGAAGGTGGGCCATAGTGTTTCCCACATCATCGACACGAGACAGAGGAACATGATGTTTTGTTGTGAATCAGGATCGTATGAGAATCAGAGGAAGGTTGATATTCGCAGAAGCCAACTTCTCTTGAACATATAAACGGCACGACAGTGGACTTGGCAGTATTTGACATCAACGGATCAGAGGTCATGGTGACAAGGCAATGAGCAGAGGAGAGGTCAAAAGAGATTATCCAAACCCACGGAGGCAAAGTGAAGAAACGAGATGAGATGTCCCCAACCCGACACGAATGCAGACAAGTGCCATGTTCAAGAGCGACATACTGCCGATGACAACGATTACGGTTCCATTTTCCCCCCACCATTTCTGGCGAGTACCCCAATTATTTTTGATAACAAGCTTGAAGGGGATAGCATATGCTTGTAATGTAAGTTCGCCCTTCGGGCGAATCCATCCTAGTACATTTAATGAGCCCTAGGAAGGAGGAACTCGGAGAACGTCATTTCAACTGGATCCGATGTCAGCAGGGTTTAACGAGTCTGACAAAGGAAGAACTCAACGTCTTTTCATATTTAGAGAGTTTGAAAAGACAGCAAAAAGTAAACTCCAAGGGTCCCTTTTCGTAAATAGTTTCTTAGATCCGAAAAGGTAGAAAACAATATCCGAGAAAAACTCCTAGTCGCGATAGGCTAGGGTATTCCTTTTTCATAATCAATCTATCCCAGCCCGAAAAAGGGTTAAACATATACTGGGTAGATGTCGATTCGTGTCCATTTTAACGAGATCGAAACGACAAGGGCCTCAGCGATCTTTTCATGTTTGAGTCAGAAAAGCGCTGAAAGATGACTCCAAAGTGACTTTTTCGTGTATTTACCGAGTCCGAAAAAGTATAAAATACAACTTGTTTTCATCGTTAAAGTCGCAAAAAACTTGCTGCTGCGCATACCAAGCAAGTGTAAAACCCATTTTCGACATAACATATTCAAATATTTGATAAAAATAACTTTTAAAACTCATCCTATGTCGAAAAAGTTATAAATATGCCAAAATGGTAAAAATAAAATTACATTTACTATTTACCTTGGTAAAAAGCAACAGTGGTCCATTTGGGGTGGAAACTTGTGACAGCGATTGCGACAGATCCGGTTGACCATTCAGATTCTCGTCTGCTAGAGGTAAGAGGCGCTTCCATGATCTTCATTTCAATCCATTTCTTAATAATTTTCCCTCATGTATCAGTCCTTTATGGCCACTCTTTGAAATTTTAGGGCTACGCTCATTGGCGCGGGTATCGGGCACGGACCCGCGCCAATGGGCCTCTTTATGCAAAGGGCTCACGCCACGTGGCGCGACTGTTAACAAAACAGTCGCGCCAGCGGCGCAACCCAAATTTCCGCCTAAAAATTCGAGATTTTAATAATTTTAAATGGAATTTGAAGCCCATCAGAGATCTAATTAAAGGTTTATGACCATGTGGATGCAGGGAATCAAGCAAAATGGTGATTGAGTGGAAAGAACGAGAACATGGAGAAGAGGATGAACATGCCATAGAAAGTGAGGCTTGCATGAATGCCCTCAGAAACTGTGGGCTAAAGAAGTTCTTCCTTACACCCTGTCTACGAGCTCAGCCCGAGCTCCTCCAGTATTTGATCAGTATTTGGGATGAACATGAACAAGTGTTCAGGTTGCGAGATCAGGTATTGGAGCTGGAGGTTTCTGATGTGTATTTTATCACCGGATTGTCCCGCAGAGGTCCGATCCCTGTGTTGACTGGAAGCAGACCATCTGGCGAGAAGATGGAAGAAGTGATGGCACAAGTGTGCCGAGGAGCACAAATGGGATCAGGAAGCAAGAAGGTGGATATCCACACTATCCCCGATCTGGCATTGAGAGTTGTCCTACATACCATCACGCGGGCTGCAGGGTCGCAGGCACCGCACGAGGCCACAAAGGCCCAACTCCTGCTGGCCTCAGAATGCATGAGTCCCTTACTGTTCGACTGGGCAACAGCAGTAACAATAAACATGAAAAGGCAGCTCACAAAATGCAAACAAGCAAAACTAAAACAGTTTGGCTACGGTTCCATCCTGGTATCGTTCATTCTGGAACGCTTACCAATCTTCCAGGGCCAAGGGGCCTCAGTAGCAGATCCGATACCACGAGAGCCAAGAATGGCTCGCTGGGCAGCGCTAATGCCCAGAGCTGGAGGTGGCCAATAGATGTCCTGGAGGCCGGAGTTCTTTAGGTGGTTACGGCGCCAGCTGATTGTAGTGGAGGACTGGCCATATGCAAGAACTGACTTCACCGGAGACCCAGATCTCCCACTGCCAGAAGGAGATGACTGGGACGAGGAGTTGGGTAAGACCTCATGTTTTGATTTTTTATGTTTTATGTTTTATGTTTTTTTGTTAATACACATTCGTCCTAACACATTTTATATATGTATGCAGATGTGGGACCTGAGAGACCAGCTGGGATGTCTCCAATCTCACGGAGGACTCAACTCGCCCCTGATCCTCAGGGAGAGGGCACCAGAGGAGAGGAGTTGATCCAGAATCTCGAGGGCATTGCCCCGGACTATGCTCGGCTGGCGGACGTACCGATGGCATACCAGCGTCATACAGTGGGAGTTCCAAGTCGGATCCACCGAATCCTGAGACGCTTAGTGCGTGCAGTCACATGCTATCATGAGCACCATGCGGATTAGTTCTTAGGATTTATACCACACCTATTTTTTTGAGAGACGTATCGTCTCCGGATGTACTTAAGACGATTATGTATATTTTGACTTTATGTGACACACTCTATGTAAACATTTCGATATCTATATATATATATGCATATCTATTTCTGGATGGATCTTTCTTTACATGTGATGATGATTTATAAATTGCGCAAATGTCTGTCTAATACCAAATTTGCTACTGCATCTGTTAATGTATTCAAATGCCTAGGTATATGATGATATGTAATGTAGTCAAAATTCCTTTCCAGTAATCGAATACGCAAATACAGACGTAAGATGGACGGGTTTCTTACCGAATAGTGTCCGTTCAGCTGTAACACTACAAGTTGTGAATCTAGATACACGAGCAATTCACGGATACCAAGGTTTACTGCCTCGGTTAATAATTCCAACACGACACTATATTCCGCGATGTTGTTCGTGGTACGTCCTAGACACACTCCCTGCAGGTCAATCAACTCACCAGCAGGATCGTAGATTACCCAGGTTGCTGAAGACAGATTCCTGGTACTGCGGGAGGCACCATCCGCGAAACCAACAAATGGATGAATAGACATCTGCACAACCAGGAAGACCCGATCAGCAGAAAGATGTTTACAAAGCACACCACACTATACATGCACACAAATGCAAGAACACACACCTATGTACACACACCACACCAAGAAATCACTTCAGGCATAGTACTTCTTAAGGTACAGCCCATTTCTGGGCTGCGCCAGCGGAACTCCTTCATAATCTATAAGCTCGTAGGCCCCATTTTTCAAAACGCGCTTTACTATATAAGGCCCATGCCACATAGGCTGGAACTTACCGGCTCCAAGCTTGTCATGTGCTTGATCGTACAGGAAGACGAGGTCTCCTTTGATAAAGGAACGGGGGGAAACAGATTGATCAAAATGAGTTTTGACCCTCTTCTTTTGTGCTTCGATAACCAAAGCAGCCAGACGACGGGTTTCATCTAACCGTTCCAGATACAGAAGACGTTCTTCCTCAGCAGAAGTATTAGGTAGAAGCTCCACAGCTAATTTCAACGAAGGAATCTCGCATTCAACCGGAAGAGTGGCTTCCAGACCGTACACCAATTGAAATGGTGTGAATCCAGTTGCACTCTTTGCAGATGTTCGGTATGCCCAGAGAGCTGAGAAGAGTTGGAGATGCCAATTGGATTTGTGAATACCAACTGTTCGCTGAAGCATAGTGACCAAGACCTTGTTCACTGCTTCAACCTGACCATTCGCCTGAGGGTAGTATGGTGTTGAGCTGTCGTGACGCAAGCCCAACGTTGAAGTCAGCTCCGCCATCATAATCTCGGAAATGAGTACCGTGATCAGTGACGATGGCTTGAGGAACCCCGAATTGTGCAATAACGTGGTTGAATATAAATTGAGCAGCCGTTTTCCCGTCAGCAGCTAGTGTAGGCATCGCCTCGGCCCACTTGGTGAATTAGTCGACGGCGACAATGATATACGCATGCCCCTCGGCTGAGTGAGGGTTACACGTCATAAAATCCACGCCCCATTTCGCAAAAGGACCGACGGTAATAACGGGATGCAATGGTAAAGGCGGCACGCGCATCTTGCGCTGAAATATCTGGCATGCATGACATTTACGGACTGCAGTGATACAGTGTTTGAATATGGAAGGCCAGAAATAACCTGCTCGCAGAATCTTCTGGGCAGTAGCATACCCGGACATATGTCCACCACAGGCGCCACTGTGGCAGTCATTTAGGACCTTTTCAGCCTCTTCCAAGGTTAGGCATCGCCGGAGCACCGAATCTACTCCAATGCGGTATAAGGTATCTCCTACTATACGGTAGGGCTGGGACTGGTGCCGAATCCGACGGCGGGCAGCTTTATCCAACTCAGACTGAAATGTCGAGGTCTGAAGATACACTATTATGTCACCGTACCAAGGGTCATGAGTACTGATGAGGAAAAGCGTTTCGTCCGGTATATGATCTTCAGAGTGTGAGGGAGCAGAGTCTGTAGGGAGAGAACATATCAAATCCGCGAAGACCAGTGATTTAGTTGACTTAGCGGTAGTGAACTCTAAGTCCAACTCCTGCAGGATCACAATCCATTTGGAGTACTTGCCCCCTAGTAATTGTCTGGAAAGAATATACGTCATAGGGTTGCAGTCTGAAACCACTGTTATCGTACGCAAAAGGATGTAATGGCGAAAGTGTTGTACAGCGTGTACTGCTGCTAATGCCAACTTCTCGACATGAGCATAACGCGTTTCCGGATCGAGAAGGTTCCGTGACAGGTAATAAACAACATGTTCGTCACCGTCATCGTCATCCTGCACCAAGACCATGGCTATGGTGCTAAATGCGGCGGCTAGATATAAAGTGAAGTCGTGGTGGTAGTCCGGAGGACGAAGCAACGGAGCATTGACAAGTAACGTCTTCAGCTTCTCAAAGGATTCCTGAGCAATTTCGTCCCAATGAAAGGGAACGTTTTGCTTTAACAAACGAGTGAATCCTTTGGCCACCTCGGCATAATTCGGGATAAAGCGCCGAAGAAAGTTCGCTTTCCCTTGCAGACTCTGTAACTGATACAGGGAGGAGGGTGATGGGAGATTTACGATGGCCTCGACCTTTAGAGGGTCAAGGCGAATTCCGTCTTTCGAGACTATGAATCCTAAAAGACGGCCAAAATCAACGCAGAAGACGCATTTATGAGGATTGAGCCTGATATTGTAGCGCCTGCAACGAAGAAAGATCTGGCGGAGATGCTCAGGATGGTCCTGTCGCTTACCCGAATGGGTCGGCAAGTCGTCCAGATAAGGCTGAACGATATGGCGAATGTTATGAAAAGCGTAGGACATCGCACGTTGAAAAGTGGCTCCAACGTTCTTTAAGCCGAACGGGAGTTTTTTATACGCAAAAGTACCCCACGGACAGATGAATGTGGTCTTGTGTTGATCCTCAGGTGCAATATTGATTTGGTTATATCCTGAGAAACCGTCCATTAAGGAATAGATCTCACTCCCGGCACATTCGTCGATGATCTGGTCTATAAACGGAGTGGGATAATTCTCCTTTGGACAGGCGCGATTGATGTCGCGATAATCTACACAGACTCTAATCGTACCCTGTTTTTTATCGACAGGGACGATGTTAGACACCCATTCTGTGAGGGGGATAGGATAAATAAAGCCCGCGTTCAAAAGTTTTTCAACTTCTGCCTTGATGGCGGCGGCTTTCCGAGAATGCATGGGGCGTAAGCGTTGTTGCACGGGTTTCGCACCTGGATAGGTTGGAATCTCATGCACCACGATACTGGGATCAATCCCCGGCATTTCCTCATAGGACCATGCAAAAACATCTCTGAATTCCTTAAAAAGCTCAGTATAGACTTGAATCTCATCGGGAGAACAAGTCACAGCCACATGAACATTCTCAACGATCCCCGGTTTAACGGAGATGTTGATTGGAACAGTTTGAGTAATGTTACCCAGGTTACCCTCCGAAAAAACCTCGTGCGTCAAGATGGGCGTTTGAAGAGGAGGGGTAGGAACCTGAGTAGCATAACGCTCCAGACAATCAGTCATTGCCCCCAAGCTAGGCATAAACGAGGAGCGATGATGTCCATCGCCCCAAGGCAGCTCCTTAAGAGACATAGTTTCAATGATAGCCTCATCGGAAGGAAAAGTCTCTCTGAGAGGATCAGGTGAATCAGCCTGACCAAGCCAGGGGGATTGAGAGTAGACGTCGAGAGCCATGCTCAAAGGAGCATGCAGAGGAGGTGGAGGATCAGATGCAGCAACAATCTCACAGTAGCTGATCTCTACTA
This sequence comes from Pinus albicaulis, assembly GCA_034641835.2. Lineage (NCBI taxonomy): Eukaryota > Viridiplantae > Streptophyta > Pinopsida > Pinales > Pinaceae > Pinus > Pinus albicaulis. Next base: position 1,185,921,146 of record CM076582.1, read on the forward strand.
GCGTTAAAGGCATAGATTCTCCAAACTCATACACCTGCTCAGGCGTAGGAATAAGCCAGGGGTCATCGGGCCTGGAAATCATGTTCACTTGAGCGGTGTGCGGGGGTGGTGCGGGGAAAATACCCATGAGGACTGGGTCTTTGAAGAGACCAGGTCCTACACTGTCCGGGGGATTCGGAATCCGATCCACGTATGGCACGTTGTTCTCAGAGGTAGAGGTGAAAAATGACAACTGATCCACCGTGACAATTTTGCCCTCGTGAGGGAACTTAATGAATCAAAAAACGGTGGACGGCACGCATAGCATGGCATGGGTCCAGCTGCGGCCAAGAAGTATATTGTAGTTGAGTTTAGCGTCAACCACTTATACTTCCACGTTGACAGTTTTCCCCTGTAATGTGATCGCTAGACTCTCGAGAACACCCAGGGGTTTAGATTCCCGACCATCAAATGCCTCAAGGGCATTGGGAGATGACGAAAGGGCTGGAGAGTCGATGGCCTTCCAGCAAGCGGATGACATAACGCAAGTAGAAGCACCTTCATCTACTACGGCCCTATGGATGTTTAGACCGTTAATCCCGACTTGAATGACAAGAGCGATTTGATGTGGAAGCCGGGGAGTGAAATTCTCTAGATCGAAGGTGAGAATCTTGAGTCGGCGGGATCGATGCCACCGATTGCAGACAGTAAAGCCTTCCGTTGTGAAGGACAACTTTGAAGAACCTCAAGTGCAGACATAGCACACGGCGCCTGTGCCAGATCCTCAACAATGCTGTATTGTTGAGCGGCACGAGCGTTAGGATTATAAGAAGATCTTCGAAGAACACCTTTAGAAGGTGGCTTCACAACGGGTTCAAGAGTGGGCTTCTTGATTTCCAACGAACCGGAGGCAGGTGGGGGAGTCGGTCCATCCGCGACTGCTTTCCCGGGTGCCTGCCGCGATTCGTTGTAGTCCTTCGACCGTGTAGCGACAGAGATCGGTGCAACACTCTTCACCATGAAAACTTGGGACCCAAATGGTGCAGATGGTGACGGCTGTTCAACCATCTGGGTCTGCTGAGATGGAAATGGCTCTTTTAAAACAGCCGGAGTCCCTTTAGGGCCCTTAAGAAGTTGACTAACCTCGGATCGTCGTGGACAATCCTTAGTATAATGGTCCCCTTCACAAATGAGGCAAGGGTACTTCGGTTTACGCTGGGAGCCATCCTCAGTACGAGATTTAGATTCTGGTTTCGGGGCATCAGATTTAGATTCTGGTTTCGGGGCATCAGATTTAGATTTGCCTTTGCCCTTCTTCTTCCCCTTGGAGGATTTGTCCGCAGGATTGGCCTGAACGGCATTCACCTCCGCGGTTTTGCCAGAATCGGATGAGGCGGGATTAGCAGAAGTATTGTTGGAAGAATTAGCCTTCTTCTTCCCATTCGAAGATTTCTTCGAATTCTGAGAGACAGAACCAATGACACCATCCACCGCAGGGGTAGGCGGAGCCTTAGAGGTTCCGGGCCGTGGAGCATCAGTCAAGATGTCATAAAACGTGCCGGACTGAGAATAGACAAGATCCAGGTATTGGGCACGCGCGATGGCTTGTTCCTCTGTCACGCACGCTCTCATCGCAATATCCTGAGCGATTTTATTCACAAAGGAGGTGGTGAACCAGTGAGTCAGTATCCGATCAGGTATGTGAAACTTGATCAGTCTACGACGGCGCTGCCACTCATGAATGTGATCTGAGATGTGAGTGGCTTTATCCTGCTTCAGGGAAGTCAGGAGGTGCGTCCCGGCTTCATACCGAACCAGTAACTGAAAATGCGTGAGGAAAGCCATGGCTAAAGAATTGAAATCTTGGAAAATGCCACGGGGTAACTCTATGTACCACTTAGCAGAAGCTCCAGTTAAAGTACGCTGGAAGAGGCGCAAACGGATTGAATCGTTGACCCAAGAGTTAGACGAACACCAAAGATGTTACGTCATCACATGCGCCTGGGGGTCCTCTCGAGCTTTTCCCTCAAACTTGGGGCAATCACCTGGTATCTTGGTGGGAACTGGAGGCCAATACGGATTATGTAAAATAGGATCATTGGTCAACTTTGAAACGTTCGGCAGCTCCAAGGTAGCCAGGAACAGCAATGGTGGATTAACCGTCATGCCAGGCCCAGGATGAGGTCCGGTACCCATACTCCACCATGGTTGTGAATATCCTTGCCCCCATGGGTTCTGTCCTGCAGGATTCTGACCGTAGGGGGCGTAGGTCGTATAACCAGACTGATTTGGATGCTGGTAACCATAGTGTGGGGCTTGATAACCAGGGTACGGACCCTGATTATGTGTCGGCCCCGTATAAGCAGCGTTTGGATTTGGCTGCTGAGTGTAGGTAAAACCGGGTGGAGGAGGATAATACTGAGAGCCTCTGGGGTGGTTATAGTTCGGTTGAGACTGACCATGAGGATAATAACCACCTTGAGGATAAGTAGGCTGTTGAAAAGTGGAACCTTGCGGACCCTGATACGTAGGGCGCAGCTGTTGATTTGGTTGCGGCATTGAATGAACCGGCTGCTGTGCAGGGTTGATGGAATGAGCGGGCTGCCCTGAGTGAACAGGTTGACCCGACTGAGAGGGCTGACTTGAATGAACAGGTTGACCCGGATAGACAGGCGGCGCCGGTTGCACAGGTTGACCTGGCTGTAAGTGAGCCCCAGGTTGTACCGGTTGGCCTGGAAGCGGGACATCGGGTTGTACCGGATGGGCCGGTTGGCCTGGAAGCGGGACATCGGGTTGTACTGGATGAGCCGGTTGGCCTGGTGGTGGAACAGGACCAGGTGCTTGCTGGAAACCGGTTTGACCTGAAGCGGAACCATAGGATGGTCCTGGCTGATATGCAACATTAGAAACAACAAGATGCTGTGGTTGCATGGGTAAAGAAGGCTGGATTTGCCCCCCAGGACCATAGACCGGTCCCGGTTGGTACCCCGGCTGAGGCTGGACAGGTTGACCGGAAGGGCTGTAATACTGTCCTTGGGGACTGTACGATGGCCCTTGCTGGCCCGCAGGGTAGCCCTAGATGGGCTGCCCCTGTGGGTCATAAGGATAACCAGGTTGGCCCGAAGGTTGGCCTTGGAAAGGTTGCCCTTGCAGGTTATAAGCCTGGTGATGAGGTAAACCTTGAGCATGAAGGAAGGCCTCAGGAGCGGGTAGACGCAAAATGTCCCCGTGCTCGTCATACTGACCTGGAAAAGCATACACGGGAGTACCATCCTGTGCATAGTGCGAAAAATAAGATCGGTAGGGATCTTGGGAGGGTGGTCCAACCTCGGGGTTTGGCTGTTGCAGAGACAACCGATACTCCTCCGGAGAGATGTTCTCCGGTATAGCAGTGGCTAGATAAATATCTTCTGGAGTTGGCATAGCCCTGGCAGAGGGTGCTGTGACAACAGGAGAAGAGGCGGCCACACAAACAGTGGGCCGAACGGGTACAGATGTAACGGGCGTCTGAGGAGACACCCCGGGTGTAGGAGCAGCTGGCCTTGAAGCAGGAGATGACACTCCCATAGAGGCTGCGGCAGAAATGATCTGACCCAGAGATCTGTATCCCGGTGGTAAAGAGGGACTGGCTGTTGACATGTCAGCCAACTCAGAGTTGTCTCCCTGAAACAATCTTCGTGGGAAGAGCTGATAGTCTTCACCAGACGTTGGAATTTCCTCACCAGAATCACTCATGGTTGATCCTGCCGTTAAATCTCGCAAGAGACGGCGAGGACTAGGAGGAAAAAACAGCAGCAACGAAAGGCGAACCCGATGTAAGAGAAAGGAAATCAGCTCCTAATCTCAATTCAGACACAGGGTCCGAAAAGGGCCAATTGAACTCAACTAGTCCTCCAAAGGGTTGCTCAGTGAGAACCAGTCCCCCGTCAGGAAACTCGGAAACAACAGGCTGCTGTGGTTCAACAGAGGATTGGGAAACCTCTGATGAATCGTCCGTGTAAGGACTACCAGTAGACGAAACTGAGGGTTCCGCCACTGTGGCAAACGACAAGAGAAGAAAAACAAACACACACGCGGGCTGAAAAAGAGTCAAGACACACGATCAATCGGTCAACAAGCAATATCTAAGCGGGCGTGTAATCGTGGGTGATTAATTTTTACCACATTGAAAAGTAAGAAACTTTATCGTTTCATGTTTTAAGAGTTGAGAAACGATAAAAAATGACTCTATCTCTTTCAGATTTGACACAAGCGTGAAAGGACAAGCGCTTGACGGTCTTTTCAAGTTTAGGGAGTCAGAAAAGACCAAATGACTGCTCAGGAAGTACTAGGCACAAAGGGTGTACCAAATATCCGTGAACTGCAATATACACCTTGGTTTCAATAATGAAATAGAAATCGACCAAGGACTTTCCGTACGTGCAGGGAATCTCCCCGAATGCTGTGTTCGGTGTATCACGGGTATAGGGCGGCAGACTCGGCTTCCTGCGGATAAAGGATTGAAAACCTAGAGGGGTCTCCCTTTATATACACGACGGTACGGGGAGCACAAGTCCGTACTAGCGCTGTCTAAAGCCAAAAGGCGAACGACAGCTGCTAGGTTTAAAGACGCCGGAACACGTCTCTAGCCTAGACCTCTAGAAATGTTTCGTTAGATTTCAATGCTGCCTTAGGTTAATTGAATAAATTTTATGGTTGATCTTCAATTAAGTTTCACTTTTCAGGCCCTATCGTATGTAATGTCTTAAAAGACTCCTAAATGCAAAGCTACATGCCACAGTCCAACATTTCGTTCGATGAAAACTAGCTACAGAAGAGTTAAGAGCTTTTACACAAACGAAATGATCGGAAGACAAACAATGAGATCTCTAATGCAACTAATGAAATTGAAAACTTTTCATTCAAATCACTAATCACTAGCAAAATCGAAAAGATTACAATTTGCACTAATTAACCAAAAGCAAAAGAGATTTTTTTTTTAAATTTTCAATGTTTGATAGCTAAGTACACTAAACAAACCGAAAACAAACGGAACAACTTGAGAAACGATATTGAGAGAGCAAAACGAACAAATTTCACTCAATGAAACCACAATCAGATCTCAAATCGACCAAAGTCTCTCAAAACCAAGAAAAAGACTCAAAGGCTCCAATGGACCGTGTGATCTGGGTCCAAAGTAAGACCGAACGAAATTTGAATGAAAAACGAGCAATCACCCAAAAATCGCCACAAAACGGTGAACAACTACTAAGAGACTGCAGAGGAGCAATCAAAGAGTTGACTGGATAGACGAAACACCAAAACTCCCAAGGAGGGCTCGATACACAAGGCCACTAGATGCCCTAGGGCTCAAAACGTGAAATCGATAGATAAAAGCAAACAACCAAAGGACGGAGGCAAATTCCCAGTCAAACAGGACTCCAACAGACTCAGGTAGTCGAAAAATCAAGAAGAAAAACACTGACCAGACCTAGAGAGCTCAAAACTGAGCAAACTCAAATACCCTACAGGAGTGGCGCGACTGTAAGGCTGCAACTGGCGCCAGCAAGCAATTGGCACGGGCAATACAAAAGCAACATGCGCCAATTGGCGCGACCGTCGGGCTAAAAAGCGCGCCAGTCGAGTTTCTCAGCCAAAAATAAAAAATAACTACTCCAGAAGCAGATCAATGTAAACTAAGCAAACCAAGAAGCAAAAAACAACAAAAGAACCCAGCCCAGAAGGCTAACCAAGCAAGGAAAATCATAAAACAATCAAACGAGACAATCCAAACGAGACAGTGAAATCTAGACGGTCCCCAGCGGAGTCGCCAAATTTTTGAGGAGGTAAATCCCCTCTGCGGACAGAGGCGATCCCTACTAGCCCAGCAGGGGTCTAGCACAATCACGAAATGTTATGATGCAAGTTCCTAGTTACGAATGAAAAGACCAAAGATGGAGGCCCACCTAGAATCCAATGCTACGATCTGAAGAAGAGAGCGTTCCCGTTCCTCAGCCTCGGCAGATCACGATCCTCCACGATCTCCGCAGATGGACACCTGCACATGCAAGAAACAAATAGATACAAGCATAAAATCCAGCATACGCAACTAAATATCAGTCAGAAAGGATACTACTCATATTAACATAATTGAAAACAAAGTGGAACCATAATCGTAATCATTCATTAAATAACAATCGAAAGAGATTACAACCAATGTTCTGACGTCGTAGTCTCCTTCGGATGGGTCTCCAGTCGTTCACGTCTCGCAAAGCTCGCCAGGGAAAGGGCAAACCTCTCCAGAGTCTCTCGACGATAGTCTCCTTACTTGAGTCGGCCTTAAGGGAAGAAAGAGGGCTCTTACGGCACAAAGGCTCTTGGGAATTTGGAGATTCAAAGCTTAGGCACTTCAAGACTAGCTTGCCATGGAATTGAGCAGGCTTTTATAGATGGGGAAGGAGGGATTTGGGATCCCTATTATTGTGGGATTGGCCCTATCAACAAGGTTCCATGGGAGGTGGCAAACCACTTCCCTTCCATAGAACTCCCGCAGCCAAACCGCCCAACTCAATATAGGCAATGGTTTCTGAGTTTGTTGAAACACAACTTCCGCCATCTTTATTTAAAAAACACTCCTTAAATTGTTTGTGTATTCTTGCTACGGGGCAGACGCCGATTGGCGGCCTCTTTGCAGGATTTTCCTCATTGGCGCGAGTGATGAACTGGCTGCCCGCACCAATGCAAAAGGAGATGTTTTCATGATTTTTTGCAAGGAGATGTCTTTAGGGCAATTGAAGCTCATGCTTAGAGGAATGCATTGATGATGATTTCAAGGCATGACAATGTTCATAGGTCACAAAATGGGTCCTTCATTGTGCGGGACGGGGAATGGTAGGGACGGTGACAAATTACTGTGTAACAGTAGCCAACCCGCCTACATTGCCCAGGCCTTCCACATCTAAAAACTCCATTCTCCTACCAATCTTCCTACAGATTTTTGTCATTTTCTGGCTAGTGCATTTCGTCTCTTGCAAAAAGATCATATCTGGATTTTCCGTCTTGACTTTCTTTTTAAGAAGTCTTAGTTTTCTGAGGCTATTCAACCCTCAATCGTTCCAGGATAGGATCTTCATTAAAAACATAAAAATTAAGATGAAGTAGTGAAGGTCTCTAGGGCTTTCATCTTACCAGAGTTCAGAAGAATTTGACCCAACTCCTGGAGAGCCTCGTTGTTCGATTTACGACCCCTCTTACGCTTTGGTTTGGACTTTTGTTTACTCTGTTGCGAGCCTTGCACTTTAATGCCTAGGTCTGTAGTTTCCCTGTACCCTCTTTCCTGATCCTTGTCTACTGCAACCTCCTGTGCCAGGAATAAGAAATTGATCCTATTTATTTGTTCTTTCGGAACATGCTCTACTCCAAGTTCCTTCCATTGCTCAACCATACTGATCAAATCCATGCCTTCCCTGTCTAGAATATCTTTCAGTTCCAGGTCCTTGGTACCAGCTTCACTCATTGTCATTTTTGCATCACCTTCCAAGTCAAAGCTGAGTGATGCACCTGCTGAGGCTCCTTCCATGCGTTGTGTTTGCTAGCTTGGGATTTCCTGGGCAATGCCATCCTCTGGTTCGACATGGTTCTCCTTTGGAGTTGACTCTGTTACATTTTTGTCATTCTCTTCTAGCACTATAAAGGTATTACCAGTCCCCTTCTTTGTTTGCATTGGTTTTTGCTGGTTCTGTCTGTTTGATCTATGTCGCATTGTGGGGTGGACAAAACCTTCTTTGTCCTTCTGCTAATCTTCTTTCCTTTGGTCCGGCCTTGTTAAGAGGACATTCCTTGAATAGATGCCCATGTTCATGACACTTACGACATCTAAAGGGGATTTGTTCATAGTCTATAGCCTGAAAAAATTCTTCATCCCGGAATTCTAGCCACAGTCCCTCTGGCAGGGCTCCTGAAACATCCATTTCAACACATATCTTAGCGCAGGAGGTATATCTCTTCTGCAGAGTAACTTCCGAGGCTTGAATGAAATTGCCCAGCTTGTTGCCAATCTGTTCCAGCGCTGAAGGCCTCCAGTAATGAATGGGTAGCGAGAAAAGCCTGATCTAGACAGGGACATGGGTGAAAGTCTCCTTTTCTGGAGCAAAATTTGGTTTCCACGGCCTCAAATACAACCCTGTAGAGGCATAGAAGTATGGGCCACCATCAAATATTCTATATCCCTGTCTTCCAGGTTTGCAAAAACCACCATGAAAAACCCTTTTGAGCCTAGGTGAAGTTGGACATCACCTCGGGGCTAAGTCGCAGGACACGTCCTCCAGGGTCACGTGTCCCGTATTTCACGTGTCGGACACCGAATACGACCTAAAACGTGTCAAATACGTTTTTGGACGTGTCCTCTGAAATTGAATACGTACCCTCCGTTTTTGAATGCGTGTCCTTGAATGGAATACTCGTGTCCTAGGTTTGGAATACCCGCCCTAACGTATTCACGCGTTTGGACATGTTTTCCACCAAAAAATACAAAAATGATAAAAATTTCATTAGTTTTATTTCTTTTCGGTGTGGTTGCTGTTGCCGTTAATGTGGTCGCTACTGCCTTGAACCTTTGTGCTTGCCTTGAACCTTCGTTTCCATTGTCGCATTCCCGTTGCTGCTGCTGCCTCCGTGCATTTCAAGTTCCAGACTCGTTGTCATTGCATTGCCTCCTACTGCATTGCTGCCCAGTGTTGTTTGGCGTTACGGTTGTTGGCACTCCTTGCTATTGCTGCCCCGACTGCCCTGGCACTGCCTTGCCATTGTTGCCTTGACTGCCCAGACGGAGGATGCGTTACGGCACACAGGTATGTAATATGATTATCAGATATGATATATGTATAAATTTTAAAATTTAAATTTATAATATTTAAATTTATTATTATTCATTATAATTTATTGTTGTAAGTTATTGACTATCGATAGAGCGAGATTCTAAGCTTTGTTGTGAGGCAGTGCAGTCATACGCTTGGGATTTCACATGTTGAGAATGAGCCTCAACTATTTGTTGCTTGTCACGAAGAATCTGAACCCCTGTTTGAACCTGCAAAAGAAATTAATAATTAACAACATTTCCTTTATCTGGAAACTCCATATATAGTACAAGTGCAAACAGACTGGCAGTCTGGCACCCTACCATATGCTAAATATATCTGTACAGTGTACACAAGTAGCAGGCTTTTGAAGAAATTTTACATCTTTTGAATGTCCTAATTCTCAAACAATCTTTTCAGCATTTCAATATTTTAGTCCTAATCCATTAATGTATTCCATGTTTGCTTGTCCATGTTCTAATTTCAATTATAAGCATCCCTTCCAGATATTGCATACCAAAAGTTGTTTAGGTCTTCTACAAACATGCAAGTTGTTATAAGTTTATAGCTTATGGTTTTAATGACTATTTACTTTTAGTATTTCTTATGTGCTTGTAGCCTTGAAGTTGTAACTTGTAACTTGTAAGTTGTATGATTGTAATTTACTAATTTGTTAATATTAATTTATAAATTATTATATATATATATATATATATATATATATATTTTAAATATAAATAAAACGTGTCCTGTTTTCGAGGTCACGGTGTCTCGTGTCGAATACTCATATTTACGTGTCCTCTGTGTCTCGTGTCCTCGTGTCATGTGACTTAGCCTCGGGGTTTCCATTGTTGCTTAATCCATAGACATAAGGCCTTCTCAGTTGGCCAAAATCCCATGAATTTGCAGATTAGAGCATACGTGGACATATGATCTCGGTATACTTGCATCTCCAGATCATTTATTATAACCCGTGGTATTTCCGCTGTTTTCGGTTTGCATGGTCCTTTTTCTCTCGGCGTTTGGCTTTTGGATCCAGATCCTGAAGGATCTGAGCTCTGCGTGGTTTGAGCCTGATGCTCCCCTTTGGTCAGAGTCTCTGTGGTCGCCCTGGGGGATTCTCCCTTAGGAAAAGGTCCTCCGTTTCCTTTGTTTTCCATTGAATTCATTCCAGTTATGGACCCTTGTCTTGGTGTCTCCTTGGAGGCTGCTTCTGCCCTCTGAGCCTGACCTGCAGCGTCCGATCCCGCTATCTGAACGCCTTCATTGGGGCCCTTATCTCTGTCCAAGACCATTTGTTTGAAGGAAGGAGCCCCATTGGCCCTTCCTCGCCTCATTTTACGGGCCAGCACTGACCCTCTGCTGAAGAGCTTGACAAAACGAGCCCGATTCGCCTCCAGGGCTTGCTGCACCACGCAGTAAACGCCAAACACCTGCAGCCCAAAAACCAGGGCTAGGATTCGTCGCGCCGACCTCCTAGCAAACCAGGACTGATGATCAAACACTAAGATTACATAGGTTTTCTTTACTGTCGTTTTTGTTGGCAAATATCTAATTAATGTGATCTAACAATCATATGCTTACTACCTATGTGAAAAGTTAAAAGAATGTGGCAATGCTATATCATCCTTTATAACAACTTATAAATCATTTTGAGGCAAAAGCCATTCTGTACCTTCTTAACAGAAAAGTTAAAACTCTTTCGGTTCTATCATCCTGTTTTTACATTCTGTTCTATTGTGCTTGTGTTATGTATCTCAGACACACGAAAGGGAATTGGCATTTTTCTGTCATATTTCTTTGTATGTTATCGGTATTTATATTCAAGTTGACTATTAGATCTGTTTTCCATTTTATGCTTTTTGAAATTGAAATTGAGTTTTAATGCCATGTATGGCTTTCTTCAAAAGCTACTGGGAATACCGACCATCGTGTCTTTGCTACTGAATGCTAAATAGAGCAGCTTGAAAGTTAGCTAATTTAGTGGGTTCTTAGGCCTTCAACTGCAAATAGTTTTCTTTTGTCCGTTCTAACAGAACTCCATGTTTGAGTAGTTTGGTCATCTTTAATGTTGCGTCTGAGTAGTTTGGTCCCTTTTTATGTTGGTCGTCTGCATAATAATATACTATCTTTTGTGGTTTTGTTCACAAGAAAGCTCCTGGAGTACAATTTTGTTTTGTGGTATAATATGCACACATGTTACATGAATGTTAAGCCTATGATCCATCTTTGAATTTGTAGTGTTATGCAATTTGTATTTTATGTCCACATTCTTGCTTAGTTGTACTATTTTAGTCGTTGTTTTTAATAAATTAAATTATAGATCTGCGATATCAGGCTCTTTTCTTTCACGTTTCAATTTTGGAAAAATCATCTAAATTTAACAAAGACCTTCGGAAAGCAATATTAAGAAAGTCCTTCCTAGGCATTTGAGGTTTATTTCTTATATTTTCAGGATGGAAGTTGAAGCAGATTACATAGGATTACTTTTGATGGCATCAGCTGGATATGATCCACGCGTGGCATCCTCTGTTTATGAGAAACTTGGAAAACTTTCTGGTGATTCAGTAATTAAAAACTATTTGTCTACGCATCCATCTGGAAAGAAAAGAGCAGAGCTTCTTAAACAAGCAAAGGTAATGGAGGAAGCACTCGGTATTTACAGAGAGAGAATATCAGGGCGTGGAATTGAAGGGTTTTTATGAGATTTTAACATGGTTTAGATATGGTAAGTTTGTAAGTTGTTCTGGACACCGATTTGTCTACTTTAAAGTTGATGCCTTACAGAATAAAGATGCCTTGTGAAGAAACCATTTAAAGTGCCCATTTAATGTGCTGTCCAAGAAACGTACCATTTTCACAGGCTGTTTCATTCACTGAATACCTTCATCAAACTGTTTCACGCTGTTTGTCGTGTGAAGAATTGTACAAGCTTTGGAATTTGTAATAAGATCCTCATCTCTTAAAAATAAATTTTATAAATGCTTTCATCTTGTGCCTTTCTTTCAATCTCAAGGGCACACTTCGTGCTATATATGAACAAACTTTCTCAAAATATGATTAGCGAAGTCAAGCGATTCTGCGTTCTAATGGATATAGATTTGTTTGATACCATATGGACTTGGTATGTTCTCAGTTATTTCCTAGAACTGTTCCTGCCTTTATGGTATTGTTCCTACATCATTCAAATTTTATGTTCCCCTGTTTGGTGAAGCTTAAAAGCATGTGTTGATTTGTGAAATATCAATGACTCTGTTGTAAGTCACACGGTGTCTTTGTAAATAGAAAGGGTAGAGGTGGTTGTGTTTTAATTGATTAATTGATGTTTTGTATCTTCCAGAAAGGGAATTTTCTCAAACGAATGATTTTATGCATACTGGTATGATATTGATTTAGTTTTAAATTTAGTGGTCAAATAATATCAAAGTTCTAGTATTGAGTTCCCATGCGAATATATAATTAATCTTGTGTAATCCTATTTGGTGATATTATAATCTCAGACTAGGCTTAAATCATTTAATGCCTCCAACTAACGAGCAACTGCTAATTCTGTTAATGTGATTGTGTTTGGAATAATATTGATTTCGTGCTGCAATGATTAAGGTGGGTGCCATCCTTTGCTAGGGCTTCTCTTGAGCCTGCAGCTGTCCATGCAAGTCCCCCAATTCCATCATGGTTACCAGTAATCAAACCAGCATTTGCAAACCCTCTTCGTGGGTTTTTCTACAGCTGCGTTCCTTGTTGCCCCTCATATCTTGCGCTTCACAGAAGGTGTCCAATGGCTCCTCGACCTTTCATTCCGTTCAGCTCAGCCCCTTCAATGCGCTTTTAAGGATTTACTAAAGTAGGAAAACCTCTTCTCTGGTCTCTGGCAGAAATTAAAATCCACAAAGCTGGAATATTCATGTAGAAAAATCAGATATAGTCATGGTACTCCGTGTTTCCTTGGACTGGAAAATACGCTTTGGATTGGAATTTCTTATTATTTTCTGTGCAATAGAGTTTTGTTTCTCGTTTACTTTGAAAACCTAGAAGATAAGGGGTGTATTGGGCCATGGTTTTGCAAATTGGATTTCCAAATCTAGAAGATAGGGGGGTGTATTAGGCCATGGTTTTGCAAATCCTGAATTCCTAATCCTGAGTTCTCAGCATTTGAATAGAGATAAAACCCTCAAAGATCGATTTTGGGAAAAGAGGCTGGATCCACAAACATAATTGTTGTGGTACCCACAGAAAATTGCGGACAACTAGTAAACTGTAATTTTGCAATGCCTGGTTGCAAAATTGAAGTTGGGGAAGATTGCAGGTGAAAATTGAGGGAAGTCGGAAAAATTGAATTAGAGGAAAACATGAATTTGAAGATGCAAAGAAGCTGTGGATTTGTGAAGTTGCAATATATAGTTGCAAATTGAGGAAGAGTCCAGACCATTAAAAATAATACAAGACACGGGAATTTTTGGGCCATGGTTTTGCAGATTCGGGATTCCTAAGACCTTGGTTCCCAGCATTTAAGTAGAGATAAAACCCTTAAAGATCGATTTTGGACAAAAGAGGTTGGATCCACAAACATGATTGTGGTACCCACAAAAGATTGCGGACAACTAGTAGACTGGTAAACTGTAATTTTGCAATAGCTGGTTGCAAAATTGAAGTTGGGGAAGGGAGCAGGTGAAAATTGAGGGAAGTTGCAAGAAAAAAATTTAGGAAAACATGAATTTGAAGATGCTGTAGAGAAATCGACACTGTAAAATAAATGTTTATATTATATTATATAAATGTTTATATTATATTATATGATAGATTGAATGATGGTGTTACAGTGATGGCAAGTAATTGACACTGTAAAATAAATGTTTATATTATATTATATGATAGATTGAATGATGGTGTTACAATGATGGCTCGGCCTAAATATAGCCTTGGTGCCTTTACATAAGGGGTCATGATTTACATGTTTATATTATATTATATGTTAGATTGAATGATGGTGTTACAATGATGGATGGCTCCTGGCTTAAATAAGCCTTGGTGCCTTTACATAAGGGGTCACGATCTTTTGACCGTGCCCCTCCTTCCTAAATTAGCCTAATTTATACATAACACTTATAGCCTTGGCCTTGGTGCCTTTACATAAGGGGTCATGATCTTTTGACCATGCCCCTTCATCCTAAATTAGCCTAATTTATACATAACACTTAATGAGAAACAAAAATGAGAAGAGTTCGACACCGAGATTGTTCCATACCCTGCATATCCCAAACCAAAAGTGGGAAGAAATAGTGATGGAATTCATTGATGGGTTACCCATGTCAAATGAAATGATAAAATCCTTGTCTCCTTGTGGTTGTAGACCGACTCACTAAATATGCGCACTTCATGGGCGTGAGAAGTTAAGACTCAGTAAAACAAATAGCCAAAATATTTTGCCAAAATATATACAAATTGCATGGGTTTCCAAAAATCATTGTTGGTGATCGAGACGCCAAGTTTAAGGGAAACTTTTGGAATGAGTTCTTCAAGCAAATAGAGATGTTTGTTAACATGAGTTCAACGTACCACTCCAAGACATATGGGCAAATTGAAATTGTCAATAAATGTTTGGAAGTATACCTTCATTGTTTCGTAATAGACAAGTATAAAAAATGGGCCAAATGGTTACATTTGGCATAATGGTGGTACAATTCCACTTATCACATTTTAGCAAAAATGATGCCATTTTAAGCTCTCTATGGTTACAAGCCTCCAAAATGAAAGGAATTAGCCATAAATGATATAAAAAATCCAACAATAAAAGATCAACAAGAGGAGAACCAAAATGTCGTTCAAAGACTGAAGGGGATCTCATTATTGCAAGGAATCGTTACATAGATCAGAAAGAGAGTTTAGTGAAGGAGATAGAGTATATGTCAAACTCCAACCTTACAAACAACTATCATTAAAACAAGAAGGAAAAACCTATTGAATTTCCACGATCTTGTCCAGGATAGAACCTTAAAATATTTGATGCTACCAAACCAAGATTCTCAACATAACTACTTTGCACAACGGAATATAAACAACAGTAAATCACACATGCACATAATATAGACAACTTTTGACATTTTTCAACCCAACTTCGTTATATTAAACAACATATAATACAATAGTCTAGGGCTCTCGTACCAAGGATAATGGCCCTCAATCATCCACTAGATACAAACTGGGGCTTGGTGTCAGTACATTGACGACCAATTTACTCTCAACAATATACTCTGACCATCTGGCTGATGTAGTCAACTACCAATTTACCCTTAACAATATACTCTGACCATTTGGCTGATGTAGTCAACTCTTTGAGCTCCTCTCGGTCGTACCCTATACTTGCCCAGTCCTTCGACTCTCGATCTGCAGCTCCTACCTCTATCAATTCTCCAAGTCCATCCGACAACTAAACCTCGACTATCCAATTTTCTCACTAGTTGATCGTTCGTCCACCAATGCATCAACACATCAAGACTCATGTTGAGTTGTCCACAACTCCACTTGTGAACAGCTCTCAATCTGCCCACTACTACTCCTCAGCTACTAAGGGACTTTAACCCACTATGGTCTTCCTACGCTGCTTCGATGAAGACCAACATAGGGCACGAAGGGTTGCCACCTATCACTACAAGATGTCCATTTCCCACAATGAACACAAGCTAGAAGGACTGCCCATCATCTGCTATAGAAGTCCTTTTCCACACACAAGTCTCGGGCTCCACAAACGAATCCTGGTTGATCAGACCCTTGAGCTCAACAACTGCCACTTTAGCAACTACCTTTGTCCATCAAGGTGTTGTAGAAATTATATAACTTATGTGTTATATGTCCAAGATTCTCTCGATCTCACACTATTTTAACTTCATGCAAAATACATAATCTATTCCACCATTGATCATTCGCGGAAATTAAATCAAGATTGCAATGCACAGATGAAACAATAAAAATTCACACACATTAACACAGTTGTTTAACGGGAAAGCCTGAAGCTGAAAACCGCAACTATCTGTATATAATATATGTCATAGAGATCATGTAACAATCCTCATACAAAGCTGATCATATCAAGCTCTCAGTACAATACAATAGCTACACACTAATCAAGCCCGATCTTGCAAATCCATGCACACAGATCTGCCACTTGCTAACCTACCTCTCTTGCGCAATCTCTGGCTTTGAAGAATGGCATTGGCTTTGAATGATTGAATTATCGGCCTTGCTCACGCAATCCTCATTGGCATCTCCACTTGAGTGTTGGATGCAATCAATGCATCACTATCGTCACAATGATACACTTGCCCTTGTACCTATCTAACCTTGGTCTCCACTGACCTGCATACTGCCCAGTTAAGCGGTATATTCTTCAGTTGATTAATGAGTTATTATTTGTGAATTAATTAACTAATTAATTCACTCCACTCTCACTAGTGTATCAATCAGTTAGACTAGATACAACTAGCTCAACTGAGTCTAACTGAGTTAAACTAAATACAACTCCACCAACTAGTTCTCGAACTCCACCAAACTCTGCCACTTGAGTTCTAACTGAGTCCTCCATGCAATAGCTCCAGTAAACCCTCAGGGATAGCGTAATTCCTTCTGTCAGTTGTTGTGCCACATCTGTGCACTTAACTAAAGTGCTCCAAGAGAATAAGATAATGTTTAGAGTCCAAATATTATTAAGAGCTAATAATATGCGACATATCTATTTTTAGACTCGTAGTCTAAAAATAGACTCCGCCCAATATGTCTAAAAATAGAAGTCCATCTATTTTTCCAACTTGACCAACCATCCACAAATAGCACCCTGCAATTCATAGAATATGATCAACATGTCTAAAAATAGACTTTGCGCCAAAAATAGCGTGCAGGACCACTTAGTGAAGGCGACTCTTTTCACTAAGCTCATCATCTTGTTGAATCTCAACACTCCCTCTCAACAAGATAGGGATTATCTACCACCTCGATCCTATCTCTATGGTATTCGAATTTGCTTCTGGTGAGCGCCTTTGTCAGAATCTCTGCATCCTGATCCTCCGTAGGAATGTAAGAAAACAACATGATCTTCCGCTGCACACAATCTCTGATATGATGATACCAGATGGCAATATGTTTAGATCTATCATGAAATATTGGATTAACCGAGAGTTTAATGCAACTCTGATTATCACAATATATCATAGTAGGATGTAAATGAGAACCGAACAAACCGACCAGGATCTTCCTCATCCATATAGCCTCGCATGCAGCCAAACTTGCTGCCATGTACTCGGCCTCCGCTGAACTGAGTGCCACGGATCTTTGTTTCCTGCTGTACCAAGAAACTGCTGTAGATCCGATACTGAAAATCCCTCCAGATGTGCTCTTTCTATCCGTTGGGCTTCCTGCCCAATCTGCATCCGTGAAGCCATGCAGCCTCACCTCATCCGACTATCTGTACCACAATCATACTCAGATGTGCCCCTGAGATACCTCAGGTCATGCTTGCCTGCTTTCCAAAAGAGCTTGGTAGGCTTCACCATCGCTTGTGAAAGCTGGTTCATAGCATAGCATATGTCCGATTGTGTATTGACTAAATACATTAGCGAACCAACCAACTGTCGATAAACAGTGGCATCCACTACCTCTGCCGATGTAGCATCCTCTTTCCTCCAACCACCAGGAAGAGGAGTGTTGATAGGCTTGCAGCCTTGCATGTGAAACTTCTCCAGTATCTCCTGGGCGTACTTGCCTTGAGACACAAACAGTTCACCTTTCCGCTGCCAAATTTCCAATCCTAGGAAATAATGAAAGAGGTAGTCCTTCATCTCGAACTCCTTTGCAAGATCTGCCTTGCATGAGTTTATCAACAGTTCATCTCCCGTTAGTATTAAATCATCTACATAAAGCACAATGATCAAAAGCTTACCCTCCACTACAATCTGGTATAGTTGATCCGCCTCACTCTTGGCGAAACCAAGTCCGGTGAAATAACTGTCTATCCATGTGTACCAAGCACGAGGTGCTTGTTTCAGCCCATACAACGCTCTTTTGAGCCTGCACACATGCGATTCGCTGCTGAAGATTTCGAATCCTTCAGGCTGCTCAATGTACACTTCCTCCTCAATGATTCCGTTGAAGAACACAGTCTTCATATCCATCTGATGAATGTGCCAACCCATCTGCGCTGAGAGAGTAAGGATGGTCCGTATGGAAGAATACCTTGCGATAGGTGCAAAGGTTTATTCATAGTCGATCCCCTCGATCTATGAGAAGCCCCGGGCAACAAATCTCGCCTTATACTTCTCAACACTCTCCTCAGCAGCTTTCTTCACTTTGTAGATCCATCTCGAACCTACTACTAATTTCCCTTTCGGCCTTGGGACAATCTCCCATGCACTGTTTCTGACAATCGAATCATACTCTTCCACCATGGCATCTACCCATGCGGGATCCTCCACAGCTTCCTCGAAAGAGGATGGCTCTGTCACGATACACTTGCTCATTAGAGCCATGTATCCAGTAAATCGGTCAGGTAACTGTCTCTGTCTGCGCTGTGATGTAGGAGCTCCTACATTCTGCGTTGCATCAAGATTCAGTCGCTCAGCTTCTGTAGTGCGCTTCCGCCCTCTGATGTTTGGCGCTGCATGAGTGGTTTCTTCCACTCCATGAACCTCCTCTTGTGGCTGATCCACATTTTGAGGCTCATCTTTAGGAACAAGTAGCTCCTCCTCTGCATGCAAGTGTAGCTCCCTCTCAAGCGACAACTTCATGGCTTTCTCCTCATGAAATTTGATATCCCGTCGCACAACAGTCATCCGATTGTTTGGCAAATACACACGATAATTGTGGGGTGTTTCTATGTACCCAACAAATATCCCAACCTCTGCGGTCGGCTCCAGCTTCTTCCTGGCATCCTTCGTCACATGAATGTAAACAAGTGAGCCAAAAATCTTCAAATGAGAAATATCAGGCTTCTTACCAGAAAATGCCTCTTCGGGTGTACTCATGCCAAGTACTCTATGAGGACAACGATTTTGCACATAAACCGCAGTGTTGCATGCCTCAGCCCACAAGTGTATGGGAAGGCCCTGATCATGCAACATCGCTCGTGCAACACCCACGATCGTTCTGTTGTTCCTCTCCGCGACCCCATTCTGCTGTGGGTTATGAGGCGCTATGAGTTCTCTTCGAATTCCTTCTTTGCTGCAGAAGTCTTTGAATTTGCCAGAGATGTTTTCACCACAATTATCGCTCCTTAGAGCTTTCACCTTCTTCCCCGACTCTTTCTCAACCAGTGCCTTGAACTCACGGAACTTTGAGTATGTCTCGCTCTTCTTCTACATGAAGAAGATCCAACACTTACGAGAAAAGTCATCAACAAATATCACATAATACCTGTGCTTTGCTGTTGAAGCAACCGAGAAAGGTCCACACACGTCTGTGTGAATTCTCTCAAGGATTGTCGAGGCACGACTATCCTTCCCATGAAAAGTGGTCTTCACAAATTTTCCCAAAGTACATCCCTTTCACTAATCTGACTGCGCAAGTGTACCTTTGGGAAGCCCGGTAGAAATCTGCTGCAAAATTTTCAAAGCGCCATGGTGAAGATGGCCCAATCTCTTGTGCCACAATTTGCCCTCATCTCGGCTCACCACTCCTCCTGCTTTGCCTGCCATTGCTACACAGCCATCTACTTGCAATTGATAAAGATTCTTAACTCGAATCCCTATCCTCCTGGTTTGACCAGTTGTTTTATGGCGCAGGAAGGCTTTTCCCCTGCTAAAAACAACATCATAACCCTTGTCTTCCAACATCGCCATAGAGATCAGATTCTTCTTCAATCCTGGAACATGTATGACATCCTTCAAGATGAAAGGTTTATCGGACTCCCTCTCAAAGGAAATGGTCCCGATATCAGTGGCATTGTATCTACCATCATCGCCCATCTTGATGTGCACTCCAAGATCCTTTTCATCCAGATCACTAAACAAATCTTTGTCTCCGGTCATATGGAAAAACGCACCACTGTCAAGAAGCCACACCGATCACATCATACTTGAAACCAATCATGCGATCAAAGAAAAATCCAACTCAAACTGCGAGGCTAAGGCCTCTCCCACTGCAGATCTAGCAGCCTGCTTATTCTTCTTCTTCTGTGGGCAATTAGTGGCGAAATGCTCGTGCTGGTGACAGTGAAAACACTTCACCTTGGACCAATCCTGCTTCTTGCCTTTAGCTTCGGATTTGGAAGATTTCTTCCCTTTTCCTTTCCGAGCTTTGGCAGCCAAAGTGCAATTTTCTTCATCTTCATTCTTCGATGAAGATCCATCCTTGGTACCCCGCCTTATCTCCTCCTGCACAAGATCCGACCAAAGTCGCTCCCATCCTGGCAGTTTCTCCCGTGTATTGACAGAGTCTTCGTAGCTATGCTAACACTTCAGAAGCCCAAGGAGAGCCAAGCTCACCAAGTCTTCTTCATCAACAGTAACCCCCACACTTCCTAGCTCATCCTTGTAGTGGACAAACTTCGTGAGGTATTTTGGAATATTGTCGCCTTTCTCCATTTTTATTTTTCTGAGCTTGTCTTTAAGCGCCAACTTCCTCTGGGCACTTCTGCTTTGGAACAAGTCTGTCAAATCCTTCCACATTAAGAATGGAGTGGCTTTACTGTGAAGGCTGGACACAATGTGGTCCTTCACACCTTCCAACATAATTCTTCGACACTTTGCTACCTTCTTTTGCCATGCGTCAAGTGCCGCTGCATCGCTAGAAGTAGGCTTCGGAATATCAACATCTATGAACTCCTTTAACCCGTTATCATCCAGCACCGCCTCCATCCTGTCCTTCCATGCTATGTAATTCGAGCTCCCATCAAGGGCATACTCCAATCGCAATCCGTTGAAAGACATTTCAATGAATGCTCAACTTCGACACCAAGAAAACACTGCAGCAAATTCGAATTCCACCAGCACAAAACTCAACCGCTTCAATAATTACAATCTCCTCCAATGATCAACTGCTCCGATACCATGTAGAAATTATATAACTTATTTGTTATATGTCCAAGATTCTCCTGATCTCACACTATTTTAACTTCATGCAAAATACAGAATCTATTCCACCATTGATCATTTGCGGAAATTAAATCAAGATTGCAATGCACACATGAAACAATACAAATTCGAACTCATTTAGAGCCATTTTTCAGCAGGGATTGCGTAGTAGAGGCAGGCTAGCAGGTGGCAAAGATCAGTGCATGGATTTGCAAGATCGGGCTTGATTAGTGTGTAGCGATTGTATTGTACTGAGAGTTTGATATGATCAGCTTTGTATGAGGATTGTTACATGATCTCTATGACATATATTATATACAGATAGTTGGGGTTTTCAGCTTCAGGCTTTCCCGTTAAACCACTGTGTTAATGTGTGTGAATTTTTATTGTTTCATGTGTGCATTGCAATCTTGATTTAATTTCCGCAAATGATTAGTGGTGGAATAGACTCTGTATTTTGCATGAAGTTAAAATAGTGTGAGATTAGGAGAATCTTGGACATATAACACATAAGTTATATAATTTCTACAGGTGTTTCACATCGAGCTCCAACTTGGGCATTTTCACGCTATCCTCCGGCAGACCATAAATGACCAATCACGTCCACACTTGGTCTACTCTCACGCTGCTCTCCAATAGTCCTCGAGTGACCAATCCTCGCTGTAGCATCCGCTCCTAGTTAGGACATCCAACACTTAGGAGACCCTTCCACATGGCTGCTAACAAACTTCTCCAATTAGTCCTCTCCTAGGACACCTGTCCACCTAACATCCAATCATCACCAAGAGAGCATCTGCAACTCCCCACTGTTGCTCTCTTGTCCTCGATTTCTATGCATTTATATGACTGTTTAGGGCTTCCAACATCCCTACACCAGTGCCTTAAACTTCTCCAATCAGGCTGTTTCCTTTAGCTGTTGGTTGCAAGGTATCCAAGGTGTAGTTGTGGGCCTTGGGCACCTCCACAAGGCCTCCTACAATGCACAACTCAGACCACCACTAATCCGCCCTCTCCAACTCTACATACAAGCCCAATTCACTAGGAGAATACCCTTGTTTTCCTTTGTTGCCCTTAGAGGAGACTGCGGCTTGGTTAGGAGGGCCTTTCTAGGCCTTTCAATGCTCTAAAATCCACCTCCCAATTGTTGTTGTAGCAGCCCCTTACTGCGGCCCTAAAAACAAAGATATGCACATTCAAACAATGCACAAAACAACCCCAAACATACCTGATTTGCTGCGGCCTATTCTGGCATATAAAACACACGAACCGATCCTTGAAATCTGTCGTTAAGTCACCTCTCGACTGCCCTAGAGCTGCGGTCTTCTCCATAGAGAAATCCACATAAAAAACAAAGATACTCTCTTCAAAACCTCAACTACTTTGTCTCCTTTATCTTGTCTCAGGACCACACTAAATCACAGAGCTAATCTTGACCTTGAATGCACTTGGATGTCTCTTTATGAGGTCTCACCATGCCTCTATTTAAATGCTTTATGTGAGGATCGACCCTCCAAAGGGCACCTCTAACACAAGGTTGACTTGCCTTTTTATCTCTCTTTGCCCACCATAACACAAAAAATAATATCTTCACTTGCAGATCTCAGAATTAGATGAGTTTCGTTGCATTGGATTCATCTCAACGAGTACTATCATCCTCATCCATCACATTTCAAAATCTCTCCATAGTTTTGTCTCCAACATCGATGGGTGCAAAACCCCAAGCTTGGGTTTCAAGTCCACAAGGTCACTTGTGGAGTTCCTTCCTCCAAACCCTCGATCTTCAAGGCTTGGAGTACCTCCCAAGCTACAAAAATCAATAAAAACAAGCTAGCTCATAGCTCCTAAGTTCTATGGAAAATATAAAATCATCAAAAAATCAGCCAAGTAGCTTATGGTTTGAAATCACTGGAAACAAACGACATCCATATCATTTTCCATGTTTCCTATTTAAAAAATATGTTGGGAAAACATTAAACAACACAAACAACACTTCCTACATTGAATAATGAAAGGGAAGTTGTAGTAGGACCGGAAGTTATAATTGCCACAAGAGAAAAGCGATTATGTTATCGAGTAATTAAATAATGTCTCATCAAGTGGAAGAGCCTACCAAAAGAAGATGCTTCTTAGGAAACATAAGATTTTTCTTCAACAACACCCCTCATTGCTTATGCATTGAGGACACAACATTTTGTGAGAGGAAGACAATGTTATGTACAAAAATAAAATAATTAAATTGTTATGTATTAATTAGGTTAATTTAGGAAGAAGGGGCACTATCATAAGATCATGATAGCTCAGGTAATGGCACCAAGGTTATATTTAAGCCAAGAGCCATCAATTGTAATACCATCATTCAATTTATCATATAATATAATATAAACATTTATTTTATAGTGTTAATTTCTCTACAACAGAAGATGATGCAAAATAAGCTATGGTTGCAATATAAAGTTGCAAATCGAGGAAAAGATTGGCTGTTAAAAATAATATAGAAAACTTGGGGAATTTGCAAAAAGAATGCGGACAATGGAATTAATTTGAAAGGTTAATTGAGGAATCAAAATTGTTGGGAAATCTAGAGTCTTGTAATTGTTGCAAGAAAAAGAGAGGAAAAAGACATGTAAAGTTTTAAAAGAAGCCTTGGAAAGAATTTGAGTAGCATAGTATCATTGAGGGGTTTGATAATTGAAAGTTCGAGTTTTATTGAAGAAGAGTTGGATGAACAAGGAAAACATAGTATCTTGTATAGGTTGCATTGGTAAGTGTAGGTTTTCGATTTGTGGAATAGAAAAGAAGTTCTATGTATTTTGTTATGTCATCTAGTAACAAAGGTTGGCTTTAGATGTATAGCTGCTTTAATCCACACTTGATATTGTCATGGAGAAAGTCCTTAACTCCACTTGGTATGGACTTGGGGGCAAGTTTCGAGTTGGAGCTATCACTCAATTCTCAACTCCTCCATCTAGGATTACTCCTAGTGAAGCGAAAGTGGGTGGACTCTAAAAGATGTCTAAGGTTAAACTAGCTCAATGCTAGCAAGTTAGTTTCTAGGAGTTGATACATGTTATTTCAATTATATGCCTTCAAATGTAACATCAATTACAATTGTAGGCTCAATGAGCACATGCATCCAATAATATAGCAAACTTAAACACTGAAAATAAGACCAGTGTCTAAGTAAGATATTTGTTAAGGATATTCCAAGTAAGAGATATAACTTTGTAACACAAATTCAAAAAGAGAAACAAATGCCACAAGATAGATGTTTTCAAAATTAATGTTGGCAAGTAATAACTCTAGCAAGTACAATAAATGAAACAAGTGCTTAAAAAATGATTAAGTGATGAATGCTTGAAAGGAAACAAGATCTATCAAAGATAAGAGACCAATGAAAACATATAAACACAAATTACAATGATGATGCTTGCTTTGTAGAGTACTTGCTTTGTGATGTGCGATGACATTATCTTGGTTAATTTTGTTACTTAATCCTAATCTCAAACAAATTTCAAAGAACTCCATTCACAAGACCTCACCCTCACTTGGGCCTTGATTTTAGAGTGGGGAGTCAATAGGGATGGAAGATCCCTACTGTCTACTTCAACCAACTTATGTTGGAGGGAGATTTGTTAGTCCAATGATTTCCACAAGAGAGACTTACTTTCAAAGTAAATGACGAAATTGAAAATGCTAACTATTGAAATTGTAGCAATTGAACTAAATGAAATTGCAAAAAATGACGTGGAAACAATTTAATCATCTAACTTAAAGAAGAAAGCAATTGCAAGATGAATGAGTCATAAATTAATCAAGTAAAAGTAAGCGAAAACAATTTCACATTTAGTATGAAGGAGATTTAGAGAAAATAAAGATGCATGAAAATCAAAAGAACAAGAGCGCCACTCAAGTAACCATTCAAAGAACACCTTCCCCAACTAGGGGAAAAGGGATGATAAGGGGAAAATCCCCAAGCTCCCAAAACATATTTTTTATTTATTTACTAAAATTGGATCCCTCTTGAGGGATATATGATTGTATTTGGAGAAAGACTTCAGTGAAGTCTTTTTGTAAGGATAAAATTCTTTCTCCAAATGCTTAGGGAATTAAAATGAGGAAGCTACAAATAACTATCTTGATCTAGGAGATCAAAAATATGCTCAAAATCTTCTGAAACTGATGCAAAATCGTATATCTCGTCATTCTGAATCCAACGACACTTGAATCGCCTCAATCCGATACTGTATGAGGACGTTATCACATTTTGAAGTTTTTGGCAAACAACAAAAAAGTCAAAGTGCAGGGTTGACTGTGCAGACGGTACGTTGACGTTAGCAATGTGACTGGGCTATACAGATCGACAGGTGGGCCAATCTCGTGAGGACATGTGGCACACTGGTATTGGTTTGAAGGTTCGTGAGATGGGCCAATCTCAGGCCACCATGTGGGCCAATCAAAGGGTGCCACATGGCCCAATGAGAGGCCACCACGTTGCCTCGGGAATGGTACCAAACATTTGTCTTTTCGACCAAAAAGCTCTACAGGGTTCGACCCCATGACCTCCCACTCACAAAACCAACACCTAACCAATTGAGCTATCATGTCACTTGATAATATATAGTGGCCACATTATATTTACTGTATATGGGCGTGATAATTGGGGAGAGGGTTGGACCAGCGGGCGCGCTTGATCGACCTAGCCACATGTCATGTGGAGGTTACGGAACCAACGACTAAGAGTTTGGGGTGTCAGCGGAAGTCCCGACCACGGTTTTTGGCACACAATATAACCAACGACGAGGAAGGGGGTGGGGCGCGTGGCACCCTGCCCTCGCCCAAGGCCCATGCCATATGCTAGCATTGGTTGGGGAGGTGTATTAAAGCAGAAGCCAAATGAAGACAGCCCGAAAGAACAGGAGCAGGTAGTGCAGTTTGTTTCAGGAGTTTGGAGCAAATCAGAACAAAATTACGCTCCAATTGAAAAGGAGGTAAAAGCTGCATGGAACTGCATTAGTAAGTTTTCTATTCATTTGGCAAATAGACATTTCTTACTGAGAACTGATGCAAAAGCACTGGCAAAGGTAATCACCAAGACCATCAAGAGTCCAGAGAATGCAAAGTTTGCAAGATGGCAGGCTTTGTTTGCTTATTTTGATTTTAAAGTTGAACATATTAAGGGCTCTGAAAATTGTTTGCCAGATTTTCTCAGTAGAGAATTCATCCAGGATCAAGAACAGATGCATGACCCAGAAGAAGAACTGCCCCATGTTATGGTCATCATCACAGAATGGGACCAGGCCCATCAGAGAGAGTAGCTCAAGTATATATCAGATGAAGAATCATGGCCTGTGTACGCAGAAAAATGGAGTCCCACGTGGCAACTTCGAAATACACAAGTGCTAGATGAAAATTTACAGAATCACAATGATATCCAACACTTTGTACCTGAGAGGAGGGTGTACTAAAGGAAGTCGATGGATACATGATATGATGTATTCACATATCATGATGGCTTCCCATGAAGCTGAACGGTCACTCTCACAAGACTTTTGGGATCTCTCCGTCATTTGTACTGGTGGTGGAGATAGAACAAAAGTCTATTATAAATCCTATACCATAAACAGGACAAGGAATCCTGGCCAATATACAGGCGGAAGATTTCAAACATGGCCAGAAAACAATCCGAATATTATTTTTCCTGATACTGTTTATGATTTTGCAGGTTATAAGAGATTATGGTGGGATTTACTAAATAAAGATGGTCGAGAAGAAACCCACTATACGAAGCTGAAATTTTCCCCCACATGGATCAATTCAAGAGAACCGACTGCACCTTGGTTGTCAGACTGGTGGTACCATTATGGTGTAAGTCCATTCAGTATGGATCCACACTATTATGAGACCTATTTTCACAGACAATGCACAGACTGTCTTGAAGGCCCAGCTGGAGAATGTTTTCATTATCCATGTCAGACGGTAGGAGAAATCACAGGACTTGAACTCAAAATGATAAATCCTATTCTAAAGTCTTACATGCAAATGCACTACCAATGGCTAGTTATGACTAAGATAAAGCATCAAATCATCCTCAATAAGCCCATGATCGTCCGACGAATTTACACTAAGGCATGGGATGACGAATTTTATGGCAAATTTAGATACATTGGTGCTACTATCTTGGATCCACCTGCATCAACCAGTACAAGTGGTCCTCGGGAGCCCCACTAAAAAGGCTTTCCCTGTGTAATAATGGTACCTAGTCACGGGTCTATAGTGACAGAGCTTTTCTCGAGGGCTTTTCATCTGTCCGAAAAGCATCCTCTTTGTAGATAATTATTTTGTTTCCTCGTGGGCCTTGTACTTAAAGGTATCCACAATGTATACTCACCCACTTTCACATGTGCTTGTCGGTTGGGTCGGATCTCCGTGCGGATGTCACGTTCGTGTTACCCGAAAACGATGATCCACCCTCCAAGTGTCAATAATCCGATGGTCTACAGGAATGCTTGTCCCCTCTTCCATCCTATATAAGGAGGAGTAAGGCTCATTCGAAGGCATCGACATTTAGAGTTCTAGTTTTGCATTTGTGTGTTTGGAGTCTGAGTTTTTGCTCCCTGCTCTGCATCTGCGCAAATCTTGCGATCTGCTTGCACCACAGAGTCTGGACTCACAGTCTTTAGGAGAACTGAGAAGCCTGCGGGTCTATGTGCTCGGCATAGATCAGAACCTAAAGTGGTCAGTTCTATAGATTGAGTCTGTATCTATATGTTTGTGTGTATTATACTCTGAGACAGAGTCTGCAATTTGGCCAGGAAGCCTTCGGTATCGCTCGCTCATTCACTGAGTAGCAATAATCTGATAAATGCCATTGCAGTCCATCTCTGATACAGAGATTTGAATCCATAAGTCTGTAATTTGATTGTAAGATCATTCTGCTATCAATAAAGAGAGAAAGTTCATTTTTCCGCATCATTAAGTACTGTTACTCTGTGCATTTTAAATTGCTGTTAGACACTGTTTATCTTCTCATACTCTTGAAAATTCGCCAGAAGTTCGCCAGAGGTTCGCCAAACCATTGAGGGACGCCAAGGCCATTAAAGGCGAAGGGAAGCCGCGAAGAAGGCCGTCAGTTGCGTGAATTTGGGAGTAGGTTCGTGTATGGGTTCATCGCTGGGTTTACATAGAGCAGTGTTGAGAAGATAAAGAAGAGACTAACAAGGCCAAGTCTGCCTGTGAGCAACAAGCAAGCTTGTTGAGAAGCCTTTGCTAGAAATTGGTATCAGAGCCAGTAAGTCGGTGTTTGCGACTGGTTCGAGAAAGGTCAGTACTTAATCCATCTCTCTTTATAAGTTGAAAATGGATTCATCAATGAGTAAATCAATCTCTTTCAGAGAATTAGAAGAGAAATATAGAGCTGAACAAAACCCACTCAGAGATATGTTTGCCAGTAGCAGTAGTAGAGTAATAAATGAGTCTGATCATTTATATGAGGAGGTTGAGCCTTAAGCTAGATGGGTTTTGCCCAAAATGTCCACCTCCCAAGTCTATAGTGACCTAGGTGTCTGGCATCTCAAAGCAGCCACTAGAATCACTATAAAAGAGTCGGTCAGCTCTATAGAAGAAAATTCAGATCGTGTACAGCTAATTCCGATCTTGAATCCAAAGGAGCTTCAAGCTGAAGCAAGAAAACTGAGAACCCAATTTTTGCATTTGGGTTGTGTGAGAGTTGGTATTCATGCCCTTGTACATCCGAGTGTTGATGCATATGTGTTAGCCACTGTGAGGGATCTAACACATAATAAATATACAGATTCTTTAATAGGAGGAATAGTTGCTCCATTGTCTAATGGTCCGGTATGGTTTGATTGTTACCCTAACTTTTCGGTATCAATCTCTGATGAAACCTTGGCAGATATATTGCAGCTTCAAATCCAAACAATGGGATTTGATATGAGGAAGAAAAGACAAAATATTGCCATTCAGTTTCGTGGTTGTTTCCGCCATACCTCTACAATGTTTCCTGCAGTCCTCCATGCACCCAGTGGAGAGTCAAAAACCAGTGTCGTTGTCCTGACTGATCCCAAAAATCAGAAAATTGAACATCAGGCCATTAAATGGGAAGATCTGACATTCCCTGAACACTGGACAGTTCCAAATCCTAAACCTCTCGCTGTACAGAAAATCACCTCAGCCAACATCAGAGAAAATCAATCCTTTGCCATCCTGTCATTTCCCAGAAGGTCAACCATTGACAGACGTAGGATTGAGGCAGAATGTAAAAAGTCTCCCAGGTATATAGCTCCAGATTGTACAGATACAGGTTGTAGTTCTATTGTTTCAAATTGTAGTCATGTTGCTTTGTTTGAGTATGCTCAGATTGTAAATTTTCAGCCCCTGAGCGTTGTGTGTCCTCAGTGTAGCCAACAAGTTAACTTGCAGAGTCTAGCCTATGCTGTTCTTCATAAGAATCATAATGTTAGGACTGGTGAAGCCCCTCCAGCTACTTCATCCAACCCTTGTCCTAATCCTAAGTGCTCAGACATTCCTTTCCCACATGAAGATGAACATGTTCTTATGATGCATCTTGTGCCAACTCTTGAAAATGAAGATCCAACACTAACAACCATTTTTGCAAACATGAGACCTGCAAACAGTCCCAAATACGGACTCGGCTACATTGAACAAGCTGACAAGGTGATCCCAGAATGCAGATTCAAGGATCTGCCTCCAGGTGTCAAAAGACCATCAGTCCCAGAAATCCACAAGTTTTATACTTTGATGGATGGTTGTTCTAAACATCAGGTCCCTGCTCAATGGATGAAGCAGATGATAAATTGGGATCTGTTTACCCATCCACAGGCTGATGAGTTTGCAAGAGTCTTTCCAGGAGAAGAGAAAAAGAAAATGGCAGAAGAATGGAAGTCATACATGGAGGAAGAAAATGTATGGATTTCATTCTATTCCCGGAAGAAGAAAATGGAAGAAGATGTTGTTTTAATGGCTGACACTGTAGCCTCTTCTTCACATGCCTGGCAAGGACCAGACCGCAGTAAAATTGAGACCTCCACCTCTTATCCTCCCTTTAAGAGCATTGTCCTAGGAGAAGGACAAAATCAAGAAAATGCATATCCTCTGGTTCAGAGTGATACTGCAACAGTTGGGATTGAGGGTAGAGTTCAGAAGGTGAGTGAGCAGGTGAATTGGACAAACACTGCACTCACTGGTTTGGAAAAGAATGTTGCTAAGACTGCCCTGGTAAAAGATCAGATTGACAGTGTACAAGTATCCATTAATGATGTAAATAATGTTTTGAATTCAGTTCAGTGTGATTTATCTGTAATTAGACATATTTCAGAAAATTCTGTTCAGAAATTTGAAGATGTAGAGAACTGTATAGTTGAACAAGCCATCTCTACACGGGATTCTGTTTCTAATCTGTCTGATAAGTTAGACAGGTTGAGTTTGAAGAAGTCGGAGAAGCCGATTCCGACATCATTTTTGACCAAGGGAAAGAGCATACACACTCATGAACTTAGTAGTCCCATTTCTAAGTTTCCTCAGCTCTTTCCTAAAGAAGTAATAAAGCCATCCCAACAGTCTGAGTCTAAACCAGAAGAAAAGTATGAAAGAATAACCATTGCTAATGCTTTAGAAGAGTCAGACTCTGAAAAACATGCATTCCCCATCTATGAGCCCTTAGAGCCTCAGTTTACCAACCCTGCAGCCCCTGATTTGTATGGAGCTGGAAGACTCCCAGCAAGAGATACTTTCCATGAAGGGAGTCATAAGGAGTGGAATATTGATGGCCTCTCTGCAGCCCAAATCAGGCAGGTTCTTGATCAAATGATTGTTGAATATAAGTTGATGTGTGTTGAGGGCAGAAGTGAAGTGCAAGCCTGCAAAACTCTCATTGCTTGTTTTACAGGTACATTAGCCAGATGGTGGGAATTGGAATCATCACCTGTTATGATTGCAAAGATGGAACAAGAAGTGCTCAAATATGAACAGGGAGATATAAGATTCAATGATGATGGCACTCCACAAAACAATATGATTGGTGCACTCACAGCACTGATCCAAGAACACTTTTGTGGAGCAAAATTCGCACTTATAGATAAGAATGAACTTATCCTAATGAATCTGAAGTGCAATAATATAAATCAATTTGAAGATTTCCACAGAGATTGGATAGAAAGGATATTCTTGGTAAAAGATCCCAAGAACATATTGTGGAAACAGGTTTATCTTGCTGCTCTACCATCCAAGCTGGTAGACATTCTGAAAATGCAAGATGCTTTCCCCTTGCCAATGGAAGTTTATCTTTGGGGAGATTTTTATAGTATTATTACTAAAGTTATGATTTCTCTTTGTACCAGTTCAAAGATGAAAAAGTCTATAGATAAATTAAATAGACTTCCTGGTACTAAGTCTTTCTGCAGTAGATACGGAATAACTGTTGATGATCCTTTGGTAAAGCGCAGAAAACACAAAAGACAGACAAAGAAGGCTCTGAAGCGCAGTCGAGCCTCTACTTACAGACTGAGCTCAGGAAAAAGAAAAGAGCTCAGAAACCCGAAAGAAAGAAGACACCAGAAAGGAAGGAAAGGATACTACAAGTATACTCCCAAGACCCACTACTATAAGCCTCATCACATCCGTCCTCGTGATGCCAAGGTTGTTCGCATGAATGAAGTAGTCTGTTGGCTTTGTGGTCAAGCTGGTCATACATCTAATATCTGTCCAACAACCTTAGAGTCAAAAAGGGGTCTAGGTAAAAAGTCTCAGAAGAATAAACAGCCATCTACCAGTACCACTGTAAAAACTGAACCCAGATGTGCTCATTGTCATTCTTCCTTCCACAAAACATCAGACTATCACAACCGTTCTTCAACCCTTCATCTTCAACAACATGCTGTTGAATCCTCTGCTGAGTCTTCTTCTTCTTATTCCTCTTCCTCTTCTGATGAAGAAGTCCACATGTATTGTCAGTGTTCTGATCCAAATAACTGTGCCTGTTCCGATTCTGAATCAGACTATTCTTCCGATGACTCTTCCCCAGAAGAGCCCGAGCCCAAGCTCAAAGTCCTCATGGCACAGCTTGATGAAGATGAAATGAAGCTGTTTGCTCAAATCCGTGCCCTTGAGGAAGGTGACCTCAAAGCTGCAATGCTCAAAGCCTATATGTAGCACAGTACTGGTCCATCCAGTTCCTCCTCTGGTAAGAAGCCCAATTTTGTTGATGCTTCTTATGAAAGAAATACCAAGTCGTATCTCCAACACAACAGTAGCAAAGTTCGCACACTCACTTTGGGGGAGGTGAGTAGAGAGATACACAACACCAAATCTGAAATCTCTGCCATGAAATCAGAGATTACTGCCTTGAAACTCCAGGTTTCACAGTCAGGGAAGGTTGCACCATTACAACAGCCTTCTACATCTATTTCAGGGAGACATGTCAATTACACTTTGCACTCTGAACCCAGACCAAAGATTAGAGTTGCTGAAGGAAAATTTGATGATTCTGTTGGTTTCAGAGAAATAAATGACATGCAAGTTTTGGAAATCCAGTATCAGCAACACCACATTGAGGTAAAAATATGTGTTGCAGGCAGAGTGTATGATGTAACTGCACTAATTGATTCGGGTGCAGATGTTAATATTCTTTCCAAGAAAATAATCCCATCAAGATATTGGACTACTGCAAAAAGGAAAGTTTTGGGATTAGGAAAGAAAAATTTAGAATTTGAAGTTTCTAAAGCTGCTGTGTGTTTTAATTCAAAATGTGTTAAGCTCTCATTTGCAATTGCTGATATCCCAGTTGATTGTATATTGGGAAATATATTTTTAGCAGCAGTTGAGCCCCATGGTTCGTTTAGATTTCCTGACAAATCTGCAGGAATGTTCATCACAGTCTCTGGGGAAAGAATTGAAATTCCCTATACCTCAAACAACAGAGTCTCAACCATGGTCCAAGCAATGCAAGAAAAAGAACAGAAACTTCAAAAGACAATAAAAAGTTTGGAAGAACTCAAGGATCACAAAAGCATCATCAGGATTGAAGACCAATTGAGTTCCCCACAAGTTCAGAAACAAATCTCTGAACTAAAAGAAGAATTTGAAAGGAAATGCTGTTCTGAAGAACCGAATGCATTCTGGCATCGGAAACAACATTGTATTGAACTGCCTTACAAAGAAGGATATGAAGGCAGACCATGTAAAAGCAGAGCCATTTCAATGTTGGCAGAATACATGCAGCTCTGCCAGAAAGAAATTGATCAGCTTCTGCAGAGAAGACTGATAAGAGAATCCAACAGCCCTTGGAACTGTTATGGATTCTATGTTAACAAAAGAAGTGAACAGATTCGGGGTGTCCCCAGGATTGTAATCAATTACAAACCCCTGAACTCTGTCTTAGCAGATGACACATATCCGATTCCCCACAAAGGAGATCTTATGCGTCGGATACATGGAGCCAAGATATTCTCTAAGTTTGATTTGAAGTCTGGCTTTTGGCAAGTTGCAATTGCAGAACATGATAAATGGAAGACAGCATTCAGCGTTCCTCATGGGCATTATGAATGGAATGTAATGCCATTCGGGTTAAAGCATGCACCTTCAAAATTCCAGAAGGTGATGGATTCTATCTTTAGGCCCTATGCTGAATGGTTACTTTCCTATATTGATGATCTGCTTATATTTTCCAAGAATTTGCAAGACCACTTCAGACACCTGAAGATCTTCATGAAGTTGGTCCAGAGAAATGGTTTGGTTTTAAGCAAAAAGAAAATGGAATTGTGCCAAACCAAAATCAAGTTTTTAGGGCACCAGATTGAGAATGGATAGATTGCTCTACAGAATCATGCACTTGAGTTTGCGGATAAGTTTCCTGATGTTATTCTAGATAAAACTCAATTGCAGAGGTTTTTAGGGTGTTTAAATTATGTGAGCAACTTTTATCTTTCATGTGCCATTGACAGGTCTCTGTTAAACCAGAGACTCAGAAAGAACCCAAAACCTTGGACACAGGCGCATACACAGGCAGTCAAGGAGATAAAAGCCAAGGTTCGTAATCTCCCTATTCTTTATGTTGCTGATGATAAAGCTTTTAAGATTGTTGAAACAGATGCTAGCAACATCGGTTGGGGAGGTGTATTAAAGCAGAAGCCAAATGAAGACAACCTGAAAGAACAAGAGCAGGTAGTGCAGTTTGTTTCAGGAGTTTGGAGAAAATCAGAACAAAATTATGCTCCAATTGAAAAGGAGGTAAAAGCTGCATGGAACTGCATTAGTAAGTTTTCTATTCATTTGGCAAATAGACATTTCTTACTGAGAACTGATGCAAAAGCACTGGCAAAGGTAATCACCAAGACCATCAAGAGTCCAGAGGATGCAAAGTTTGCAAGATGGCAGGCTTTGTTTGCTTATTTTGATTTTAAAGTTGAACATATTAAGGGCTTTGAAAATTGTTTGCCAGATTTTCTCAGTAGAGAATTCATCCAGGATCAAGAACAGATGCATGACCCAGAAGAATAACTGCCCCATGTTATGGTCATCATCACAGAATGGGACCAGGCCCATCAGAGAGAGCAGCTCAAGTATATATCAGATGAAGAATCATGGCATGTGTACGCAGAAAAATGGAGTCCCACGTGGCAACTCCGAAATACACAAGTGCTAGATGCAAATTTACAGGATCACAATGATATCCAACACTTTGTACCTGAGAGGAGGGTGTACCCTAAAGGAAGTCGGTGGATACATGATATGATGTATTCACATAGCATGATGGCTTCCCATGAAGCTGAATGGTCACTCTCACAAGACTTTTGGGATCTCTCCGTCATTTGTACTGGTGGTGGAGATAGAACAAAAGTCTATTATAAATCCTATACCATAAACAGGACAAGGAATCCTGGCCAATATACAGGCGGAAGATTTCAAACATGGCCAGAAAACAATCCGAATATTATTTTTCCTGATACTGTTTATGATTTTGCAGGTTATAAGAGATTATGGTGGGATTTACTAAATAAAGATGGTCGAGAAGAAACCCACTATACGAAGCTGAAATTTTCCCCCACATGGATCAATTCAAGAGAACCGACTGCACCTTGGTTGTCAGACTGGTGGTACCATTATGGTGTAAGTCCATTCAGTATGGATCCACACTATTATGAGACCTATTTTCACAGACAATGCACAGACTGTCTTGAAGGCCCAACTGGAGAATGTTTTCATTATCCATGTCAGACGGTAGGAGAAATCACAGGACTTGAACTCAAAATGATAAATCCTATTCTAAAGTCTTACATGCAAATGCACTACCAATGGCTAGTTATGACTAAGATAAAGCATCAAATCATCCTCAATAAGCCCATGATCGTCCGACGAATTTACACTAAGGCATGGGATGACGAATTTTATGGCAAATTTAGATACATTGGTGCTACTATCTTGGATCCTTTGCATCGACGGTCTAGTGGTCACATGAGGCCCCACTAAAAGGCTTTCCCTGTGTAATAATGGTACCTAGTCACGGACGGATAGTGACGAGCTTTTTACAAGGCATTATCATGCGATAGAAAATCATCTCTGCGTAGATAATTGTGTTTCCTCGTGGGCCTTGTACTTAAGACATCCACGATGTATACTCACCCACTTTCACATGTGCTTGTCGGTTGGGTCGGATCTCAGGTGCGGATGTCACGTTCGTGTTACCTGAAAACGATGATCCACCTTCCACCCTCCAAGTGTCAATAATCCGATGGTCTCTGGGAATGTTTGTACCCTCTTCCATCCTATATAAGGAGGAGTAAGGCTCATTCGAAGGCATCGGCATTTAGAGTTCTATTTTTGCATTTGTGTGTTTGGAGTCCGAGTTTTTGCTCCTTGCTCTGCATCTACGCAAATCTTGCGATCTGCTTGCACCACGGAGTCTTGACTCACAGTCTTTAGGAGAACTGAGAAGCCTGCGGGTCTATGTGCTCGGCATAGATCAGAACCTAAAGTGGCCAGTTCTATAGATTGAGTCTGTATCTATATGTTTGTATGTATTATACTCTGAGACAGAGTCTGCAATTTGGCCAGGAAGCCTTCGGTATCGCTCGCTCATTCACTGAGTAGCAATAATCCGATAAATGCCATTGCAGTCCATCTCTGATACAGAGATTTGAATCCATAAGTCTGTAATCTGATTGTAAGATCATTCTGCTATCAATAAAGAGAGAAAGTTCATTTTTCCGCATCATTAAGTACTGTTACTCTGTGCATTTTAAATCGTTGTTAGACACTGTTTATCTTCTCATACTCTTGAAAATTCGCCAGAAGTTCGCCAGAGGTTCGCCAAACCATTGAGGGATGCCAAGGCCGTTAAAGGCGAAGGGAAGCCGCGAAGAAGGCCGTCAGTTGCGTGAATTTGGGAGTAGGTTTGTGTATGGGTTCATCGCTGGGTTTACATAGAGCAGTGTTGAGAAGATAAAGAAGAGACTAACAAGGCCAAGTCTGCCTGTGAGCAGCAAGCAAGCTTGACCAAGAGCAGGGCCAAGGAGAGCACATGGCCTATGGCTCATGCCCCTCGGTCCCATGGGACCACACGAGCAGGAGAGCGAAGATCCAAAGGGGCTTCGATCCAATGTATTATTTTTTTAAAATTTTTTATAACCAAAACAATGTAACCATCACCGATAGTTGCAGATTGAACCCTCGACTTGTGGGATACCAACCTCATCACCCTACCAATTGGGCTGTGGATATTTTGTTGCCAGTTTAGCAGAGCCAAACTTTTTTGCAGAGCACTTTACAGGGAGTTTGAATAAAGAGGCCTATCTTGCTCCTTTTTCAACCTTTTTGAGCTCAAAAACAACCTAAACAAGGGGTTTTGAGCATTCTGGATGCAATGGTGGTGTTATTTTTGCAGATTGAAGCTTGTATGTTGATGTATTGAACATTTTAGCATATAATAAAAATGCTACCATTGGAAGTTGGACTTGAAGACATAGCCGTGGAGGGGTGAAATCCATTACCAATTTGTTGTGTTTGATGCTGTATGTTTGTCCATTTTTAACTATTAAAATTATGAAAAATTTATTTAAGTTTGTGTGCTTTTGCAATCACAATCCATTTCCTAAAAGACATAAACTAACTTGCAAATCATTTCATGAAACCTTCACTTTTTTTTGGATCAGTTTGGTATTAGAGCATGATTTTTGTGAAGGTTTGACAAAAAATGCAAGGTTTTTGAATGCTTACAAGGTCTATATTGAAAAGAAGAGAAGGAGCACTTGAAGAACCTAACCCTCAAATTGGCTCAAGGAGGCCACAAACTCCACAAGTCACAGCACATGAATAAGGACAAGGACAAGAGCTGATGTCTGAGGATGAGAGATATTTTAGAAAAACTTTCTTTGATATGATTGAGATGGTGAAAGTGTTGTACAATGAGAGAACAACACGATTTCAAGGAGAAACTTCTAATAAACCAAAAGGTGATGGTGTAAATGGGAGCAAGCCTCCACCTCCTCCTCCTCCTCCTCATCCTCCTTCACCTCCATTTTCACTTCCATCTTCACCTCCTTCACCTCCTTCTTCACAAAGGCCTACTCCTACATCTCCAAGAGGAAATACTAAGCCTCCTTTGCTTAAGCTTGATGTCAAGTTGAATTTCCAATGTAAAATGGAGAAGTAAATGTTGAAAAGTTGGATAATTGGGTTCGTTAAATTGAAGTCTATTGCAGGATTCAAAAGATTAACGATGATTTCACAAAGATCCAACTTGTTTCTCTTCCCTTGGAAGATGCATATCTCATCAGGTGGAAGGCAAAAACTCAAGAATATTTGAAGAAAATTGGTAAAATTATCTCGTCTTGGAATGATTTTATAGTTGCATTAAGAAGACAATTTTATCCATTAGCTTACATGCAAAAAACAATTATGGATTGGAAAATTTTTAGACAAGCTAAAGGTGAGAGTGTCCAAAGTCACACACAAGAATTTAGAAAAAGAGCTTTAATCTTGGGTGTTGATTTGACCTCACAAGATACTCTTCTTAAGTATATAGGTGGATTACATAGTTATTTGATACATACCATACTCATGTTTAATCCCACCAATCTAGATGAAGTATGTGTTCATACAACTCATTTAGAAACAAGAGGGAAGAGTGTTCCTCAAGATTCCAACAAGAAACCTTTTAAATTTGGAGATAGAGTAATGGGGAAATTTAAAGGAAAAGGTAAGAAGAATGCAATTTTCAAGAAAAAGGGAGAGACACTTACTTGTAAACATTGTTCAAAAGATGGCCATGATGAAGACCATTGCTAGAAATTACATCCAGAATTGAGACCAAATAAGTTCAATAACAAGGGGAAACAAGAGAATGTTTCTACAACTCAACAAGATCTAGGCTTTGATTCAGGTGATGAAACCAAAATCACATTAGTATAGCTTCTAATGCAAGTACTAGTTCTTCTAGCAAGCCCGTTGAATCCCAAAATGACAATGAAAGAAGTGAGATTTTTCATATCAGGGTCATTACAAAACATACAAAGGTTGATACATTATTTGATAGTGGATCTCAATTCAATATTATCTCTGAAGCAATTGTTAAGAAACTTGATTTAGAGACTACACCTCATGAAAAAACTTACCCTTTGGGTTGGGTATGTGATGATGACAAATTGCAAGTGACAAGAAAATGTAAACTCAAATTTGCCATCACTGCAAATTTTGTAGATGAGGTAGGGCTTGATGTTGTACCACTTGGTATTTGTGGGATTTTCTTAGGGAGTCCATATTTATATGACCGAAAATAAATATTCTATCGTCATGAGAACAAATATCATATTTTCAAAGATGGAGTTGAAGCAATTGTTAAGAAACTTGATTTAGAGACTACACCTCATGAAAAAACTTACCCTTTGGGTTGGGTATGTGATGATGACAAATTGCAAGTGACAAGAAAATGTAAACTCAAATTTGCCATCACTGCAAATTTTGTAGATGAGGTAGGGCTTGATGTTGTACCACTTGGTATTTGTGGGATTTTCTTAGGGAGTCCATATTTATATGACCTAAAAGCCATATTTTATCTTCATGAGATCAAGTATCATATTTTGAAAGATGAAGCTGAGTATATTGTTAGAGCACATCGCAAGAAGATGACCTTATCTCTTGTTAGTGCAGGTCAAATGAAAAAGCTTGTGAATGCTAGTAAGAATTTTTTGTTGTTGATGATAAACGCTAAAGATACTGTTGAATATGAATCTTTCTTAGGATGTGATTCGAAATTGAAGCATGAATTGGTTGAAGCTATTAATACTTATGACAAGATTTTTCAGGAACCTGAAGGGTTATCTCCTACAAGAGAAATCCAACATGAGATACAATTGCAACAAGACGCACCACTTCCGAATATTTGCATGTATAGAATGTTAATTTTGGATAATGTAGAGATTAAGAAGCAAATTCAAGAGCTGCTTGACAAAGAGGCCATCAAACCTAGTACATATCCTTGTGGGTCTCTTATA
The DNA here is from genome assembly GCA_034641835.2 of Pinus albicaulis. NCBI lineage: Eukaryota > Viridiplantae > Streptophyta > Pinopsida > Pinales > Pinaceae > Pinus > Pinus albicaulis. The sequence goes on from CM076582.1 coordinate 1,185,960,539, forward strand.
GTTTTGGTTTCGAAGAAAGATGGTACATGGCACATGTGTGTGGATTTTCGAGCTTTGAACAAGATCATGGTAAATAATCACTATCCTCTTCCTCACATTGATGATTTGCTAGATCAGTTAAAAGATGTTGTTTATTTTACTAAGTTAGATTTGAGCAGTGGTTATAATGAAATAAGGATTGTTGAAGATGATATTTGGAAAACTACTTTCAAGACAAAACAAGGTTTGTTTGAATGGTTAGTTATGTCGTTTGGGCTTTGTAATGCACTTGCCACAGAGTCATGAGAGTTATGAATGATGTATTGCGACCATTCCTTGATGATTTTGTCATAGTATACTTGATGATATTCTAATTTTTAGTAAGACACGTGAAGAGCATGTCAAGCACATAAAGCAAGTTCTAGATTTCTTGAAAAAGGAAAAGTTGTATTTGAATATGTCTAAATGTGAATTTGGGAAAACCTCCTTGGTTTACTTGGGTCATATTGTAGGAGGTGGTGAATTGAATATTGATCCCTCCAAAGTTTTTGTTATTGAGAATTGGCCTAAACCCAACAATGTAACATAAGCTAGGAGATTTTTGGGAGCAACCCAATATTAGAGAAAATTTATCACTAAATTCTCATTTATTGCGTCACCATTACATGCTTTTACAAGAGTGAAGCAAGTCTTTTAGTGGGGAGGCAAGCAAAAGAAATCCTTTGGCACTTTGAAAGAGAAAATCAATACAACACCAGTGCTAGCACTTCCAGATCTTAAGTAACCATTTGAAATCCAAATCGATGCAAGTGAATATGCTATGGGAGCAGTTTTGATGCAGCATGGTAAGCCAATATGTTATCATTCTGAAGTCTTTTCCAATGCAATGATTAACTATCCAACTTATGATAAAGAGTTATATGCTTTGGTACAAAGCGTGAAGAAATAGAAGCATTATTTGATGGGTAAAGAAACGATTATTCATACTGAAGATCAGCCTTTGCAACATTTACAATCTCAAACCAAGCTACAACAAGCTAGACATTTCAAATGGATGAGATTCTTGCAAAAATTTCATTTGGTAACCAGGGATAAGAAAGGTATATACAACAAAGTTGCATATATGTTATCATGGCATATTGTTAATGCATTTGTCATTCTTAAGCATAACTCAATCATGCATGAAAGTTATATTGAACAATATGTTAAATAAAAAGATTTTAAATATGTTTATGCAACTTTGAGTCAAGGCAATCATGTTGAGGAGCTGGATTATCATGTTCATAACAAGTTGTTGTATCATCTTGGAAAGTTGTGTTCCATGGGGTGAAAGAGTTAATGTCATAAGGGAAGCCCATACTTCTCTTATTGTTGGTCACTTTGGTGTAGGAAAAACAATTTCTCAATTACAAAGGTATTGTTATTGGCCTCATATGAATGAAACTGTATAAAAATATGTAAAAGGATGTTGTCTGTGCTACTAGCAAGCCAAGCAATAGGAAATTGGGTTTGTACACTCCACTTCCTATCCCTTCTCGTCCTTGGGAAAGTATTTCTATGGATTTTGTTGGGGGACTACCAATGTCTACGAAAGGTCATTTTTATTTATATGTTGTAGTGGATTCGTTTCAACAAAATGTGTGTGTTGATGCCTTGGAAGAAACATATTACAGTTGAACAAACTACAATGGCGTTCTTACAAAATGTACGGGTTAATTTTGGGTTACCTACTTCAATTATTTCTGATCGAGATTCTCGATTTATCGGGAAGTTTTGGTCAAGTTTATGGGAAATCATAGACACAAAGTTGAACAAAAGCACAAAATTTCATCCACAAACCGATGGACAAACAAAAGTAGTGAATATAACAGTAGTGTATATCCTACGAGGATATTGTCATAAGCATCCTAAACTTTGGGATGAGAATTTTCATTACGTCTAGCATGCCTACAGTCGTGCCAAGAATTCATCTACAAAAGTATCTCCATTTTAAGCTTGTTTGGGTTATTTTCCAAAGTCTCCTTTGGATTTCATATTTGGTGAAGACATTGTAGTAGATGGACATAGTGATGAGGACAAAGCCAAACATTTCATTGAAAAAATACAATTAGTGCATCAAAGGGTACAAGAACAACTGGAGAAAACCCAAACCAAGTACAAAGAAAGACATGATAAACATAGTGTTGATCATGATTTCCAAGTGGAAGATCAAGTTTGGTTGTATATCAACAAGGAAATATTACAAGGTGAAGGTAAAAATCTCAAGCCAATCAGATATGGTCCTTTCAAAATCTTGGAGGAGACTGGTAACAACACTTTTCGATTATATTTTCCACCTTACATGCAAATTTATTCTGTTGTGAATCTGGAAAATTTGAGATTGTATGAGGTTCCTATGATTGTTGATCAAGAAGAGAATGTTCAGATTCCATCTATAGAATATTTAAATGAGTCACAGGAAGACTATATTCTTGATAGGAGGATAAAAAGTTCATGTAGAGGCAATGTGAAGTATCAAAGGTACCAATCCAAACAAAGCAAGGTGGATAAAGATCGAGAAAGTGAGGGAGTTGTACCCTTGCTGAGTAAAAATAGACTTTTGGTGGTCTAAAAGGTTCCAGAGGGGAGGAGTGATCCAGGGGATAAAAAATATGCTCAAAATCTCCCAAATCAGTGCCAAATAATAGATCTTGTTAATCTAATTCCAACGATGCTTGAATTGCCTTAATCCGACACCATATGAGGAAGTTATCATGTTCTAAAGTTTTTGGCAAACAACAAAAAAGGTCAAAGTGCAGGGTTGACAGTCCAGACTGTACGCTGACGCGGCATATCATATGATGACATTGGCATGGTGACTGGGACGTACAGATCGGCAGGTGGGCCAATCCTATGATGAAACATGGCGTGTTGGTATTGGTTTGAAGGTTCGTGAGATGTGCCAATCCAGAGCCACCATGTCGACCAATTAGAGGGCACCATGTGACCCAATGAGAGGCTACCACGTGGCCTAATGAGATACCACCATGTGGCCTCAAGAATGGTGCCAAAAAATAGCTTTGTCGACCGAAAAGCCCCATGGGGTTCGACCCCATGACCTCCCACTCAAGAAACCAATGGCTAACCAATCGGGATATCATGTCACTTGATAATACATAGTGGCCACACTATATTTATTGTAATGGGAACGACAGTTGGGGAGAGGGTCGAGTCGGCGGGCATGCCCAACCGACCCAACCACAAGAGTCATGTTGTCTTTTTGACACAAAGCACCTTAGGTAGGTCTCCAAACATTTCTTTACTGCTTCAATTTGACTATCCGTCTGGGGGTGATATGCTATACTCATTTGGAGTTGTGTGACATGTAGCTGGAGCAACTCCTACCAAAAATTTCTAGTGAAGGTGGGATTGCGATCAAGCACAATAGAAGTAGGCATGCCATGCAATTTGAAAATTTGATTCATGAAGACTTGAGCCACCATAACTGGAGTGAATGAGGGCGGTAAAGCACAAAAATGGGCATATTTGGATAGTCTATCCACGACCACCATGATGAATGACTTGTTTCCTAATTTTGGAATACATGTAATGAAATCCATGGAGACATCCATCCATATAGAAGCAGGTAGCGGAAAGGGTTGTAAGGTACGTGATATCTTCATTGATTCCCATTTGTTGCGTTGACATACATCACATTCATCTACAAATGTAAGAAGGTCTTGTTTCATCCCTTCCCAAAAGGAGGAGTGACATGCCCAAGAATAAGTTTTACGAAAGCCCGAATGTCTTTTGATGGGTAAGGAGAGTAGCTCTACTAGGATGCATGGTTTGAGAGTGGAGTTAGGGGAGAGAACCACACAATCCTTACATCAAAGAATATCTTCCTACCAAGTGTAATCTGTTAGGGGGTTAGGATCCACTTGGAACCTTTGGATTAGCTGGGAAAGAGAGGGACGGGAAAATCGTTCTTTGTGTGCCTCCTCAATCCAAGATGGTGTGGCAAAGGATACATATAAGAGGGTGTTGTACTCCTCAAATTGTTGTGACAAGGAATAAACTACAACATTGTCTTGACACTTCTTATAAACTATCTCATATTCATATCCCAATATTTTAGTAAGCCATTTCTTTTGCTGCGGAGAGGATACACGTTTCTACAAAAAATAATTCAGACTATGATGGTCAGTTTGGATCTAGAAATGTTGGCCAAGAAAGTATGGTTTCCAAGTGTCTACTACATGTAAAATGGCCATCATTATTTCTCATAAGTACATTGACCCAAATTATTGCCACTTAATTGTTCGCTTGTGAAGGTTGTTAGTCGACATTCTTGCATTAAGACTGTTTCAATGTCGGTATCTGAAGCATATATTCAATCAAAAAGGGTTTTGTAAAAATATGGGAGGGTCAAAACCGGGTTGGAGCACATGGCCTGTTTTAGATTCAAGAAGGCCTGTTGAGTTTATTCTATCCAAAGGAATGATTTTTTCTTTAGAAGATTCATTAGGGGTTAGGCAATGTGTCCATAATTTCTGACAAATTTGTAATAATATCAAATGAGACCCAAAAATCCCCGCAATTTTTTCAAGTTATGAGGTTGTGGAAAATATTGCATTCACTGAAACTTTTTTGGATCCACTTGTATTCCTCTGCAGCCCACACTGTGTCCTAAGTACTCCACCTCTTCCATTTCCAAAGAACACTTGGACAATTTGACAAATAATTTATTATCTTTAAAAAAGTTGCAATACCTGGTCAACATGTTGAAGATGCATTTCCCATGTTTTGTTGTCAATGAGTATATAATCAAAAAAGACCAAGACAAACTTTCTGATATATGGCTTGAGAAGGTGACGCATGAGACTTTGAAAGGTGGATAGGAAATTATACAAACCAAAGGGCATAACCAAAAATTCATAGTGACCTTCATGAGTGCTAAAAGTTGTCTTGGGAATATCTGGTACTCTCATTCTGATTTGGTGATAGCCCAAGTAGAGATCCAACTTGGTAAAGAATTGAATGCATGGATTTCATCAAAGATATCGTGAGCTTGGTGAGGGCCCTGGATTCGGGACACATGCGCCAATCCCCATATTTATTTAAGACCATGACCACTGGGGACGAATGGGTTGGTGCTAGGACAAATCACATCTGTTTCTAGTAGCCCCATAAATAGTGTTTTCAATCTCATTATTTTGTGCAAATGGATACCTATAGGGGCGGACATTGGGTGGGTGGCTACCTGGAAACAAAGGGATGCTATGATCATGCTCACCTTGAGAAAGGGGTAGTTCCTTGGGTTTTTCAAACACCTGTTGATGATGACTCAACACCTGTTGTAGATCTGGATGAATGTTGGTAGGGATTGATTCAATGGCCTGGATTGCATTGAATTGAAAAACTACCCCATGGTGTCCCTTTTTTAAAAGCTTCTCCATTTTATGTAAGTAGTTGGAGCACCTACCTGGAGCCCACGAAGTGTATGAGTATGTCCATTCTATTTGAAGATCATATATAGCTATTCGAAGTCCATGGTAATGGGGCCTAGTGTTCGAAGCCACTCATCTCTGATGACGATGTCACAAACTGCCATTTCAAAGGAAAACATGTGTGTTTTAAGGTGATATTCCCCCACATGGAGCTTTATGTTCTCGCAACGTCCTTCACATTTCATGGTCCCCCTATCGGCTATAAGGACCTGCAAATTGGATACTACCCGCACAAAACAATGCACAACCTCAAAAAACCGTTTATGTAAAAAATTATGAGTGTTGGAACTGTCAATCAATACCATCATTGGTCGATGCTTAATGAAGCCTCTGGTTATAAGTATTTGTGGAGAGAAAATAGTTGCTAATGCATGGAGTGAAATAATTGGTGCATCATGTTTTGTTGTAGTATCTTGGGGTTCCACTGCATCCTCCCCAGAAACTTTAGCGGGTGTGGCCTCATCGTCTTAAAATAACTTTGGTTCCTTACATTTGTGGCTTGGGGAACATTTATCATCACAATAGTAACCCAATCCTTGTCTTATTTCCACCATTTCTGTTGGTGACACCTTTTGCACCTTGAGGGTTTGGGTGGGGCCAGTAGTAGGGGTGGCATGTGCCTTTGATGTGAATTAAGGACGACTAGATTGGGCATTAATAGTAGTTTCTGCATCTAAATATTTGTGGCAAGCTTCCAACCAAGTAGTTGGTTGATGCATTATAACATGTGCCTCAATGGCTTCCTTGAGGCCACTGATGAA